>CM065744.1:41288405-41358405 GCA_033310375.1 Conus canariensis
GGCATACATTTTAGAAGCGGAGTGAGCGTAAAGTGTAGAAGGGGATTGGTTTACATTTTAGAAGGGGAATGAGCGTTTGAGTAAGGTTGGACGGCTCTCATTTCTCCGCAGATCTGCGAATTTCATAGAGATTTTAAATGAAAATGTGTCAAAAGAATAATATTCTGGTGAAAAAGGTCAAGGGAGAAGAAAGTGACAGTGGCATCTGCCGAGCTGTGCCATGTTCTTGATCTGCGTGCAGATGGCAGTGACGTCATGAACTCACATGTCAGCTCCTTCGCAGGAGCAATCAGTCGCTGTTTTGTCAGTGCAGCTGAAGGGAAAGTATTGTCATGTGACACTGGGGGTGCAAGCAAGAGGCTTTGGAAGTGAATCGGATGGACACAAAAAGCTGAACAAACAAACTGTCGTGGTCGTGTTTACCCCGAAAAGTGGACAGTACAATACCTGATGCTTTGGATTTGCATCAGATTGTAGAGTATATTTAAAGCAATGTCAGTGGGGTTGGTTGTTCTTTTTTTTTTCTTTTTTTTTTTGATGTGCAGAATTGCAGTGGATTGTAATGCATGTTGAAGTCAATGTCAGTGTTTGTTGTTTTTTTTTTTCAAAAAGGGGGGGGGGGGGGGGGGGGGGGGGGGGCTGCTTGCTGAAATCTGAGAACTGAGAGTCTGTGGGATTTTTCGCTTTTCCTCTGTTGTAGCCCTGCGAGTGGATGGAAGATGTTGAAATGAAAGAGAGGATTTCTTCATCTTCCGTAACGTTGACAGGAGTGGAGAACCCTGTGTGTGAATGAAGCATTCTGTGCACTGTGGAAAGGCGAACATACCCAGCGTGCATTTTGTCTTGGACACGTAGCATGGCAGTCCGTTCTCAGTGACACGGGCGTCTGAGAGTGACATTGACCCAGGCAGAGGTCGTCTGGTTATCTTCGGAGTTCTGTGTGACACATACGGGAAATTATAGATAAGACATTCAAAGGTCGTGCTGGTTCTTGTTGGACAGTAGTGGTATGGAGTTGTAAACAGAAATCAGATGTTCAAAATGAAGACAAAATTATGTTCTCTTTCTGTCTCTGTCTCCCTCTCTCTCTCATTATGTTCTCTTTCTGTCTCTGTCTCTGTCTCTGTCTCCCTCTCTCTCTCTCTCTCTCTCTCTCTCTCTCTCTCTCTCTCTCTCTGTCACATTCTCTCTGTCTCCCTTCCTCTCTCTCTTTCTCTCTCTGTCACATTCTGTCTGTTTGTCTGTCTGTCTCTCTCTCTCTGTCACATTCTGTCTCTTTCTCTCTCTCTCTCTCTCTCTCTCTCTCTCTCTCTCTCTCTTTTCTCTCTCTCTCACACACACACACATACGTACTCGTACACGCACTCATGCACAAAGACTGAAAGAGACACTGTGCAAGTCACAGAGGTTATTTGTAGATTATGGAAATGAACAGAACACCTCTCATGAGAGACCAAGCCCATGTGTACACCTCACAAAGACTGAGTCAATGTCCTTCTACTGGAATTCTTGTTTGCCTGATTTTTTTTTTTTTTTTTTTTTTTGGTAAGGGGAAAACAACTTGTTTATAACTTATAAGTCAAGAAAACTTAATTTGTTCATGTCGTAGATGATGTTCTGTGTCAACATGGTACAGAGAAAGAGAATGAAGACACATTTTGCACTGTTCCTTATCGTTGTTGATGTTCTGTGTCAGCATGGTACAGAGAATGAAGACACATTTTGCATTGTTCCTTATCGTTGTTGATATTCTGTGTCAACATAGTACAGAGAATGAAGACACATTTTGCACTGTTCCTTATCATTGTTGGTCTTCCTGCGCGTTTGTCTTTAGAGAGATAAGCTAACTGTTTTTGTTTATGTCGGTTATCGGCAGTTCCAGCTGCTTGTGACCATGCATGTGTCTCTGTTTGGCTTGATTCACGTATCGGTGTATGTCTGGGTCATGAAGGAACTGTGGGAGAAACAGCAGGTGGTAGGACGGATGGTAGAATCTTCGTCATGACTGGAACTTGGTCGCGCATTCCCTTCAAGATGGTGGTTCTGTTAGGAGTGTTGTTGCCTTCTGGCCCAACTTTGAAGGGTTTGTTCCCCTTACTGCCCTGTACCCTGTGTTCAAGTGTGAACTGTACTTTAAAGTACAGGTGAAAATGCCGGAGGAGGAAATCTGTTGCTTGTGAAAAAATTTGTGTAGAGATGTGAATTTAAAGTAGTTTTTGTTGATTTATTTTGTTAGAATGATAATAGAATGAAGTTTTTCAGTGTAGGCAACAATGCTTGGGGCTCATTCTGTCTGTTAACCACAGCGCCGAGTCTCCGTTTCTGCTTGCTTGGTTTTTTTTTTTTTTTTTTTTTTAAAGATTGTAGTGATGTTTTGATATTATTGTGGAGTGTAGACATGGTGGCAAAGTGAAAATCTTGTCAACAGCGTTGGAACTGAACTCAAAAGGAAGTCAAGAGTCGATTGGACAAATCAAGTGATCCTTTTAAAGAGGGGGCAGCATACAAATTAAAGAAACTGTCTGTCGAGTCATCTGGTTTTAGAAGTGAAAATGACAAGTCAAAGGTCATTTATTAAAAGCATTAACTGTTCAGGTATTCTCAGGTAAGACATACTGGTTCAGACAGCAGATTTTAGAGGGGCTTGATGCACTGTTCAGTTTTACCCACATGCGTTTGCCCTGGCCCGTGATGATCAGGTGACTTAAAGTTTGCCCAGTCCTGTGATGGGTAAACTAAATTCAGGTGAGATTAACCCTTTCAGCACCAACTAACATCCCTCACCTGGGATGACAGGTGAATGAAGTTGTTCAGTTCTGTCAGGGTTCATACAGTCCATAAAAGTCCTTCATTTTGGGGGTTCCCTTTTCAAGGCCTTGAAAGTCTTTAAAAATCAGGCTTTTGCTCATAGGTCCTTAAAAAGTGCATAAATTTTGACATTGCCAGTGATTTTGAATAAAGTCTGTGTAAAAGCTTAAGGCTAATAACAAAAATGCGAAATTGTAAAAAAAAAAAAAAGGTATGAAAATTTAAAAAAACGTCGGAATTTGAGTTAACTGACAAAGTGGCCGATAGTTGTCTGCTACAGGTAAAATAAAAAAAAGGGGAGTTACCGACTGGCCTTCATGACACCTGTGCACGTGGTAGGATGATCCACTGTCATGAAATTGAGAAGCCAATATGCCAGGGAAATATTCGTCGTTAGGGTGGAGAAAAAGAGTACTAAGAATGGTTGCAGGTAGACCCAGGTGGAAACAAAATCAAGTCCTTTTGCTGCATATGCAAAAATGTCCTAGACGGTGAATAATTTGATTAGTTTCAGTATTTGATAATTATTGGGGGGGGGGGGGGGGGGGGGCGGAATAGCTCGGTTGGTAGAGCGCTGGACTCGTAATCTTGGGGTTGTGGGTTCGAATCTCCGCTGGGCCATTTCGGTACAGTGGGATTTTTCCCTTGGAGTTACCATTGGTTCTGACTCCATTTCCCATACGGTCTTTCAAATGAGACTATAAACCGAGGTTCCGTGTGTGAACGCACGCATAACATCTTGCACACACGTAAAATCCCATCACCAACTTTTGGAAGAGAAGGCCAGTTTGGCCGTTGGTATGGATGACACGTTACACATAGCATGCACCTTCCCGAAGATGGCATATGGCTGCCTTAATGGTGGGATAAAAAACGGTCATATACACAAAACTCCACTCCCTTTGTTGGGTAGATGGGATTAATCCCTTCCTGTCTATACTGGGAGTGTCCACAGGAGTATCAGCCTGCGTACGCAAAAAAAAAAAAAAAAAAAAATGATCATTTGTAAACTTATCCTTGAAGTAAGTCCTTGAATTTTTCGTTAGGAAATCAGTATGAACCTTGCCTGTGGTGTGTTAATCAAAACTCAGGTGAGGTTAATCTCTCAGCTCCAGTGGCCCTCACCTGGGATGATTGTATGATTTCAGTTTGTCTAGTCCAGTGATGGGTAAGCTAAAATTCAGGTGAGCAGCACCAACCGTCCCCAAGCTGCAAGCAGCTGAAAACCGGTTGTGCAACAGAGCTACTGTTGAGTGCTGGATTGAAAAGTCTGTAGTAACCTTTGAACCACTGAACCTGTTGTTGTTATTATGCTGCATCTGAAAGAGGTCAGAAAACAAATTTACGCCATGTACTATTTAAACGTGAGAGGAAACCAAACAAGAAATTGCACACAGATGCAAAAACAGAATCACAGTATGGTCATGCTGCGAAATGGTTACTGTGGCGTTCTGACTACAAGAGCTGCTCAGCTGCATGGTGATGAAAGGGTTAAAGTTAAGTGACTGGAGGCGGTGGTTGATTGGATGGCTAAATTATGCAACAGGGACCAAACCCTGCACTCATGTCCACCCCTATTTTGGCATACATTTCGTGATAAAGTTCAGTGGACCCATCGAGGTGGTGGTGCAACGGCAAAAGCAACAGTACCTTACCTTACTTAACGGTGTCGTTTGAAATCAACACTCCAGTCAGGGTAGCATGCTCTTATGTTTTGGCCTATTTGTCCTGGTACAGTGCAGTGGACTTCCGGAGGTGGTGGTGTTAATGGTGTCGTTTGAAACCAACACTCAGGTGAGAGATGCATGCTCTTGACGGCCTTGATTCATACGGATGGGGTGGTTCTCTTCCTGTGTGCAGATTTTCCCAGCATGCAGCTGCGTCCCAAAGCCATGGAGGTGACCGAGCCGCCTAGGTGTCGCAGCGCCACACGCAAGGACGCCAAGAGGGCACAACCCAGTGGCTCTCCCAGCTCCCACCTGAGGGCCGCCAAGAGGAGGCACAGGCCGGAGCCTGCAGAGGTAACCACAGCTTGATTTGGCGGGGGGGGGGGGGGGGGGGGGGAGTGATAGTTAACCCCAGTGTGACAAGGAGGGGGGGGGGGGGGATGTTAGTTAACCCAGCGTGACAAGGAGGGGGAGGGGAGGAGATAATGGTTAACCCCAGCATGACAGGGGGGGGGCAGGGCAGGGGCAGATTATGGTTGACCCCAGCGTGACAAGGAGGGGGGGGGGGAGATGATGGTTAACCCCAGCGTGAGGAGGGGGTTGGGGGGAGATGATTATTAACCCCAGCGTGATGGGGGGGGGGGGGGGGGGGGGGGATGCACTTATCTGCACTTACTTAGGCTGAAAACATACAGCAAGAGAAGTAACTCCATAATTTGAACATGGTTATCCAATTTGGAAATGGATTTAAAGTAGAGGAAAGAAAATAATCAAATGAAAATGATTTTTAAACTTTGTAGGAATACGTATGTTGCTGTATAAGTTTGAAGAATGTCACATTAGCATTTTACTTGGAGAAAAAAACAAAAAGTCTTTGTCAGAACTTTCTACCGAATCGTCGTTCATCATGTCTGTCACCTCTCCCAATGAAAAAGAGGTCACTCTTGGCTTCATTAGCCTGTACTTTCACTAAGTCATCTTTTTTTATCAGGCCGTATAAAATTCATGTTTCTTTATAAAGGCCACAGCGGCATTTTGACATTAACTAAAGGCGTTCTAAAGTATACTGGGTGAATGCTCATGTCTTGCCCTTTCTGTTGATGTATAACAATAGGCTTTTGTGTTTGCATTAAGAGGCACTGATAAAATATTATATCCACCGCCAGGGGAAATAATTTGTTAGGTGTTGCCGTTGCGAAAGAATTAAAAAGTCCCATGGGCTGTGGTGGTTCACTGTGTCTGAGCCATGGCACGATAGAATTCCAAAGGTGGAGCCCTTCCCCCTCCTTCCGCCACTTTTTAACATCCCTGAACTGAATCAGATACCCATGTACTACAGAGTGGACAGCGAGAGTTGTCAAAGAATTTGAGCCTGCAAACACTTGAACAATATTTGTTTTTTTTTTGGGGGGGGGGGGGGGGGGGGGGGGAATGTCATTTGAGAGAGAATTGTGCTTTCACAGTTGTAATAAAAGTTGAAGGGAAAAAAAAAGGCAAAAAAGAACTCTGCCAGTCTCAGGTTTGCTTTTGGTGGCATTTTTGTCATTGCTGATTGCATGGCACAATGAATGTAGCATACATCAAGCCAACAGTAGCAAAGGGACACTACTCTATTCTTCTTCTGTTCCTGAACTCTGGTCGCTTGTGTCAGTTCCAAATTGATCAGAAGCTTCTCGTTTACTTCTCAGAACAAACAGGTAGTGTAGAAAGGTGCGGTTTTTAGTTTTTGATTGTACACAAGATTGAATGAGAGGAGAGCGAGAGAGAAGGACCAATTCCACCTTGGCATTATTGCGACAGGTAGGCAACAGCTTGGCAGACAAGCTGGATACATGGCGCGCTGTGGAAAATATAAACACGCCAACAATCTTAAGCTCAGGAATAGGTTTGAGTTTTGATTGGCAGTAAGGGCAGAAATACAAACTACACTGAGAAAATGAAACAGTATGGTTACTGAAAACATGGCAAGATTAAAAGAAAAAAATACACATGAGGCAAAGTAATCTAGATGTAATATGCAAAACAAAACAGTCCAGTGAATTTTAGACAAATTTGTCATCTTCAGGTGTCGCAAGCAGGGGAGAAAAAAAAAATGCACCAAACAAATACTCACCTGATACTTCTCAGCATGAAGAACAAACGATACTGTCGTGATGGTGAGAGCGTTAGTGTGAGTTATCAATGACTCATCTGTTTGTATGCCACCGTGCATGTGTGAATGATGTCATTGTTTAATTTTAGTGGTGCGTCAGCTGTTTGAACAGTGGGTGTGGCAGGCATCGGGTATTCTGTGGAAGGGCTCAAAATACTCACCTGTCTGATTGTATGTGACAACGAAATCTGGCAGACTGGTGGAAATTCTCCCTCCATATGACTCTGGGGCAAATAGTACTTTTCTTGAATTTTGTTGTTGAAAGGGTGGCGTTGAAAGGGTGGCTTAGAAGTAAGGTTCAGTGAAGATGATCACGCTTCTCTTCTTCCCTGTGCGCTTTCAGGTCTTCGTGCCGCTTACCACAGCTCCTCTACCCACCCTCCCCCTCCCTTCTCCCCTCCCTCTACCCTCACCCTCCTGATTTTTCTCATGGGATGATAGCAGAGCTCTGCCTTGCAGAGGCAGTGGGTATTCTGTGCCTGAAACTTGTCATCAGCATTCAGGCATTGGGCTTGGTCAGCACAGATATGATACACATTTTTGTCTTTCAGTGATGTGTAGATGTAGATTTGTTTGCCTAGGACTGGCTCTGACACTGGTTGCTGGGTGGTCAGTGGTGTGAATGGTTTGTAGGATTCCTGTCTCCGACACTGGTTGCTGGGTGGTCAGTGGTGTGAATGGTTTGTAGGATTCCTGTCTCTGACACTGGTTGCTGGGTGGTCAGTGGTGTGAATGGTTTGTAGGATTCCTGTCTCTGACACTGGTTGCCAGGTAGTCAGTGTTGTGAATGGTTTGTAGGATTCCTATCTCTGACACTGGTTGCTGGGTGGTCAGTGGTGTGAATGGTTTGTAGGATTCCTATCTCTGACACTGGTTGCTGGGTGGTCAGTGGTGTGAATGGTTTGTAGGATTCCTATCCTTTGAATGACAAGGGTGTGCACATTGTTTATCCATGCTGCTTTCGTTCTTGATGCACTGTTTTCTCCTGTCCTTTTGATTAACTTGGCTGCTGTGAACATTTGGGGCTATAAGTATGAACATTTGGGGCTAGATATGTATGAACATTTGAGGCTAGATATGTATGAACATTTGGGCTATATGTATGAACATTTGGGCAATATGTATGAACATTTTGGGCTATATGTATGAACATTGCGCAAGTATGTAGTCTTCCAAATTCAGTTGCCTCCGTGTGGAGGAGGGGGGGGGGGGGGGGGGGGTCATCTTGCAAAGTATATGGCAGAATTGAAATTAGATGTATGTTTGTGCATGCAAACTATTCCCTATGCATCTCTCTGTCTCTGTCTGTCTGTCTGTCTCTCTCTCTCTCTCTCTCTCTCTCTCTCTCTCTCTCTCTCTGTCCCACCTTTCTCTCACCTTCCTCTCGCTCTCTCTCGCTCTCCCACCTCGCTCTTTACCCCTCTCTCCCTCTCTTTCTCTCTCTCTCCCCCTCCCCTCCCTCCCTCCCTCTCTCTCTTGCTCTCCCACCTGTCTCTCTCACCCTCCCTCCCTCCCTCCCACAGTCACACACAGATGGTGTGATATGTGTTGTACAGACTCCCACCAGATGTCAAGGCACTGCAGGCGGCTGCAGCAAAGGGGCGGGGTTTGCATCGCCTGTGGTCAGCCGAGGGGCAGGGCTTAGTTCCCCAGTGACAGGCAAGGGGGCGGGGCTTAGTTCCCCAGTGGTTGGCAAGGGGGCGGGGCTTAGTGCCCCAGTGGCTGGCAAAGGGGCGGGGCTTTCCATGCCAGTCAACGGAACAGAAAGTTTTATCACCTCCTCCCCCCATCCTACCAAACACCGCGGCAAGAAGAGAGGTAGGGGGCACTGCTTGTGTTGACTGTGTTCCATGTGCTTGTTTTTGTTGGACGTTGTGTTTACTTCATCCCAGAAGTGAGAAAACTGTGTATTCAATACTCTAACAGACCTGTATGATTCTGTTGTGTTTTATGTATGTGATTGGTGAAAAATACTTTAATTTGACTTATTAGTTTGTTTGTTTGTTAATGGTGAAAAATACAACTTTAAATTTTACTTATTGGTTTGTTCGTGAAAACACTAAGTTATTGAACAGTGATAGACTTGTAGAGTGTAGCCATGGTGTTTTCTCGGTACGCTCAGATGGATACTTTGCCGATAGAGCAACAACTCTGTTGTGAGAGGGTGAAATCGAGTCTGGCTGGTTCTGCTTCTTCAAGAACATGCGGACGCATAGTGACAGTAGTGGGGACTACAAGCCCTGTAATGTCAAGGGGAGCGAGTGGGAGGGGGGGGGGGGGGGGGGGGGGGGGGAGAAGGGAAAGCAGTGAGAGAGCAGAAATGTGTGGCAGAATTATTCTGTATGAATCAGGATTGAAAGTGATTTCTATTGAAAGAAACTATTTTTACTGTAGTTAGTAAGAGAAGGCAGGTATGCCAGTCTCCTCCTCTGCTGGTCGGTTGGCTGTGTGCTGGGAGGTGGAAAGGAAGCATCCACCTGTCCCCCTCCACCTCTTCTAATAACTTTTATCAGACTCTGGAAGATTTCTCCATGTTGTTTGTACAAAATCAATCATTTTTGTTGAAGTCTACACCAGTAGCAGTTAGGGCAAATGGGTTGATGGTCTGTGTGATGCTCTGTCCATGTTGATGGTCTGATGTATCCATGTTGATGGTCTGTGTGATGCTCTGTCCATGTTGATGGTCTGTGTGATGCTCTGTCCATGTTGATGGTCTGTGTGATGTATCCATGTTGATGGTCTGTGTGATGTGTCCATGTTGATGGTCTGTGTGTGTTCATGTTGGTGGTCTGTGTGATGTCCTGTCCATGTTGATGGTCTGTGTGTGATGTCCTGTCCATGTTGATGGTCTGAGTGATGTGTCCTGTCCATGTTGATGGTCTGTGTAATGTGTCCTGTCCATGTTGATGGTCTGTGTTATGTGTCCTGTCCATGTTGATGATCTGTGTGATGTCCTGTCCATGTTGATGGTTTGTGTTACGTGTCCTGTCCATGTTGATGGTCTGTGTAATGTGTTCATGTTGATAGTCTGTGTGCTGTCCTGTCCATGTTGATGGTCTGTGTGATGTCCTGTCCATGTTGATGTTCTGTGTGATGTATCCATGTTGATGGTCTGTGTGATGTGTGCATGTTGATGGTCTGTGTGTGTTCATGTTGATGGTCTGTGTGTGATGTCCTGTCCATGTTGATGGTCTGTGTTATGTGTCCTGTCCATGTTGATGATCTGTGTGATGTCCTGTCCATGTTGATGGTCTGTGTTACGTGTCCTGTCCATGTTGATGGTCTGTGTAATGTGTTCATGTTGATAGTCTGTGTGCTGTCCTGTCCATGTTGATGGTCTGCGTGATGTCCTGTCCATGTTGATGGTCTGTGTGATGTGTCCTGTCCATGTTGATGGTCTGTGTGATGTCCTGTCCATGTTGATGGTCTGTGTGATGTGTCCTGTCCATGTTGGTGGTCTGTGTGTGTCCTGTCCATGTTGATGGTCTGTGTGATGTGTTCATGTTGATAGTCTGTGTGCTGTCCTGTCCATGTTGATGGTCTGTGTGATGTCCTGTCCATGTTGATGGTCTGTGTAATGTTCTCTCCGTGTTGATGGTCTGTGCGATGTTCTGTCCATATTGATGGTCTGTGTGTGATGTCCTGTCCATGTTGATGGTCTGTGTGTGATGTCCTGTCCATGTTGATGGTCTGTGTGTGATGTCCTGTCCATGTTCGTGGTCTGTGGTGTGTTCTGTCTGTGTTGATGGCATGTTGTGTCTTTATTGATGATCTGTACTGAGTCTGGGTTGATGGCCTGTGGTGTGTTGTGCCCATGCTGATGGTCTGTATGGCGTGTTGTGTCTGTATTGATGGTCTGTGATGTGTCTGTGTTGATGGCCTGTGGTGTGTTGTGCCCATACTGATGGTCTGTATGGTGTGTGTTGTCTGTATTGATGGTCTGTACTGTGTGTTGATGGTCTGTGGCGTGTCCCGTCCATGTTTAATGGTCTGGTGCGTCCTTTTTATCTTGATGGTCTGTTACGTGTCCATGTTGATGATTCTGTCCTTTCAGTGTGGATGGTGTGTTGTGTCTCGTGTTGACGATGTGTCCTTTCTGTGTGGATGGTGTGTTGTGTCTCGTGTTGACGATGTGTCCTTTCAGTATTGATGGTGTGTTGTGTCTCGTGTTGACGATGTGTCCTTTCAGTGTGGATGGTGTGTTGTGTCTCGTGTTGACGATGTGTCCTTTCAGTGTTGATGACGTGTCCTTTCAGTGTTGACAATGTGTCCTTTCAGTGTTGATGACGTGTCCTTTCAGTGTTGACGATGTGTCCTTTCAGTGTTGATGACGTGTCCTTTCAGTGTGGATGGTGTGTTGTGTGTCATGTTGACGATGTGTGCGGTGTGTCCCACAGGGGTGAAGGCGAAGAGCAAGGCAGCAGTGACCTCCATGCCAGAGACCTCTAGTCCACCCCGCCTCCTCAACACCCTCTTCTCCCCCCTCTACCCGGGCCTTCCGCCCCATGAACGTGAGTAGTTCTTGTTGCCCTCACCATCCAGCTCCTCCTTGAGTCTCGTTGTTGCTGCCATTGTCATCAGACCACGGTCATGGCTGTCATCTAGCTCCTCCACAAGTCTCATTGTAGCTGCCATTGTCATCAGACCATGGTCATCGCTGTCACCTAACTCCTCCTTAACTTTTAGCCAGTGGCGCGCACGGCTCAGTATGCTGCTCAAAGCTCAGCTGCCTATGGCATGCAGGGTGCCGTGCGCTGACTGAAAGCTCCGTTGTCTACGGAACACACGGGTCCATGCATTCTTATTCAGAAAAATTCTACTATTCAAACTGTCATGGTGTAAGAGAAGTAACTCCCACCAGAAGTTAGTAGAGGGTTCCTGGTAGCCTGACGAGCCCCAATTCTTAAGTTCAAGCAAAGTTCACCTTCACTATCTGCGGCTGAGACAAAGAACCCCTTGCTGAGTTTTTCCGACTTGGAACTGACCGCATTTTTGGCACGGGTCTTTCGTCCGCTAGATTCTAGTAAAAATGCCTGCTCAGTGTCGTTACTGTTTCAATGTATTCAAGGCAGTTCCGATATAACAAAGGAGAATCGATCGACAGTGGAGATGATAGGGAAGATAAGGGATGTCTGTTTGAAGTTCTTAATTACAATGACAAATCAACCGATTCGACTGATTCAGTAACACACACACAGGCGCTTGACTCGCAGAATCTTTAGCCCAAGTTCTGTGAAATTGTTTAAAAATGGATAATAACTGATAGCGAAAAGTATCATAACCATAACTGTATTAGGTGAGTGCTTTTTTTGTATCCATTTGTCTGCATGCCATTACTAAACATTGATCGTCAAACTCTGCACTTGTTTTTATTTCAGTGTGTTTTGGTTACTTCATTTATCCGTGCGTTGTCTCAATGCAGGATCTCTTAGAGTATTGAAAGTACATTCATCTTAAAGTCCTTGATTTCTTCTTTTCAGACATACCAAACATGATGTTAACACGGACCAAACATAACACGTAAAATAAGTTCCAAAAATGCCAAAATCGCTACGTAGGCTGGGGTTTTAGCATGAGTGGCTGTATGCGGGAGGGGGGAAAACTCATGCTGCACACATACGCAGGGATAGTGTTAAGTCTCATTGTAGCTGCCATTGTCATCAGACCATGGTCATCGCTGTCATCACATTGTTTTTGTGGTTATTGTTGTGAAGTCTTTTCAAAGCTGTGATTTTCACCGCCATCATTCTGAAGTTTTGTGCGCAGTTGTGGTTGTCGTTTAATAAACAGTTCCATCGTTGTTGCCATTCAGACATGACCAGCAAATATGTGGTTTGTTTTTATCAGTTTCATTGTGAAATGTCAACATGTGTTTTAGTATTGTCATTAATAATTGTTACTTCGGTCATTTATGCTCAGTAAATTTTGGACACCATTGAAATTGTTATCATCAGTGGTCTTCTTGTCATTCAGCGTGAAATACTTGCCACCATGATTGTCTGTGTTTGTGTGTATGTGTGGTGATGGTGGTGGTGGTGGTGGTGGTGGTTCTTGTTGTTGTCCCCAGCTTTAAAGGTTATATTTCCATTCTCAGCACTTGACAGCAACACTTTTCCATAGACGTCAGTAGCTCTTTACACAAAAAAATCCATTGTGTTCTATGAGTAAACGAATACACTAAGTTAAAATTGGGATAGTACAATGATAGTATAACACATTGGAAATTATTCTAATTCAGAGACTACAAGGGTTTTGAACATGAAAACAAAACGAAACAGAACAAAAAAGAAAACAAATCATACCTCCAAAAAGGGGGGGGGGGGGGGGGGGGGGAAGGGCAGCAAAGAAGAGAGAGAGAAAAAAGACATGTTTGACACACGTGCATACAATCAGAACTTTGACACATTTCCAATGAAAAGTACACATTTTAAGGGTTTTTGAAAATTTTATTTGTCAATTTCTTTTTTCTATTTTTAGATAAAAGTGTTTTGCTATGATCATCGTCATCAAACTGTAATTATTGCTGTCATATTGTGGTAACATCATCATCAAAGGGAAATAGTTGCGGTCATCGTTATCATCCTGATAATGTTGATGAGGATGATGATGGTGGTGTCACATTGTGGTAGCATCATCTTCAAGGGGAACTAGTGGTGGTGGTCGTTGTGCTGCTGATGGTGGTGTTGTGGTGCGGTGTTTTCAGCGCTGGACGAGTGTGGGCTGGCCATGGAGGTCATCGCCCGTGCCATCGACCTGGAGCTGGACCCCATGGAGGTGGATGTCGACACCGACGCTGAACACTCCAGTAGGTGGACACTCCACAGAGGGGGTGGGGTGGGGTGTGCGTGCATGCTTGCGTGCGTGTGTTTGTGTGTGTGTGTGTGGAGGAATGTAATGTGTGTGTGTGTCCAGGGGTGGGGGAGGGGGTGGGGGCTGGACTATAGTATCTCTTCTCTCCTCACATTCTTGGAATTCTCTCATTTTCCATTCTGCTGTTTTTGTGCTTGAATGCCTTTGGTTGGTGTGTGTGTGTGTGTGTGCGTGTGTGTGTGTGTATGTGTGTGTGTGTGTATGTGTGTGTGTATGTGTGTGTGTGTGTGTGTGTGTGTGTGTGTGTGTATGTATGTGTGTGTGTGTGTGTGTGTGTATGTATGTGTGTGTGTGTGTGTGTGTGTGTGTGCGTATGTATGTGTGTGTGTGTGTGTGTGTGTGTGTATGTATGTGTGTGTGTATGTGTGTGTGTGTATGTGTGTGTGTGTATGTGTGTGTGTGTATGTGTGTGTAGTGTGTGGTGTGTGTGTGTGTGTATGTGTGTGTATGTGTGTGGTGTGTGTATGTGTGTGTGTGTGTATGTGTGTGTATGTGTGTGTGTGTGTGTGTGTGTATGTGTTTTTCTTTTGGAATTCATTATGTGCTTTTTTCCTGCTGACCAGTCTTACTGCACACGCTGTCCAGATGGGATTGAGGCTGTCCGTTCTGCTGTGGTGGTTTTTCCCTCCCTGTATGCCTTTAACTTCTGACCCTGGTTATATCCGCTGTCCAGAGATCATGGGAAACGATTGGACAACAGGAACACATGCATATTAAAAGTGATGTTTAGATTTTTTTTTTTTTTTTTAAGAGTTGAACAGAATATTCAGTGAACCAGAATCAAAGCTTGAAGCATTACAGATTATAGACAATATGTCAAACTGGATGGTTTTGCAAGTTACAACCAAGTTGAGGGGAGCAAAAGGTAAATAAGTTGCGGTGGCATTTGTATTATTGACTGCCGGGAATTGTTGCCCTTTGATATTCCTAAACGCCAAAGCAAAAGCTGGAATTTCTGCTGGACCCCTCGGCTGTGAGAACAGCTCACAGACAACATGCCAGTCCAGACATTGTGCAGACAGAATTGAGAGGAAAACTGGTGGAAGTATGCTGGGAGTAGAATGCTCCCGTATTCAGCTCTTATAGAAATTTGGTAAGAGAATAGGTATGTAATAGCTCTGAACTGAGAATCGCGAAAGCCCATGTGTATGCAATATGTACACAGGCAGTGTTAGTAAACCATACAAAACAGATAGGACAAATCCTGACAAACAAAGTCATTTGCAGATACCAAAAGTCACTGTCATGAAAAGCTCTCTAATGTGAGTTTAAACAATTCTCCCAGGATTGATGTTGGCAAAGAAATGTTTCTCCTGTGGAAACTCGTTTTGTACATTTTTTTTTCGTTTGTTTTTGTCTTTTAAGTGTGATTTCCGATAAAGACCAGCTTTGAGGTAATTTTTGTTGTTGTTTTGTGTCTAAAATAGACATGTTTACCCATACAATTTCACCATATTTTGTACACGTGTTAGGCGAAACTACGACAAATATAACAAATTGAAAAGAAACACATAAAAAGAAATCTGGACACGAAGTTCTTAAGGCAGTAATTGAACTTGCAGAAGGTAACTGTGGCAGGGGCTTTGACCAAAGAGCTAACTTCTAGGCACAAAATGGCCTCTTGCAGTTTCCGTTTCTTCGACTGTAACATCAAAAAACCGGTATGAGAGCATGAGTGTGTGCCAAAGTATGCTGATGAATCAGGTTTGAAAGTGATTTGTATTAGATAGAACCTGCTTTGCAGTGCAAGGTGAGGTGATTACTAATGGAAAAGAAACACCCGCAGTGTGATGGCAGATGAAAAGATAAATGAAGTACACTCCCCTCTCCCTCCCGCTTTTTCAGAAATTTGGAATTTTGTACACTTTGTAAAAAAAAAAAAAAAAACGCTGAAAAGTACACCAAAAGCAGTGTTGGGTGTGAACAGGTCTGGAGATACTGGGCGCTGTGTGTTGTGTGTATAACAGGTGTGGGAGATACTGGGCGCTGTGTGCTGTGTGTATAACAGGTCTGGGGGATACTGGGCGCTGTGTTGTGTGTATAACAGGTCTGGGGGATACTGGGCGCTGTGTGTTGTGTGTGTAACAGGTGTGGGAGATACTAGGCGCTGTGTGTTGTGTGTACAACAGGTCTGGGGATACTGGGCGCTGTGTGTTGTGTGTACAACAGGTCTGGGGGATACTGGGCGCTGTGTGTTGTGTGTATAACAGGTGTGGGAGATACTGGGCGCTGTGTGTTGTGTGTATAACAGGTCTGGAGATACTGGACGCTGTGTGTTATGTGTATAACAGGTGTGGGAGATACTGGGCGCTCTGTGTACAACAGGTGTGGGAGATACTGGGCGCTGTGTGTTGTGTGTATAACAGGTGTGGGAGATACTGGGCGCTCTGTGTACAACAGGTCTGGGAGTTACTGGGCGCTGTGTGTTGTGTGTATAACAGGTGTGGGAGATACTGGGCGCTCTGTGTACAACAGGTCTGGGAGTTACTGGGCGCTGTGTGTTGTGTGTATAACAGGTGTGGGAGATACTGGGCGCTGTGTGTTGTGTGTATAACAGGTGTGGGAGATCCTGGGCGCTGTGTTGTGTGTATAACAGGTGTGGGAGATACTGAGCGCTGTGTGTTGTGTGTATAACAGGTGTGGGAGATCCTGGGCGCTGTGTTGTGTGTATAACAGGTCTGGGAGATACTGGGCGCTGTGTGTTGTGTGTATAACAGGTGTGGGAGATACTGGGCGCTGTGTGTTGTGTGTATAACAGGTCTGGGGGATACTGGGCGCTGTGTGTTGTGTGTATAACAGGTGTGGGAGATACTGGGCGCTGTGTGTTGTGTGTACAACAGGTGTGGGAGATACTGGGCGCTGTGTGTTGTGTGTACAACAGGTCTGGGGGATACTGGGCGCTGTGTGTTGTGTGTATAACAGGTCTGGGAGATACTGGGCGCTGTGTGTTGTGTTATAGTTGCTTGGGGTGAACAGGTCTGGGAGATACTGGGCGTTGTGTGTTGTGTTATAGTTGTTTGGGGTGAACAGGTCTGGGAGATAGTGGGCGCTGTGTGTTGTGTTATAGTTGTTTGGGGTGAACAGGTCTGGGAGATACTGGGCGCTGTGTGTTGTGTTATAGTTGTTTGGGGTGAACAGGTCTGGGAGATCCTGGGTGCTGTGTGTTGTGTTATAGTTGTTTGGGGTGAACAGGTCTGGGAGATACTGGGCGCTGTGTGTATAACAAGTCTGGGGGATACTGGGCGCTGTGTGTTGTGTGTACAACAGGTTTGGGAGATACTGGGCGCTCTGTGTTGTGTGTATAACGGGTCTGGGAGATACTGGGCGCTGTGTGTTGTGTGTGCAACAGGTCTGGGGGATACTGGGCACTGTGTTGTGTGTATAACAGGTCTGGGAGATACTGGGCGCTGTGTGTTGTGTGTACAACAGGTCTGGGGGATACTGGGCGCTGTGTGTTGTGTGTATAACAGGTGTGGGAGTTACTGGGCGCTCTGTGTTGTGTGTATAACAGGTGTGGGAGTTACTGGGCACTGTGTGTTGTGTGTATAACAGGTGTGGGAGATACTGGGCGCTGTGTGTTGTGTGTACAACAGGTGTGGGAGATACTGGGCGCTGTGTGTTGTGTGTACAACAGGTCTGGGAGATACTGGGCGCTGTGTGTTGTGTGTACAACAGATCTGGGAGATACTGGGCGCTGTGTGTTGTGTGTACAACAGATCTGGGAGATACTGGGCGCTGTGTGTTGTGTGTACAACAGGTGTGGGAGATACTGGGCGCTGTGTGTTGTGTGTACAACAGATCTGGGAGATACTGGGCGCTGTGTGTTGTGTTATAGTTGTTTGGGGTGAACACAAGGCACTCTGTGTTGTGTGTATATTTGTATGTTGGCATGTTTTTAGAATTGCTATTGAAGATATTTTGTCTCCAAATTGTTTTGTTGCTCTCCCTTCTTGTCCTGCCATCCCCAGTTCTCTCCCCTGGCAGTGGCTGATGATTTCCCTATCCTCCAGGTAAAGAGAATGAGGATCCAGCCCGGCAGGCAGTGTCGGACTGTCGCGAGGACAAAACGTTGGAGGAGAACAACAACCAGTTCTCCGCCGCTTCCGCCACCACGCTCCCGGTCGCTGGGAGTGGTCTGCCCATGGCCTCATTCTCTCACACCGTCCACAACCACGAGCTGTCGCTGCCGTCGTCATCGTCGTCAGCTGCCACCACGGTCTGCATGTCCACCTCCACCTCTAACGATGCCTGTGACATCAACTTGGGTAGGAGGATGGACAGTGTGGATGATTGACAGTTGGGATGATTGAGGGTGGGGATGATTGACAGTGGGGATGATTTGGGTAGGATAACTGACAGTAAGAATGATGTGGGATTGTGAGCGTGTCTCCTGACATTTACCTTGCCCCTTGGGTTGACAGAGAGAATGTGGGATCAAAGGGGGATAACAACGGTATGGGTAATAACCAGAATGAATCAAACTAGACAGAATGGGGGACCAAAGGGGAGTAACCAGTGTTCCATTTTGAAAGGTCACAAGGAGATTGTACAGAGATGCTAGTTGTCTCAGTGGCTTGGTGTTTTTGTCATCGCGTGTCACGTTTGAGCTGTTGTTATACCAGTATTGAAGGTGTTCTGATGACCAGTTCATTTGGGGCTGAATAGGTTATTTCCCCTGATTCCTTGTGGTAAGCTCTTTGAAGTTTTGCCAACAGCTTTGGCCCCTAGGCTGCCCCTGAACTTCGGTCTGTCTGTTTGTTTTGGGGAGGTAGGGGGAATGTTTCTGTGTGTGTGTTTTTGCTTGTTTTAATCCCATTGTTCCCCCAACCAGGGTAATTATTAATCAGCCCAGAGGAGAAGAGCAAATGTCAGGTATTGTGAAATTTCTGTGTGTTGTGATTTCTCCATCAAACATGGTGGGAGAGAGACGGCTGTTCAGGTCACACAGGGGAGACAAACGAACATGGAAACGACAGCTCAGTTGCAAAAGAAAGACGCTTACTTTCTAATTTTTTTTTTTCATTTTTTTTTTCTTCATTTTTTTTGTTGTGTGTATGTTTGTGTGTGTGTGTGTGTTTTCTTGTTAATCAGGTCTCAGAAAATCAAGGTGTGACTAATTTTAGATATTTTTGTTTCTGAGAGTACAGTCAAACCTCTGTTATAAGCCCTTCAAAATGTCCAGAAAATTTGGTCTTAAATTGGAGGGGTTTTATAATGGAGGTAGGCACCGACAGTTGTAGAAACAAACACTTTCTGACAGTTGAATTCTCCAAGCACAAAAAGTCTCAAGGACACTGAATGCATACTGAATCTTTGAATCTGGGTCTTGCCAACTTCATAACTTCGAGCAATCGATATTGCAGTTTCACCTCCACGACTTCTTTTAATCACCTCCACTCTCTCTTCTAAGTTCAGTGGCTTTCTCTTTCACATTCCGCATGTTTTGCCTACGATCTCCGCCATCTTTTTTTTTAAACAAGGGAAGCGACTCTTGATTGGGGCAGGTCTGCAGTTGTTTCCCTTGACTCATGGTCGTACACGAATGCTGCGATGGTCGTAAATTTTAACAAAACGGAGGTTGCAAGTCGCGTTTTAGAGTAAGTCGCTTAAGAGGGGTCATTTTAGTAGTAAAATGCAGCCGTGCAAAAAAATTCAGTCATAAAAGAGAGGAGGTCTCTTAACTGAGGGTCTTATAATAAAGGTTTGACTGTAAACAGTTGGGATAGGCTTCACTGTGTGTGTAACCCTCTAAGATGAAATAATAATTAAAAAAAAAATTTAAAAAAAAAAAAAAAAAAAGGATCAAAATGTATCCCATCCACAGGGGCTACAGTCACGTGGCCACCACAGGCAGCCTCCTCCTCCTCCTCCCCCTCCTCCTCTAACCTCCCTCCCCATCACGACATCACCCACTCTTCCACCATCGCTGTGGCCACCTCTACCACAGCCACGGTCAGCGTGGGCACCAGTACGTCGGCGGGCGGGGCGGTGGCGGTCTACACACCTGGGGACGAGGGGGACGGGCTGGACCCAAACTTGGACTACTCCACCTACACCGTGTCAGAGGAGGAGTATCAGGACGAGAGCTACGAGTGGGAGTCGGAGGCCTACGACCCGTGAGTGATTGGGGTTTGAACGTTGTCATTGGGTGTGCAGAGGTGGACTGGAAGCCTGAATTGGTGTGCTCAGAACCTGAATTGGTTTGAATAAAGTCTGAATTGGTGTGCTCAAAACCTGAATTGGTTTGAACAAAGCCTGAATTGGTGTGAATGAAGCCTGAATTAGTATGAACATAGCCTGAATTGGTGCGAACACAGCCTGAATTGGCGTGAACAAATCTGCATTGGTGTGAACACAGCCAGAATTGGTGTGAACACAGCCTGAATTGGTATGAATGAACTGCATACAGTGTTTGTTAAGTCTGTGTGTGTGTGTGTGTGTGTGTGCGCTGTTTGTTTGTTTCAGGGTTCATACAGGTTTTTAGAAGTCCTACAAAGTCCCTGATGTTTGAAGACCCCTTTCTTCAAGGAGTTGATAAGAAAAAGTCTGAAGTTTGGACTTCCTTGCTGATGACTATGTCAGAGTGCTTGAATTTGCTTGAAAGTGAAGATTTTTATGGAGGAATTTGTGTTTTGGTTAGGAAAGCACATTTCACAAAGAAAGACTTGCATATATACATTAAGAAAAAAACGGAGTGTGTTTTATTTCTACCCAAAAGGGTGCACTTCCATATCGTTTGCTGCTAAGCTGGTTCTTCTGAAGAGACTAGGAAGCGACTGAAGTGTGCATAGAGACTTACATTTGTTATGTCCTAGTCCTTGAGTTGTACATTAAGAATCCTTGGAAAAGTCCCAGAGGAGTCCTGGAATTGTTGGGAAGTCTGTATCAAAACTTGTCCTGCCTTGTGTGGGCCTTTTTGTTTTTAGGCTAGCCATCTTCGGCCCCACCCTCACCACCCCACTTACATGCTGCTCATTTCCTTTGCGCTTGCACAGCTGCATGAAGGTATATCCTGTCAAAGTACCACCATTGAATTGAGATAATATGTTGAAAAGTAAAAAAAATTATAGAAACAAATGTTCTTGAGCAGTGATTGCACTTACGGAGAGTAACCATGGCAGGGGGTTTTGACCAAAGAGGAATAACTCTTGATAATTTCGGTGCACAGTGTTGTGTCGGGCTGTGGTTGCTTCTTAGTCAACATACCTTGAAGCATTATAGAGAGAAAATTTATTTTAAAAAAACACGTTGAGAGAACATGAGGTTGTGCCAAAGTGTGCTGGTAGATCAGAAAGTCGAAATTTTGTGTTGACTATTTGTAGAAAACCCCCTCTGTTCTGATGAAAAGTACGCCAATGGCAGTTTTAGGGTATTCAGGTGTGTGAATGTATCTTGCTTCTTTTCTCAGCATATTATGGCAAACTCTTGGGGATTTTGATTGTGGTTAGACTTGTAAATGAACGAAATTTAGTGAGTTAGTTTGTGTACATGTCACTGTACTTGCATGTACAAATCATGTTGTGTACATGTCACTGTACTTGAGCACACAAATCATGTTAGTGGTGTCCTTGAACAGTGAAGGATGTGTTTGTGTGTGGCAGGTACTCCATCATTCGTAGCTTACCTCCCCTCACAGACGAGTTGCGGGCGAGAGTGCCGGCCCTTCCCCTGAAGACACGCAGCTCTCCGGAGTTTTCTCTGGTTCTAGACCTGGTGAGTGAACTGTTGTGAGAACCACACCCACTGTTGATTGACAGGTATAGATGTGCTAGATCTGATCAGTGAACTGTCATTGGAACCACGCCCACCGTTGATTGACAGGTATAGATGCACTAGATCTGATCAGTGAACTGTCGTGGGAACCACACCCACTGTTGATTGACAGGTATAGATACAAAAGATCTGGTCAGTGAACTGTTGTGGGAACCACACCCACTGTTGATTGACAGGTATAGATGCAAGAGATCTGATCAATGAACTGTCATGGGAACCACACCCACTGTTGACTGACATGTAGATGCAAGAGAGTTGGCTTAGCTGCAGTCTGGTGATTTGATATGGTTTAGCAGCAGTCAGGTGATTTGATGTGGTTTAGTAGCAGTCAGGTGATTTGATGTGGTTTAGTAGCAGTCAGGTGATTTGATGTGGTTTAGTAGCAGTCAGGTGATTTGATGTGGTTTAGCAGCAGTCAGGTGATTTGATGTGGTTTAGCACCAGTCAGGTGATTTGATGTGGTTTGGCAGCAGTCAGGCGATTTGATGTGATTTAGCAGCAGTCAGGTGATTTGATGTGGTTTAGCAGCAGTCAGGTGATTTGACATGGTTTAGCAGCAGTCAGGTGATTTGGTATGGTTTAGCAGCAGTCAGGTGATTTGATGTGGTTTTGTGACCAGTGTTGCTTACTGTCCTTGAACGGGTGTAATTGTTACGGAAAAAAAAAGAAGTGAGAATTGATGGCTGTTATGGGGGTGAAGTGAGAATTGATGGCTGTTACGGAGGTTACAGCAGTGGATCCCATGTTACTAAAAGAAAAAAAGGAAACAAACTCGCACCCCGGCAAACAAATGGGAGCACATCTTTTTCACATGTGGACAAACCTGACAGCAGACAGAAAGATATCACTCAGACACTTTCCCCGAAGATTGAGTATGGCTGCCTTAATGGCGGGATGAAAAACGGCCATACACACAAAACTCCACTGCCTGTCTATACAGGCAGTGTCCGCAGGAGTATCAGCCTGCGTACGCAGAAAGAAAAGAAAGAAAGAACTCAGACACTGAGTGCCTGCATGTTTGTCCTCAGCATTTCTCTGTCTCTGTCTGTCTTGCTTTCTCACTGTCTCTGTCTGTCTGTCTGTCTCTCTCGTTCTCTGTCTTTCTTTCCCTCTCTCTCTGTCTCTGTCTGCCTGTGTCTCTCTGTCTCTGTCTCTTTCCCTCTCTATTTCTCTGTCTGTCTCTGTCTCCCTCTTACTCTCTCTCTCTCTGCAGGGTTCCCCAAATACCATTTCCTGTGACCCGGGGAAAGTAGAAAAACCGTTCGGGTAAGCTAAAGTCCGTAAGGTACTTTCCCGTTGGTAAGTTCAGAATCGAAGTGTGCTGTGACTAAAACGTCGTCTGCTCAAACCAAAAGAGTAGTTTCCCTTCCTACCGGCGACGCAATCTGTCGAAAGCTGCCATTGGTTGACTCTAGTGGGGTCAGTTTTGCGCGATCCTATTGGTCTATTGGAGAAATGGTCGCACGTTTCTTAGAATTGTCTGCATCGGCGTGCAATCACAATGGCGTTGTTTGGCTTTGGTTTTACATCTAAGAAAGATGGGAGTGCAGCGCCCACAAAGACACCAAGCAAAAGAAGATTGAGATCGACGCAGAATACGAGAAGACCAAACGATCTCGTCGATTCCCTGACGAATGGAGAGACGAATTTCCGTGGTTAGAATTCGACAGCAAAAGTGTAACTGTTGTAACATTTGCTTCAGAAGAGGAGGCCGAACCAACTGAAAAAATGCTTTTATTTTCAACTGCTGGTGCTTGTGTGTGGTTTTGTGGTCGAGGGGTCAGAGAAAGTTGATTTTGTGCCGGGTAAGTTAAAACCTGTTTCTAACTTTCCCGTGGGTAAGTGAATTTCAGAAAAATTTGGGGAACCCTGCTCTGTTTTGCAGTCTTTCACTTTTCCTCTTAACCTCTCTCCTCTCTCTCTCTCTCTCTCTCTCTCTCTCTCTCTCTCTCTCCCCACCCCCCCTCCCCCCCCCAACCCCTCTCCCTTCCTGTCACTGACATACCCTGCCACCCACTGCCACCTGCCTGTTGAAGATGTCTGATGTGTGTGTGCAGGATGAGACATTAGTCCACTGCAGTCTGACAGAGATGGAGGATGCTGCGTTCTCCTTCCCCGTCCTCTTCCAAGACATCACTTACCAGGTACCTCTCTCTTTTGCGGTGTGCGTTGTGGATGTGTGTGTGTGTGTTTGTGAGAGAGTTTTGTGAGAATGTGTGTGTGTGTGAGAGAGAGAGGGAGAGAGAAAATAGTGTGTGTGAGAGAGAATGATTATGTGTGTGTGTGTGAGAAAGCTGGGGGGGGGGGGGGGGGGGGGGCAGAGAAATTGTGTGTGTTTAATGGGTTGATGGAGTGTGTCAGTGTATGTAAAAAAAAAAGTATGCGAGAGAGAGAGAAGAAAATAGTGAAAGAGAATATCTTGAGAGAAATGTATATGTGACAGAGAGAGAGAGTTTGTATGAGAGGGAGGAAGAGAGAGTGAGAGAGCGAAGTAGTTTGTATTTGAGAGAGAAAGTGTATGTGTGAGAGTGAGACAGGGAGAGCCGAGCTATGTGAGAGGTACGGTAAGGTAATGTGGCCATGTGAGAGAATAGTAATGGAGAGAGAGAGACTGTGTGTGTGATCCTTTTTCCACCTACTATTTTCCTTTTCTAGACCGAGCTCTGCGTGTGTTTTGAAGAAATGCGTCGAAGCATTATGCATAGATATATCCACTCTGTGTCAAATTTTCTAGACACCATGGAGAAGTTTATAAGAGTGACTCGGAGAAGTGCTGTCACATGCCAATGTCTTTGTAGACTGTCCTCGTTCTGCATGCTTGTCAATTCTCGGTTAAGTTGGTTAAAGATTGTTTATTTGAACAAAAAAATCTAGACCCATTCACATAACATCACTTGAACGCAGCATGAACTTCAGACCATGATCCAAACACAAGAGAACACGGAAGACCGACATGCATGTACATGCTGATGCTGCAGGTGTATGTACGGACACGGCCCTTCTTCCGGGAATTCCTGGAGAGAGTGGCCTCCCTTTATGAAGTGATCCTGTTCACCGCCTCCAAGAAGGTCTACGCTGACAAGTTGATGAATCTCCTAGACCCCGAGAAGAAGCTCATCAAGTGAGGCGACTTTTTGTACTGATTCTTAAATTGTTTTTTTTGTTTTGTTTTGTTTTTGTAAGTAATATATATGCAGTTGCCAAATAACTAGAGCACAAAACTAAAACTTGGTTAATTCTTCTTTTTTCTGTCTGTCTTTTAATTTTTTCAATTTTTTTTTTTTTTTTAAATTTTAATAATCGCATATCACACATGTGTACGCGTGCACACGTGCATACAACACACACACACACACACACTCTCTCTCTCTCTCACCTCTCTTGCTCACACACACACACACACACACTCATACACCCACACACACACTCACTCACACACACAAATCTGAATCACATTACAGATCTGAATTACAATCACATATGCACACACAATTGCCTGTGTGCGCGCACACACATACACACACATGCACACACACACACACACACACACACACACACACACACAAACAATGTGAACTGTTTTTGGCAAGTTCTGCAGAACTGAAATAAATCGGATCACTTCTTTTTTTTTTTTTCAAAGCATTCTTCTCTGTATGTAAACTGTGTTGACTGTTTACAGGCATCGTCTGTTCCGGGAACATTGTGTGTGCATCAACGGCTACTACATCAAGGACCTGAGTATTCTTGGTCGGGATTTGTCCCGTACAATCATCATCGACAATTCTCCTCAAGCCTTTGGTTACCAGGTGTGTTATTGTCAGTTTCACTCTTTTTATTGTGTCAGCTCACTTGGCACATATGAAAAATGGATTTGCCCTCACCTTATTTAGTTTAGCCATGTTTTGAATGTACAATTTTTTTTCCATAACTGGTTCTTGTAAGTTTGTGCAGCGTTTTTTGTTGTTTTTTTTTAATGATGTCTAAATTCTCAGAAAGTGTTTAAGCAAATTTGTGGAATTTTTTTTCTTTTGTTTTAATGTCTAAATTCTCTAACTAAAAGTGTGAAAGATGAAACTGCTTGCCTCAGAATGTTTCTACAGTCCGAAAACAAAGACACTGGAAGAATAAGATGATCTTTTCATTCAGACTGTTGGTCCGTATTGCAAGTTTGGTCTCCTCTTGATATGAAAATTTCCTTTGTTTTACCGTCTTGTTTGTGGAAAGAGTGACCTTTGACCTATTTCAAAAAGAAACGCTCGGAGAGAAAATCACAGTTTTTGGTCAGCTGGAAGGGATTGTGCATGTCCTGGGTAGTCTCCCTTGGATTGAAATTGGACAAAGTTATGACTGTTGCATTGTTGCTGATTGTTCTGCGTAATGATCGCAGTGTTCTGACATCACTCTCCTCAGCTGTTTTTGTTTGTGGTTTGCTCTTTCTCTTCTCACTGTCGCCTTACTATATACGCAGTGTCAGGAGTGTATTTGATACCTTTTTCTTTTTTATCCTTGCAATTCAGTTTCAAAACAGAGTGACTGAGGGCGGAAAGTGAAGCAAAATTTAGAAAGAGAGGGGGTTAGTTACCGCCAAGGACGTAGATAAATTGTCCTGTACTATATTTGTCTATGTCCTTGGCGGTAACTAGACCCCCTCTCTTTCTGACTCTTACAATTCAGCTTACAATTGTAAAAAGTGAAGTAAAATCTTGACTCTGATTTAAACTGTATGGTGACTGTAAAGATTCAGGTGGAGTGTGTAATGTTTTAACCCATGGTGGTTTTATTACATTTGGACGACAGCTTTCCCATAGAGAGTTGGTGTGTGTGGTGTTTTATACAGTGTGGTGGGTGTGTTTCAGTTGGACAACGGTATTCCCATAGAGAGTTGGTGTGTGTGGTGTTTTATACAGTGTGGTGGGTGTGTTTCAGTTGGACAACGGTATTCCCATAGAGAGTTGGTGTGTGTGGTGTTTTATACTGTGTGGTGGGTGTGTTTCAGTTGGACAACGGTATTCCCATAGAGAGTTGGTGTGTGTGGTGTTTTATACAGTGTGGTGGGTGTGTTTCAGTTGGACAACGGTATTCCCATAGAGAGCTGGTGTGTGTGGTGTTTTATACTGTGTGGTGGGTGTGTTTCAGTTGGACAACGGTATTCCCATAGAGGGTTGGTGTGTGTGGTGTTTTATACTGTGTGATGGTTGTGTTTCAGTTGGACAACGGTATTCCCATAGAGAGTTGGTTTGTGGATCGCAACGACCGTGAACTGATGAAACTGTTGCCTTTCCTGGAGAACCTCTGTCACCTGGTGAGTTCCACACAGGCGTCAACACACACACACATATACACACACACACACACACACACACACACGCACACATTCCCGCCGAATCCCTCTTTCCCATCCTCTAACTCCACTCTTTCCATCCTTTTTCCATTGTTTTCAAAAAAAGAAACGAGCAAATGGGTTTACGAAAATCTTCGGGAACGTCTGATTGGGGTATCTGAAAAATAATTCTTAAAAAGAGGAGGATAGGACCTAAACAAGTGAAAACAAAATCAGGACTTGACATAAAAACAAACGCAAAATAAACACAAAGGAAGAACAGAGGTAGGCTGGCTTGTAGTTACCACAGTGTTGTGTGTACTTGTGACTGCTGAGCCTTCCTTACAAAGTGGAATTAACAGTGGTATGTGGACTACCACACGATACTGGTTACACTGTTCCCATAAAGGTGCCAGAGTTTGTGGGGGTTTTTTTCAGTGCATGTTTGTGGACAGTGGAATTTGCCCTTTTTTGACTGAACGGTCGGCTGAAATCAGGTCTTGATGGAGAGGATGATACCATTTCATTTCACTAAAGGCAGCTCTTTTTAGGGAGGATTATACCATATTGTCGGTGACTGTGGAAGTCGTGTGTAAAATTTTGGACAGTTTCTTGTCTCCACTCCAACCTGAGTGAAATTGGTTCTTTAATCTTCAGTGATGTTTTGAATTTGTGTTTGGTTGACCTCAAGTGTTAGGTGATTGAAACTGCACTTTTATTGTTAGCTCTTCATTGATGTCTTGAATATCTGTTTGGTTGACCTCAAGTGTTAGGTGATTGAAACTGCACTTTTATCTTTAGCTCTTCAGTGATGTGTTGAATTTGTGTTGGTTGACCTTAAGTATTAGGTGATTGAAACTGCACTTTTATCGTTAGCTCTTTAGTGATGTGTTGAATTTGTGTTGGTTGACCTCAAGTGTTTGTTGATTGAAACTGCACTTTTATCGTTAGCTCTTCAGTGATGTGTTGAATTTGTGTTGGTTGACCTGAAGTGTTTGGTGATTGAAACTGCACTTTTATCTTTAGCTCTTCAGCTGCTCACTTTGATTGGCTCATGTTTGATCAGAGTCGTTCTTTTTCATGATAATGACAGCATTTTAAGCAACAATCGACATTTTGCACAACAGTCTGCAGGCTGTGCAATGGTAGACATGAAAGTGCAGCAGGGGAATTAACTCTAGAGCGATGTTCGTTCCAGAGATTTTCTCCAGTCACTAGTTCCGTTGTAGCAATTCTGTTTTTGCTGCAATTTTGGTCATTCTTTGGCTGATATTTTGTGCAATAGTCATATCAGACCAAAACTGGTCAAGTGAGAGGCAGTGGCAGTACGGAGTCCATTTATATTGAATAAGGTCAGTCATGTTCATTCAGATGTCATCAAGGATGGGGTTGTAAAAAAGGTCGGAATTTGCAGCTTCCAGTGTGATATTGTTTGAAGTGTTTCAGTAACCTCAGAAATTGAAGGACTACACAGATACATATATTTTGTTCAAAATCCTGAATATTGTTTGAAGTATTTCAGTGAGGTCAGAAATATAATGATTATGTATATGTGTTTGTGTATATGATTTTTAAAAATGTTATCCTGATTATTGCTTGAAGTGTTACAAAAAGATCAGGAGTAGGGTTACTACACACACACACACATATATATATATATATGTATATATATATATATACATACATATATTTTTGTCCTGAAAATCATTTGAAGGGTAGCAGCGAGGTCAGAAATCATATGACCTTTGTGCTGTATGGTATGACCTTACAGAGTGCGGCAGGTTGATGCCGTATGTCATACATAAGCTTTGTGCTGTATGGTATGACCTTACAGAGTGCAGCAGGTTGATGCAGAGTGTCATACATAAGCTTTGTGCTGTATGGTATGACCTTACAGAGTGCGCAGATTGATGCAGATGTGTCATACAACTTTGTGCTGTATGGTATGACCTTACAGAGTGCGCAGGTTGATGCAGTGTGTCATAAGCTTTGTGCTGTATGGTATGACCTTACAGAGTGCAGCAGGTTGAGGCAATGTGTCATACACTTTGTGCTGTATGGTATGACCTTACAGAGTGGGCAGGTTGATGCAGTGTGTCATAACTTTGTGCTGTATGGTATGACCTTACAGAGGGGCAGGCAGTTGATGCAATGTGTCATAACTTTGTGCTGTATGTGTATGACCTTACAGAGTGCGGCAGGTTGATGCAGTGTGTCATAGCATTTGTGCTGTATGGTATGACCTTACAGAGTGCAGGACAGTTGATGCAGTGTGTCATAAGCTTTGTGCTGTATGTGTATGACCTTACAGAGTGCGGCGGGTTGATGCAGTGTGTCATAAGCTTTGTGCTGTATGGTATGACCTTACAGAGTGCGGCAGGTTGATGCAGTGTGTCGTAAGCTTTGTGCTGTATGGTATGACCTTACAGAGTGCGGCAGGTTGATGCAGTGTTCATAAGCTTTGTGCTGTATGGTATGACCTTACAGAGTGCGGCAGGTTGATGCAGTGTGTCGTAAGCTTTGTGCTGTATGGTATGACCTTACAGAGTGCGGCAGGTTGATGCAAGTGTGTCTAACTTTGTGCTGTATGGTATGACCTTACAGAGTGGCAGGTTGATGCAATGTGTCAACACTTTGTGCTGTATGTGTATGACCTTACAGAGGGGCAGGTTGATGCAGTGTGTCATCACTTGTGCTGTATGGTATGACCTTACAGAGTGCGGCAGTTGATGCAGTGTGTCATAACTTGTGCTGTATGTGGTATGACCTTACAGAGTCGGCAGGTTGATGCAGGTGTCATAAGCTTTGTGCTGTATGGTATGACCTTACAGAGTGCGGCAGGTTGATGCAGTGTGTCATAAGCTTTGTGCTATATGGTATGACCTTACAGAGTGCAGCAGATTGATGCAGTGTGTCGTAAGCTTTGTGCTGTATGGTATGACCTTACAGAGTGCGCAGATTGATGCAGTGTGTCGTAAGCTTTGTGCTATATGGTATGACCTTACAGAGTGCGGCAGGTTGATGCAGTGTGTCATAAGCTTTGTGCTGTGTTGCAGAAGGAAGACGTCCGACCTCACATAAGGGAACGCTTTCGCCTTCACACCATGCTCCCACCATAAATCTCCACACGCTTCTCTCCCCTCCTGTCGCCGCTGTCCTGCCACCTAGTGGACGACGAGCCTGATTCCCTCCCTTGACTTTCACTGTTGTCGCTTGCCCCTTGTTGTGTGGATAAGAGGGGGGTGGGAGCTGAAATCGTTGTTTTTATGCCGAACTCACCAAAAAGGAACGTTGAGTGCGACACGCCAGCTTCTTTTATGTGGACGCTTAGTGGCAGCGCTTTCCTCTTTCTCTTCTCTGTCTTTCATGTCTCTCTGTCTCTGTCTCTCGCTCTCTGGCTCTCGCTCTCTGTCTCTCTCTCGGACTTGCTCTTTCTCACTCCTTCTCTCCCACTCTCTTTCTATCTGTCTCTCTCTCTCCCTCAGATAAAAACGGTGTAAGAAACTTGCACTGTTTGGTAAAGAAGTCAGTCCAGTGGTGAGGGATTGGCAGTGCAGATTGCGGATAGTCTGACCATGTTGCAGACCTTTGACAGTGAGCACTTTTCATGAACAAGAAGGCAAGGTGTAGGAAAGGAAGTGGCACAGGATCGTAGTTCATAAACACCATGTGCAGAAAGGAAGAAAGAACAAAAACAACGTTGCAAGACAGCAAAGGACAACCTCAGTGTGCGCATGCTTGCAGAAGAACTGACTGAACAGCCAACCAGCGTTTGTGTGTGTTCTCACTAGGCTGTGTGAATACTCCTCCAACACGGCCATTACCATGTCGACGTTGTGGAAAGATGTCACCCCACACACAGTTCTTTCACCATGTGCTGTGTTTTTTTTGTTTTTTTTTATGCAGACCTTGGGAAGGGGGGGTGGGGGGGGGGGGGGTTCCATAACCAAACTAAAGGTGTACAGTGTGAAGAGGCAAGCCTGGCAGTCGGACCAGTGGACCAATCGGGGATGACCTGGGTTCAGGGGAGAGGACTCAGGTGGCGAGATGTGCCGGCAGTTGGGGGTGGGGGTCGTTTCTTTACTTGCATGCTGTGGGGCAAGGATTGTAGGCATGTAGTCATGTTACTGTTGTAGATGTCGGGAGGGAATGATTTTACAAAAAAGTGGGGGGGGGGGGGGGGGGGGGGGGGGGGGGGACCTGGTGTTCAGCAGGGGAGGAAAGCAGACCATATGATAGGCAGCTGAGAGAGTGCTTTCCCCGTTTTTCCTGTTAGGTTGTCGGTGGGATGAGACGACCTTCGTTCTTTTAGTAACCTGTAGTACTGTTCTATCTCCCTCCCCCCACCCCCCCCTCTCTCTCTCTCTCTCTCTCTCTCTCTCTCTCTCTCTCTCTCTCTCTCTCTCTCACTCACACATACGCATTATTTGTAAAGGAAGGGATGTTTATGTTATTCAGTCCTGTCTTGCTCGTTCTCTCTCTCTCTCTCTCTCTCTCTCTCTCTCTCTCTCTCTCTCTCTCACCGGGTAAACTCATCTGTAAGGGAGGTTAAGTTCATGTGAAAAGCATTTTAATGGTCTTTTGACATTTCTGGCTCCTTCATATGTCTTTTTGTCACTGGTTGACTGTCTCTCTCTCTTACTCCTCCCCCTCCCTGTCTTAGTAACGCCCCCCCCCCCCTTCCCACCTACCCCACCCCCAGGCCCCACGGCCTCTCCCTCTCTCCCTTTGTTCTTTCTGACAAGGTTCTAGCCCAACAATGGCTCACTGTGCCACACAGTGGGGGTGGGGTGGGGGGGGGGGGTGGGGGTTGTACCAGGAGGAATAGGAGGCAGAGGTCATCCATGTGGCGTGAGTGTGTGTGTGTGTGGACCATTAGTGTTGCTGTCGCATCGCCCTGTCCAGTGCCATGGCCGTGTGGTGTGTGTGTGTGTGTGGGGAGGAGGGGGGGGGGGGGGGGGTCAGGGTATATGTTAACGTTTTATTGGTCAATTTTCGGTAACCCTCTGTGTGTCCTTGCTCACTGCCAAGATGTGTATAGTCCTGGTGAATCGTCCGTGTGACCTTATTTTGATTATCGTCGGCTTTATAAGGTGTGCAATTAATTTCATGGCAAGTCTCCATGTCTTTGTGCCCTGACAGGTATAAGGTGTGGAGTTAGTTTCATGGCAAGTCTTTGTACCCTGACAGGTCCTTGTGGAGCCACGTGCCCTCTGACACACTTTGTGTACACCTCTGTGAGGCCGCTCGCACGCTCCCTCCGCTTACTTCCCTTTGCTGTGAGCTCCGTCGGCATTTGTGGCACTTTGTTCCCTTTACTTCATCACATCCTTGTGGCTGGAGCGTGAATTGTTTGTTTAGACCTAGAGAGATGTAATTCCATTTATGGTGAGACTGAGCATTGGGGAAAAGAAATTGCATCTAAAAAGACTAAAGGCCTTTGTGTATAAGACTAAAGGCCTTTGTGTATCTGTTCTAGTGTACCAGGTGTGCGAGTGTGTCTGTTTATTAGTTGCATGCAAATGAATGGTGCATGTGTGGAAATTGCACTTCATGTCAAACCGTAGAGATGGGTATGAAAGAAATGGTAATGTTTGAGCATGTATCTCTGAGCACTAAAGGTGTGAAAGAAATGGTAATGTTTGAGCATTATCTTTGAGCACCTAAACAGAAAACCCATGTACGTGGTTGAGCCTTTTTTGCTTTTGTTGGTTGGTTTTTGTAGGGAGATTAGTTCCCATTGTACAGATGCCCTTTGGCCCACACAAATCAGAGGACACGGCCGTGGCCTATGTTCTGCTGTTGCCTTCTAAAGAGGAATTGTTTTATTTATAGTGGAAAGAGTTATGGTTTGATTGTTTGTTTTTTACATCTTTGTTTTGTAATCTGATGAAAAAAATATTTGCAACCCCGTGAACATTCGTTTGCTATTAATCTTTTGTTTTGTTTTGTTGTGCATTACTATTTTCCTTACATCATGTAGCCATAGTTAGTTAACTCTTCATCTCGTAGAACAATAAAAACAGCTCTTGGCGGATGTTTTGTTTAAGATGGTCGATTGTTATATTAAGCATTTTTTTGTGTGTGTGTGTGGATTGCCTTCAAAATGTTATGAATGCAGCCGAAAAAAACAGACTGGGAGGGATGGGATGGGTGTTGTCTTGTTTTAAAACTGATGAAGAGTGAGAAAAAAGGCAACAGGAAAAGAAAGGGCAGGGGGAACTTGTTTTTAAAAAGGCAAGAGTAGAAAACATTAAAAAGCAGCTGAAAAATCAATGAAAGATGGGAGAAAGGGGATGACTCATCTTGTTCTCGCTGGTCGTCAATCAGATGGTGCAGAGATTAAAATCCAGGCGCATGTCATTGGTCGGAAAGTCCATCAGGACCGTAAGAGGCACTGCCGTTGTTAAAGATTAACACAAGGAATTACTTTGCTGCAAAACATCTGGGTCAGGTAAGTCTATTTTTGATCTTATTTCATTTTCTGCCTACAGTCACCTCACTTAAAAAAAACCCCAGCAATGTTAAAATCAACACCAGTGATCTCCCCTCCTCTGACAGTTGTGGGCGTGCCTGGGTTGCCATGGAGTTGGTTCTGTCCACTCCCACTGCTACATGTCCACCTGTCTGTCTGCCATGTGTCCTCTTCCTATGCCCTGCTCCTGGCAAAATCAGACCTGTTCACCTTGAGGACTTCGCCCTATGTTCTACACATTTGGCAAAAACGCAGTGAACTAGTTGAACTGAAGAGAAAAAAAATGGGAAAAAATCTTTAGACAAAGTGTTGGAACGGTAATTGCACTTGTGATGTGCAACCATTGTGTTGGTGTGCTGTGAGCAAAGGGTGACAACTCTGGCTAACAGGCACATGGAATCGTGTTAGCTGTGCCCAAGTCATTGAGACAGTATGTTAAAATCCCATTGGAATTAGAGTGGGGTCTATAGACCATGAAATGTTTAGGAAAAAAAAAGAGAGAGAACTGGCCAAAGAGCACAAATGTGTGTCATGGTATGCTGAAGGATCGGGTGTGAAAGCGATTTGTGTCGGGAGAAACTTTCTGCTGTGGGGACTGGAAGATTAGGTGTCCCTTTACCCTACTCCCTACTGCCCCCCCCCCCCCCCCCCCCCTCCGTGTTGAAAAAAAGCATAGCGATAGCAGCGTGTAGAAAATACACTCCTTTCAGTTGAAAAGCATAGCGATAGCAGTGTGTAGAAAATATACTCCTTTCAGTTGAAAGCATAGTGATAGCAGTATGTAGAAAATACACTCCTTTCAGTTGAAAAGCATAGCGATAGCAGTGTGCAGAAAATACACTCCTTTCAGTTGAAAAGCATAGCGATAGCCGTGTGTAGAAAATACACTCCTTCAGTTGAAAAGCATAGCGATAGCAGTGTGTAGAAAACACACTCCTTTCAGTTGAAAAGCATAGCGATAGCCGTGTGTAGAAAACACACTCCTTTCAGTTGAAAGCATAGCGATAGCAGTGTGTAGAAAACACACTCCTTTCAGTTGAAAAGCATAGCGATAGCAGTGTGTAGAAAATATACTCCTTTCAGTTGAAAAGCATAGCGATAGCAGTGTGTAGAAAACACACTCCTTTCAGTTGAAAAGCATAGCGATAGCAGTGTTAGGGATGAACAGCAGTGGAGAAGGGTCAGGGAGAGTCGGCTGGGTCACAAATCATGTTTTACACACACACACACACACACACAATATATATAATATATATGTGTGTGTGTGTATAGATATCATACTTATGAATATACAGTCATACTTATGAATTAAGGAAAATTATATATATATATATGTAATAGACATACACATATATATGTTAAGCAATTTATATGTATGTAATGATACATATGAATCAAACAGAGGGAGATGGAAAACCAACATTTCAACAACATAGATTGCAATTGAGTTTCTTTCCCTTTACAATCTCTTTTTGGTTTGAACAAGATAAATGTCTGAAAGGTTAATAGCCAATGCTGTACCATTTGATCGTGGACCCCTCTTTTCTCAAAAGGCTACATACGTACAGGTGTGTAGATCTTCCCTCTTGTTTCCAGGGCTACATACATACAGGTGTGTAGATCTTCCCACTTGTCTCCAGGGGCTACATACAAAGAGGTGTGTAGATCTTCCCTCTTGTTTCCAGGGGCTTCATAGATACAGGTGTGTAGATCTTCCCTCTTGTCTCCAGGGGCTACATACATACAGGTGCGTAGATCTTCCCTCAAAGGGCTTCATACATACAGGTGTGCAGATCTTCCCTCTTCTCTCGAAGGGCTACATACATACAGGTGTGTAGATCATCCTGACTTGTGATCTGCCATTAGCGTGGTCACTTAAGAGTTGCGGAGTCCCGCAAGTGTAAGACTTCTGGGCATTCTCACAGTTACAGACATCGTACTTTCTACACCACAAACCGGGTAAAGTTCTGTCGCTGCGGCTGCTGTTGATTTGAATTCAGCACTGTTCTCCCTGATAGGCTGCCTTCCAAGGCCGAAGAGGCCTAACCAAAGTTCAAAGGGTACGAGTGTCAAATTCAAGGTCATGTTACTGCATAATGTGATGGAGTTGTCAGTGAAAGTATAGTTCAGATGATTACAAATTTTTCCCTCTGAACATGAATGCTTTGAACTGACTGACTGATGGAAGTGAAAGGTCTGTCACAGTGTACATGTCCATGAAGATATCAAAACTTGGCAGTTTGATGTTATAACCAACATCATCTATTTTTCTGTCTTAAGAAAAAGAAAAAAATGGGCAGCAACTCTGTTAGTTCGATACAACTACTGCTGTCAAGGGAAATAATTACGTTGCTGTTATGGACAGTCGCGTTTACAACCCAACTGACTGAAAGGTGCCGCCAGGGCCAGAGCCTCCTTGGGATTTGACTTCCTCACAGAAGTATAAAACAGACAGACATTCAAAAGCTGTCTTCTTAGCACCACCACCACCCCCAAACACCCATGCAACTGTAGACCATCTTTTCTGTTTCGTCTTTGTTTAGTTAAGGAGGACTGGTTTGTATCAAATTGTTAAGAGAATAATGTGCATTTGGACAGATTTGTTTAAAGTGAAGATACGTGTGCTTGCATGAGCATGTTCCTTTCTTTGGCTACTACTATGGCACGCTGTCTTCTTGAGTATTTGGTGCCAAGATAAAGATTCGATATTGTTTCAGATTCAGCTGGAAATTGTTTCCCCCCGATTCAGTCCGTGTTTACCGAATGTTTAACATGTCCTGACAGAGAATTTTTGTGTATTATTGTGAAGTTTGTTGATTTTTCTTTTTTGTAATGTTTGATTTTCTTTTTCTGTAATGTCAGAGAATAATGTTGCTGATTTTTTATTCTCTCTCTCTCTCTCTCTCTCTCTCTCTCTCATCCCCAGTATGTAGACAAAATGTAAAAAAGCTAATGCAGAAATACAGTGGGGGGGTACAGAGAAAATAAAGCGTCTCTGAAAGCAAAGGCAAGCCATATGCCGTGATGAGACTATTCATAATTTTTGTTTTTAAAACATAGTTTTAAGTAAAATGAGAAAAGGAGAAAAAATGGTTTACAATGTTAAGACCTTGACCATGTGATTATCATTTGTTATATATACCTTGTTAAAAAAACGAAGCAAACACTGTTTTCTTGTATACCCTGAATGGCATGTTGGGATGGGGTTTTTTGTTGTTGTTTGTTTTGATTTTCTCTTTTATCACCAGTATGTAGGAAAATGAATAGCGGAAATACAGAAAGGGAAAAAAAATCCAGAGAAGATGAAGCATCTTCTCAAAATAGCAAACTATCAGCTATTGGTGAGACTTTATTCATAATTTTTGTCCTTTATTTTGGTTTGAAAATATTGTTTTACTGGAACAAATGTATTAAGAATAAGACCATGTGATTATTATTTTATTGTATATACCATGTTATTGGGGTTTTTTTTTCTTTTTAAAAGGCAAATGTTATTTTCATGTACGCTAAATGGCATATTGGGATGGGTTTTTTTTTTTTAAATTCTTTCCCGATACTGTTTATAGAGGAATTCTATGATACATACATATATATATATATACAAGCCAATTACCAAATATATGAGTAATAGAAGGAAAGTGCCTGGGGTTCTATGGGCTGAAAATGTTAGCCCCCGCCATCATTCTTCTTGACATGATGAACAGACAAAGAGATGAAGCAAGAGCATAAACCGAATTCGCCGCCAAATGGAACAGAACAAATGACAAATTGTAAATTGTTAGTTCTTTTGTGTAATTTGTTCTTTGTGTAATTTGTTTTTTTTGTGTGTAATTTGTTTGTTTTGTGTAATTTGTTGGTTCTTTGTGTAATTTGTTCTTTGTGTAATTTGTTTGTTGGTTCTTTGTGTAATTTGTTTGTTGTTTTGTCTGGCTGCGTGGTAATTCTGTCGTTTCCATTTCCGCTTGCACTGGCCCCCACTTTGAAACCAAGAGATGGAGATTGTCTCCCCTGCTCATTCTGCACGGTCATGGAAGGGAAATCATTCACCGGGGTCGCTTCACATTACACGCTGCTTTCGTCATAGCTGGGGATAATTCATTGTAGGGCTGTGCACCTCGCCCCCCCCCCCCCCCCCCCCCCCCCAAGTGTTTCATCGCAACTGGGGATCATTCATTGTAGGGCTGTGCACCTCCTCTGCCTTCTCCCCACCCCCCCCACCCCCCACCCTACCCTGCTGGGCAAGCTGACATCTGTGATTGTTTGGACATTGACACAGGCAGAAAGCAGGTATGTGCACAGGGAAATCCTGTCTGTCCCTTCACCTGGCTCTTCCCCCCCCCCCCCCCCCCCCCCCCCCCCCCCCCCTCTCACTTCCCCACCACCGCCCCTCTCACCTGTGTCTGCTTTGACCACCTGCTTCTCAACATGCTTCTGTCCCCGTTTCCCACCTATTCCGACCTGTTTCTTCTGTTAACCTCTTGTTTCTCACCTGTTTCCCACCTGGCCATCTGTGCGTGTGTTTGTGCCTTTGCCATCTGTAACACATGTTTCTCCGCCCCCATCTCACACCCACACCCTGACACCCCTTCCCACCTGCTTCTTCTCTGTTCAGACCTGTTTACCCTGTTCAAATTTACGGTATTTACCATGAGTTCAGTGAAACACAAAGAAAATGAAAGTTTTAAAATATTACCTTTTCTCATTAGGCATTTACAAAATGGAGTAAAATACAAACATAAACAAGAAAAGGTAAAACTCTTTGACCGTTATGAACAAACAAAGTGATGAAAAGGCAAATGAGTGTAGAGATTCACATGTAAGAACTATTTTGATTTCGGAATTGAAAAACCTATTGTCTTACACTCAGGAGAAAAAAGTGTTTGACAACACATATGTAAAGTTTGATTTTTTGTTTTCAAACACTTACAACCTATGCTATAAAAACTGAACAGTTATGGAAGGAGTAAACTGAGTCTGCCTCTTTCTTTCTTCGTTTTTTTTTTCACTTTTTTTTTCCCCCCTACTACCCACCAACTCGTCACCATTATCCCCCCCCCCCCCCCCCCCCCTTATTTCCCAGCAACTTCTCATCTATTTCGCTCCCCCCTTCAGAGCGTCTCTCTTCTTTCTCATTCCACTTTAGTGTCGACTCATCTCTTTCTCTTTTCCACTTTATCCCCTTCCTTCCCACTCGTCTCCCTACCACATACTTTTCACATGTAACTTTTCCCTGCCCCCCCCTCCCCCCCCCCCCCCCCCCCCCCCCCCCCCCCCCCAGCGCTTCTGTGCCTACTCCTCACCTGTTGTTTTACTCTCTTTTTTCTATCATTGATTCCTTTCCTGTGTCCATCCCATTGTTGCCACCTACTTCTTACTTCTGTCGTCACCACCCAATTTCTCGCCTTTACCTTCCCCACCTCCCCCTTCCCCTCTACCACCAAGTTCTCACCTGTTTCTCTCCAGTTTCTACCCTAATTTACCACCAACACACATCATTACCACTTCCCACTGCTCTATCCCCACCCCCCTCCCCCCACTCCCATAATGACCAACATCTGACCTGCTTTTCTCTCTCTCTTTCCCACCAATGTCTCGCCTGTTTTTCTCCCACCTTATCAATAATCATCGCCCATTTCTCTGCCCACTATCACCTGCTTTTCACTACGCTGTCTCTCCTCCCTACGTCTCTATCACCTGCTTCTCGCTATGCTGTCTCTCCTCCCTACGTTTCTATCACCTGCTTTTCACTATGCTGTCTCTCCTCCCTACGTCTCTATCACCTGCTTTTCACTACGCTGTCTCTCCTCCCTACGTCTCTATCACCTGCTTCTCGCTACGCTGTCTCTCCTCCCTATGTCTCCTCCGATTCCCTGTCAATGCAGATATCAGAGAGAGCTTTGACATCATGGGTTATAGTGAGAGGAGACGGAGCTAGGCTATGTAGGGAAGGTGTGTTCTGTGCAGACTGTAGGTGAGGGTTCCTGTGGATCAGGCATCGCAGAACACCACCCCACCACTGCCGTCACACAGTCTGTGGGGTCATCTGGGCTTTAAACCAGTCAGAATGGAATCCCAGACTCGTTGGCGGTGCAGAGTCTCCTTCTGTGTGCAACCTCTCGGCAGCCGATTCATCCGCAACTCTCTGTCGCAGATGTGTAGGGGAAGGAGCTGGAATTCATGGGGAGGAAATTAAAGACCGCCCAGTGGACAGGGACATAAATGAAATACGTTGGTTTTTGTTCATATGCTTTTTGTGTGTGTGTGAAGAAGTAGAGAGGTAGGTGGGAGCCGTCGGTGACGGAGTATCAATTGCTGAAGTGTGGTGGGCATTGTTAAGAACAATGTACCCCTCCCCGAAGGGGGTTGGGAGTTGTTAACGACTACACACCCTTTTCTAAAGGTCGGAGGTCGTTCTTAATGACCTTGCACCCTTTTCTAAAGGTTGGAGGTCGTTCTTAACAACCATGCACCCTTTTCTAAAGGTCGGAGGACATTCTCAATGACCTTGTACCCTTTCCTGACAATGTGAGGGCGCTGTTAATAATGATGATAAAGGAGCCCTGTGTAATCCGGAATCAGTGTGGTGTGAGGGAGGAGGAGGTGTGGTGTGTAGCTGTGGACGGTGGGGGGACCCAGAACACAGAGCAGGATGTACATGTTGTTCTCTCCACACGGGGGGACAGAGGCGGGGTGTGTGTACAAAAACAGACGTTACAGGCTACAGTGTGTAACCCTTGACATGAATGTACAGGATCGGAGGGGGGGGGGGGGGGGGGGGGGACGACTGACTGAGGTTTGTTGCAGAAGTGCTGTGAGTGTAGATTTTGCCTCGTACCGATGGAACGAAACCGATGTATACATATGTACAGGATGTGTTTGTGTGTGTCAGAGAGAGGAAAATGGCTATTTACAGTGTCCTAAACGACAAGGATGTTTTTTCCCCAGTTGTCCGGGAATGGATAACCGAGTGTTACACTGTCAGGTAAATCTTCGCCTCTGTTTCATGTCCTTGATGTTTTTTTTGTGTGTGTGGATTTTTTTTTTTTTTTTAATGTTGTAGTGTCTAACCCCCCCCCCCCCCCATTCTCTTCCTCTTCAAAACTTCCTCTGTTTTGCCTTACTCTGATCATTTACCTTTTTTTTTTGTTTTGTTTTGTTTTGAAAGAAACTTCCTGATACTTTTTTTTTTTACCAGCAGAAAGTGAAAGCGGACATTCAGGTTTGCATTTCTTTCTCTCTCTCTCTCTGCTTGTCTGTCTGTCTCTCTGTCTGTCTGTCTGTCTCTCTCTTTTTGTCCTGCACCTCTACCCTTCACACATTGATGTCTGTTTCCCCAAAGAGAAGCTCAGACTGTGAGGAAGATGTCCATTTGTGCCCCTTCCCTACATTCAACTCGAGTAGTGATGGCCACAGAACTGTTCGTCATGACATGTGATTTTACACCGCCCCCTTGTCGTGTGTATATGTTAGTTAGGAACCCTCAATGTCGACGACCGTGTGTGTCCGCGGCAGTCAGCACAGCGTGTAACCGCTGTTATCTCGATTCCTTTTTTTTTTTTTTTAAACTGTGATGCCCAGTAGATGTTTTGCTCTGGGTTCGAGTCTGGAATTGTCATTGCTTGTAACATCAGTGCTGTCCTGACCTTTTGCTCTTCCTAGTTCTGCTCTTCACTCATTCTGTTCATACATACCTCTCTCTCTCCGTCTGTGTGTGTGTGTCTCTGTCTCTTTCACTCTCTGTCTCTGTCTCTCTTTGTCTCTATCTCTCTCTGTCTCTCTCATTCTGTCTGTCTCTCTCTCCAGCTGTTTAGCTATCTCTGTCTACGCTCGCCTACTTTCTCTCCTTCCCATCTTTTTTCTCACCATTTTTTTTCTCCATTTCCAACCGACATGCTTTAGCTGTTAGATCTTCAACACTTGCTGTTTGATTTCTTGTTTTTTTCTTCTTTTTTTTTTTAATATCCACTTTACTTTTCCATCCTCTTTTTATTTCTTTTTTTTTTTTTAAATCAGCTCCAAACAATGTTAGTTGTGACAGAAACTTGCTCTGCAGACTGCGATGTATGTGGAGTCTGTTGCCGAGAGAGACTCATAGTTGGGTGGAGGCAGTTTTTTTTTTTTTTTTTCATCCATGTCGCTCTGTCGCTTCCAGTTCCTGTTGCATTCTCTCATCCTCCTGTTGAGGTTTTCTCCCCATTCTGGTGCAATGACCCTTGTAAAGCAAGTTACGGTCTAGTGCAGATATAGAGATAGCAAGGACAATGTGTCTGTACATGTTTGCTCCCCTTTTTTTTTGCTGCCCGTCTCTTTCCCCTCGCTCACTCTTTCTCTCTCCCTCTCTCTCCCTCTCTCTCTCTCTCTCTCTCTCTCCCTCTCTCTCTCTCTCTCTCTCTCTCTCCTTCCCTAGACTGTCCTCTCTCCCTCCCCAGTCCTCTTGTGTATACTGTTCTTGAGGCCTTCATTGTGTACACCAATGTATATCCATGTATTCCTCTCTCTCTCTCACTCTCTCTCTCTCTCTGTCTGTCTCTGTCTGTCTGTCTCTCTCTGTCTGTCTGTCTCCCTCTCTGTCTTTCTCTGTCTGTCCGCCTCTCTCTCTTTCTTTGTGTCTGTGTCTGCGTCTCTCTCTCTCTCTCTCTCTCTGTGTCTGTCTCTCTGTCTCTATCTCGCTCCGCTTCATACCGTGGCCTGATGGTGGCTGCAGTGTGGAGGCGATGTTATTTTTCTTTTCTTTTTTTTTATGTGATGGATAGACAGACCCCAAGACCTGTCATCACTGATGTATGTGCTATGTATGGAACACACATGTGCACCTGTGATTCAGTTCCCCCCGCCCTCTTTCCCCCCATCCCCTGTCCGATACATGTTGATTGCCCTCTACGCTTTCTTTGTTTGTTGTTGTTTTTTGTTTTGTTTTTGTTTTTGTTTCTGCTTTTTACACTTAAACTCTCTGGTTCATTTGATTTGTTTCGTACATCGTTCTTTGTGGAGTTGATGCTCGCTTTATCTCTCTCTATCTCTCTGTTTCCCTCTCACTTTCTCTGTCTCTCAGTCTGTCTGTCTGTCTGTCTGTCTCTCTCTCTCTCTCTGTCTGTCTCACCCACCCCACACTCGCCCACCTCTTTCTCTCTCTCTCTGTGGTTATTGCAGTAGTACTGTCATGTAATTTTCAAATAAAGATTTTTTTTATTGACGATTATTGTTTGGCGCAGTCACGTGCGCATGTGTGTTTGTGTGTGTGAGTGAGTGTGTGTGTATGCGGGGCCCCCACTTAACGCACATTTCAGAAATGTAAAGGTCAGAAACCACACACACACACACAACACACACACACACACACCGGCGAAAGTAAAAAAAATTCGGGTGGGTTTAAAAAAGAAGAAGAAAAAAGACTCGTGAGAGCTAAACGCTGATGACGTTTTCAGCATGTTAGCAGATGAGGTCGACATGATGAAAGCTCATGTAAACTTCTTCACGATTGCAGGCGGTCATCGTGCTGAACTCCAAGAAGCTGGTTGCAAAGTGAGGCGACTGCAGGCGGAGATCTATACACATTTTGAAAGTGATTATCATGACTTCACCGAACAACATGAGCAAACGAATCACAAGACAAAACGAGACGCGTTTCGACCTCTGAGGTCTCCATCAGGCAAGAGGCGACAACTCTCGGGATAACGGAAATGAAGAACGAGCAATCACGTATCTGTGTTGATTTCCTTGCAAGACGGGGGGGGGGGTTGAACCAAGGAAGAAGGCAAATAAGGCTGTCGTCGGATGCAGTTCATTGGCAAAATGCAGCAGATGTAGCTGGACTGACAATTGATGTTCTCATTTGTGTTGGGTTGTATTGTTTTGGACGAAAGCTTCGCCACACTGGCCGGGGGGGGGTGGGGGGGACTTATGATAATCTAAAAGTGAATTTAAATTACTCTGTTCGTCAGGAACTCTGACAGTGTTTTGTGGCATGTTGTTGGCGACCGACAATGTTTCAGAGATCTGTCAGAACACGCACGCACACACACACACACAATATATATATATATATCCCTCTCTCTCTCTCTCTGTTTAAACGTGCACTCACCTACATTTACACGCACTCGATCTGCTTGCGAGCTTTGAGTGATGAGAGGAGGATGGTCCCACCAAAGGCGGTGACAGCGACAACATCGGTTACTGTGGCGCTGGCCCCACCACGAACGATAACCGAGTGGATAGTACTAATGTACTGGTCCGACTTCATGGTTACAGGCTAGGCCCAAAACGCTATATATTATCAAGTACACTCGAAGATGCACCTGGCTTTTGTCAGAAGAACAGCCGTCACCAAAACATATACATCGCTCAGTCTCGCCTGTGCCTGACTCGGAGGCAGATCCAATGTCCGCTCCTTTTTTTGTTTTGTTTTGTTTTATTACAGCACGATCCATTTGCCCGTCGTCTGCTAGACTTTTCACTCCCAACTCCTTGTGCTCTACCAACGGCATAAAAAAAAAACCCACAAGAAGCTCACAAGCCATGCATAATTCTGTTATCCTTGCTGACACATTATGGCATTGAACTAACTTTCTGACCCCAAGTACCAGGATAAAATCGTCTTTTTCACATTAAAAGAAAAAAGAAAAAAAGTAACAGAACTAGGGCGATTTTCATCTAGTCAAATTGCTGTTACTACTTGACCTTTGTTGTAACCCCCGAACTCTGACCTAACGGTAAGCAATGATAAACGTTCGGAAGATTTGACTTCGTCCAAGGCTAGCATCACGTGACCGGCTATGGTTCACAGTGAGGCTGCCTCTGTTCAGTAACTGATGATGTCATCCTTCTGATCGTGAAGGTCATAGGTCGAGGTGAGGCCAAAGCCTTTGGATGCTGTCAAAGCAAGCCTGGCGCTGAAGCATGTGTCCCTTCATTCGTCATCACCGGAGTGGAAAAATGAAAAAAGAGATGAATGTGACACAGCCACCAAGCAGCATGAACAATCACAGGGGCGAAGCTGTGCTGCAAAGCGGACAGTTTGTGGACAACATACACAGTTTTACTTACAACCTAGATGCCAGATCACGACAAGAGACAGACAGACAGACAAAGACAGAGACAGACAGACATACAGAGAGAGCGAGAGAGCTGGTATGTTCTAGATTCTACCTCACTCAAAAAAAACACACACACACACACACACACACACACACACACACACACACACACACAACCACAGTTAGGCAGGCACTCAAGGTCTGACCATTGCGTTGGGCCAAAACGTAGGTCAGACATCTGCTAAGTCGTAGCCACGAGACCTTCTTCTTCAATTCTCTCATCTTAGTTGTTAATTCATTTATCCATCAGCTTAAAATCATGCGCAGTGTGGTCTCCAAACTTAGCGGATGTGGTGTAGCGTATATGGACTAGTCCGCACGCAGCGACGCCTCCTTGATGAAACTGAAACTGGAAGTACCTCACTAAAGCATGTTAATATTTCTGGAACAAAGACAGGAAAATGATATTTCTGGAGCAAAGACAGGAAAATGATATTTCTGGAGCAAAGACAGGAAAATGATATTTCTGGAGCAAAGACAGGAAAATATTTGGGAAAAAGAAATGTTTCTGGAGCAAAGACAGGAAAATGATATTTCTGGAGCAAAGACAGGAAAATGTTATTTCTGGAGCAAAGACAGGAAAATGTTATTTCTGGAGCAAAGACAGGAAAATGTATTTCTGGAGCAAAGACAGGAAAATGTTAAATATTTCTGGAGCAAAGACAGGAAAATGTTAAAATTTTCTGGAACAAAGACAGGAAAATGTAACATTTTCTGGAACAAAGACAGGAAAATGTTAACATTTTCTGGAACAAAGACAGGAAAATGTTAACATTTTCTGGAACAAAGACAGGAAAATGTGCCACAAAACAGAAAGACAGTGAACATCAGGATAACAAAATAACAACAGAAAAAGAGGGGGGGGGGGGGGGGGGGGGGGGGGGGGGGGGGAGAGGTGAAGGGAATGGAGCAGGGGAGGGGAAGGGACAGTCAGAGAGTAAAAGAAAAGAGGAATAGTATCAACACAATGTCCCCTTAAAAAAAAATAAAAAAAAAAAAAAAAAAAAAAACAGGATCCACGCAGGACGGTAGATCGAGTGATACGTGTGTTCATCATGTACAGACAAGGACTGGTAAAACATCAGGATTGACGCCATACCAATTTATGTGTCTGAAGAAACCAAAAACTCCTCAACCACAACAAAAAGAAGAAGAAAAAAGAAAAGAAAAAACAAAAAAAAAAGAAAGAGAAAGAAAGAAAGACAAGAAAAGAATGAAAGAAAGGCGTACACACACTGCGAAGTTACGTAACGCTCACTTCATATGCAATATGAAACGGTCAAATGAATTTTCAATGACAATGTCTTCTTTAGATGTCACAAACAACAGACATCGAAAAAAAAATGCCCCAAACTGTAACTCCAGGTAGTTGTCGGCATAGTTCCCATGCTGACTGCTACGTAAGGAGTAGTAAGTGTTGTTCGGCAGAATTCTCATGTCAGCTGCTACTAAAGGAATAGTCCATTGTTTTGCAGAATTCTCATGTCGACTGCTATTCAGGGAGTTGTCCATTGTTTCGCAGAATTCTCATGTCGACTGCTATTCAGGGAGTGGATCCATTGTTTTGCAGAATTTTCATGTCGACTGCTATTCAGGGAGTGGTCCATTGTTTCGCAGAATTCTCATGTCGACTGCTATTCAGGGAGTTGTCCATTGTTTCGTAGAATTCTCATGTCGACTGCTATTCAGGGAGTTGTCCATTGTTTCGCAGAATTCTCATGTCAAGTGCTATTTAGGGAGTGATCCATTGTTTTGTAGAATTTTCATGTCGACTGCTATTCAGGGAGTTGTCCATTGTTTTGCAGAATTCTCATGTCGACTGCTATTCAGAGAGTGGCCCATTGTTTTGCAGAATTTTCATGTCGACTGCTATTCAAGGATTGGTCTACTGTTTTGTGAATCATCATGCTGCTTGCATTAGGGGGCACTGTTTTGTGCATGTGTTCATGCCTGTTGTCATGATTATGTCTAAATGAGACATCTATGTTGAAAATTTTCTTGTCTGTCTGGAATCGATATCAAAGGAGTGTTGCTCTACACCTTAATTGTTCGGTGTGTCCATTTATACTTCGCCTTGCTTTCAGTCACACAGTAGCCTGTTTCATTTTTCAGAATTTCTTTTAATTATTCTAATCAGTACTAGCATGAAAAACAAAACAAAACAAACTGTAATCACAGACGTAAACAATGCAGTTGTCTTCAAACAAATAGGCAACATTGAAAGTAAGACCAAAGGGAAATATTTGTTTGAAAAACAGTCCGGGAAACAAACATTTCGTTCCTGGCAAACATGAGTTTGTAAACGTTACAAGATGGCTGAATCCGTTTGCGTTGCTTGGAAAGGGCCGAATTGGCCCACAACAAGGCATTGCCTTTTGCGATTCCAGTGAAAGGAGAGCAGATTGGTGTAATTAAAACTGTCAACATGTATACTTCTGGCCAACGAAATTTAGCGAAATCCGGTATAGCGTTCAAAGAATGTTCGAGTTCTATTTAAATGATATTGCAATGCACAAATATTTGTTATTATCAGATAAGAATGTATAAAAGCGAAGTTCAAACTTCGGTTGAAAGCTGTTTCGAAATATCACAGACCATTGCTATGTACGTAAAATTATACTTGTTAAAAATATTGGCAATCTGGAAGTCTAGGGGTCACCTTTAATAGGGGCCTCTAAACCCCAGTTTTGCTAAAAAATGTTCACAATAGCACAACCAAAGTAAATACGAACAACATATTTTAGAATTAATCACATCGTAATTTCTCAATTTAAATCAGGAGGAGAAGGAGCCAGAGTGAAGGGGGAGGGAAGTGAGAGAGAAAGAAATGAATGGAAACATAAACGGCATGAAACTGGCTTTGTAAACCATGGGACACAGAAAAATATTTTAAAAGAAAAGTGGCGACTGGAAGAAGCAAAAATAGCATAACTGCATGATACATTGCTATGAAAATAAAATCAATAAAAAGGATGAAAATTATTCTGTGAGAGGATCAATAAATGTGCAAAAAGGGAAGTCAACAGATATGATGTTATTCATCTGTGTATTTCCTCCCATACATCAGTGTTGCATAGATCGTCTGATTATTTAAAAAAAAAAAAAAAATCCAACGAAATACATCCGCCATCACAGCAACGCCCATTCTCTCGTCTCTTCTTCTTCTTCTTTCTTTTCTTTCTTCCTTTTTTTTTTTTTTTTTTTGTACTCCAGTTCTTATACAATGTGAACGAAGAAACGCTGTCTGTGTGTCTGTCTGTTTGTCTGTCCGTAGTGAAAATGTGTTCCACTCGCTCCAGACAAAACTTCTGGGCCGATCTTTCTGAAAATTTGTAGGTATGCTCATTATTGGGTCACGGGTAATGCCCGATGTTTTATTTTACCAGAATAGTCGTTACTAACGGCTTTTACGGCCCGAAACGGTTTTTCTTCTTTAAGGAACATCTTAGTGATGAAATACATTATGACGCATGTTTGTGACGTCAAATACATTATGACGCAAGTTTGATTGTGACTTTTTCAGGAAAATAAACTGGGAGTACGTTTGTATACTTTGCCTCTTGTTTTCTTGTTATAATGATTCAATTCTCTGGAAAAACATTCAGGGTTAAACTAGATTATCTGTTGCCCTTGAAGTTATTCAGAAGTGCTTTACGTATGTCAGATTTATACGCCCTGGTCTGTTATTATCTAGGATGCTGAATCACACAGAGACTCGCGTACAGTTTGTGCTTTTCTCTCTCTCTCTCTCTCGCTCTGTGTGTGTGTGTGTGTTCCATAAACGATATCTGTTGCAGATACCATTTACTCTATACAAAATAAAGACAGTAAAACTACAGTCAGGTTGCTGATTATACAAAACAGTAAATAAGCAAAACAAAACAAAACTTCGAGCAGGAAAACAAACAATGGGACAGATACGGGCCGGAGGGAAATGTTTGCAGGTGGCAAGTAGCTGAGTAATCATCAATCACTTCTGTCCAGTTGTTGAAAGGCACTGAGATGATGTCCGCCAAACCACCTGCCACTCCCCCATACACACAAGTTCGATCCGTCATTTCACTGGTCCTGTATCCGTCATGTCACTGGTCCTGTATTCGGATTCAGTATCACTGGCGAATCACCTCTTACAAAAACAAAACCTAACACAACTGATATGCTTAGCAATAGGAATTGTCTTTTTTTTTTCTTCTTTTTTTCTTCACTTACTTTTTTTTTTTTTTTGTTGGTGGTAAATTTGCTTCGCTAGGAATGGCTAACTGTCCTTTTATCGGAGCTATTTTCTGGAAATTGTTGAAACTGGTCTAGCTTGGTTGTTTGAAAGCTGGGCAAGGTTGTCTTTTCAGTGGGCTGACATGAGGTCGAGTCCCACCTCTGTGACGTGTAGGGGAAAAGACCGTCACACAGGAGAAGGGAAGCAACCAAGTTCAAATGAAGGGAACGCCGCTTCATATCAATTGTGATAGGCCCACAGCTATTTGACCATATCTGTTTTAAATGATGTCTGTTTTAGTCGTTTTAAAGCAAGACAGGTTTTCTGTCATGGACATGAATTGTGGTCCGTTATTTCTATTTTAAAAAAAAAAGAAAAAGAAATCAAACCATGTTGTTTTGAGTCCAGTCTATGACACACAGACACTATACAAAGAATGGGGGAACACAGTGAAAAAGAAAGAGAGAAAGAAGAATAAGATAAAAGAAGAAGAAAGAACGTAAGAAAGAAAAAAAAAGAAAGACAATAAGAAAGAAAGAAAGAAAAAGAAAGAAAAAGAAGAAAGAAAGAAAGAAAGAAAAAGAAAAAAAAAAAAAGGGGGGGGGGGGGGGGGGGGGAGGGACCGACGTGTGACATCACTTCAGTATTGTGATCAGGGTCGGTACGGGAGATGAACGCTATTGTCTATCTCTTCAGGCAAAGCTACACCCGGCATGTGCGCAGCTCTGCGCTTCGTTCTCGGTACTTCGGCCTTCCTGCAAAGTTCGGTGGCTAACGTAAACCATGTCTTCCGTCGATTTGGGGGAGTTCTGTTTCTTTTGTCAAGCTTCAAAACAAAACGTGCGTATTTCGTTTTGGATAGTAACAGTGACATAGTGGAAACAACTTTATTTTAGTGGGGTTCCAGAGAGAGAGAGAGAGAGAGAGAGTAACAGTCTTTTCATGTCTTAAAATAGTTATGTTGTAACCCAGGTTCTTGGAGCGAGGGTCAAGGACCTCAGGTCCAGATGACACCTACTCGAAGCCCCCTACAGAGCCTGATTAGATGTTCGTTCACCGTGAATCACTGTTGATCTGGTAACACTTCTGTAGTTCACCGCCCCACCATGAAGGTCATCATCAGATTTAAGATCAATCTATAGACCACCGGAAACCACTGAAAACATCCGCATTCGGTTTGTATGAAAGTAATGACCGTATTGATGTTTTTCCAGTCCGATCCGTCACTATGTTGCCATGTCAATATAAACAGATGGACATCCTCGCTTTCGCTGTCTTCATGGAGACATGGCATCGGCAGTCTGAACGCAAAAAAGGTCTCCTCTCCAACGGTCAGAGTCAGGTTCGTGAACTCTATGTCCTGACCAACTGACCGTTATTGTCCAGTCCCCCCGTCCACTGTGTCTCAGTGGCGAGTCCCCTGGTTCACCACCACTATGTTGTTCCGCTTCTTCCGCTTTTTGCGACCTCCGCTCAAGCCGGACAGACCGGATGTGACGTGGCCTGGACCTCTTCCTGACGTCATCACCACACCTCTGACGTCATCGTCTTCGTCATGGTGTCCTCGTTCCTCCTCTGACGTCATGATGGGGTGAAAATAAGCATCTTCCTGGTCGGGCTCTTGGACACGTTCCCAGCTTCTAGACCTGGGGAAAGACAGACAGGGGCTTTGAAGACCTGGTGTAAAAGGTCTGGATGATTCGTTGATTTGTTCAGGTCCTTATTTCTACCAGAAACAAACAAATCCTGAGTTTTTCTTATTTGCTAAATTCAGAGAGGCAGATTAATGTTTCGGGGGGAGGGGGGGGGGGGGGGATGGGAGGGAGGGAAAGGTTAGGGCAGGGAGCAAGGAGCGCACTGCTATGCAGAGGTTTTTGAACATAGATGTGGTACTCTTTCTGTTCTTTCTCTTTTTTCTTTTCTTTCCGTTTCTTTCCTTTGTTTTCCTATTTACGTTTCTTTTTTTTTTTTTTTTTTTGCTGTCCCAACCTCTGCGCCACCTCAGAGGCAGTGCACACACGCCGCTCATTCCGACACCCCGTCCACAGCCACAGCCCGGTCAGCCCCGCCGCAGCCCCGGCACCGACAATCCACAGGGAGCAGTCAATGTCAAGTCGTCAAGAGGCAACCCACCGGAGAAGACACTGCACTGCTGCCGAGTCACTTCGGTGGTGTTCAGTGGCGCCTGTTCTGATCTAATATACGCAGGACACCACCTACTAAGCCCCCTACTGACGGCAATAATTGCTTAATCGCGGAGCCGGCGTGAGTGAGCTGTCCCTCCGGAGGGCGCCACCACGTCCGTCCAACGACAGACCCCATGGACTCACCGATACCGGTGATCCCGACGGAACTAAACCAAGACCACAGACGTGGAGAGGACATCGAAACTGAGGTCACCATGAGAGCAGGGCATGAAGGGCCACAGAATTTGAGACATCTTTTTTTATGCTGATCGATGAGGATGAGGATGATTAAGATGATGCTACGGATTTCCATTTCGGTCTGAGACTACATAACAGGGCTGTACTCTACGCATCCTTTCATAATATATCCCGGCGTCAACCAGGCCCGAGAGATACAGACACCCGCAGTGTTGGTCAGGAAATTTGAGCAACACTCTCAGAAACGCATCCATTAAGTGGATGAAACTCGACAGTGTGGTCCCAGTCTTCCCAACTGAGCCCGCAGCAAACTCAACTCTGGGTAGGAGCCGGTCGGGGCAGAAAAACCCACATGACTCTGATGGGATTCGAACCCACGACCTCCCAGCCGGGAGTCCGCGACGCTAACCACTTCGCCACGGCAGCTGGTCCTATTTACGTTTCTTTCAAGGGGGAAGGGGATAGTGGGAGAAGGAAGGATTGGGTTGAAAGGACAGGAGTGGGAAGGACGGTTTGGTTTGCTGACCTACCTGTGCAGGTTACGATGTGGAGTTCTGAATCAACACGATACATGATGTAGTTTGGTTTGTTGACCTACCTGTGCAGGTTACGATGTGGAGTTCTGAATCAACACGATACATGATGTAGTTTGGTTTGTTGACCTACCTGTGCAGGTTACGATGTGGAGTTCTGAATCAACACGATACATGATGTAGTTTGGTTTGTTGACCTACCTGTGCAGGTTACGATGTGGAGTTCTGAATCAACACGATACATGATGTAGTTTGGTTTGTTGACCTACCTGTGCAGGTTACGATGTGGAGTTCTGAATCAACACGATACATGATGTAGTTTGGTTTGTTGACCTACGTGTGCAGGTTACGATGTGGAGTTCTGAATCAACACGATACATGATGTAGTTTGGTTTGTTGACCTACCTGTGCAGGTTACGATGTGGAGTTCTGAATCAACACGATACATGATGTAGTTTGGTTTGTTGACCTACCTGTGCAGGTTACGATGTGGAGTTCTGAATCAACACGATACATGATGTAGTTTGGTTTGTTGACCTACCTGTGCAGGTTACGATGTGGAGTTCTGAATCAACACGATACATGATGTAGTTTGGTTTGTTGACCTACCTGTGCAGGTTACGATGTGGAGTTCTGAATCAACACGATACATGATGTAGTTTGGTTTGTTGACCTACCTGTGCAGGTTACGATGTGGAGTTCTGAATCAACACGATACATGATGTAGTTTGGTTTGTTGACCTACCTGTGCAGGTTACGATGTGGAGTTCTGAATCAACACGATACATGATGTAGTTTGGTTTGTTGACCTACCTGTGCAGGTTACGATGTGGAGTTCTGAATCAACACGATACATGATGTAGTTTGGTTTGTTGACCTACCTGTGCAGGTTACGATGTGGAGTTCTGAATCAACACGATAAATGATGTAGTTTGGTTTGTTTACCTACCTGTGCAGGTTACAATGTGGAGTTCTGAATCAACACGATAAATGATGTATTTTCTTTAATTAAGTCATTTGCTTACGAACGCATTCTCTCTATATCTAGAATAAAAACAAAGATTTTGGGCCTTTTTCTTGCCATACATCAACTGGAATTTTCGGCGTCATGTTTTACATATCATGTAAACTATATTGCCACCTTAAAAAAAACACACACATACACACGCGCGCACGCTAAGACGACTTATAATTGATTCTTACATCTATCAAACCAGTTTAACAGATGTTTCAAACATTTAGTTGCCATGTTTTGATTTTTACATCATTTGGCACTGTTCAATCGTCTATACAGAGGTGTGTGTGTGTGTGTGTGTGTGTGTGTGTGTGTGTGTGTGTGTGTGTGTGTGACAATCGTTAATTGTCAATCATTGCGGAGTTTTGATGGCCACGATAAACGTGTACGTGTTCATGACCAAGTATTTTCGAATGACAATTTCAAATTTCGTCTATTTCTGTGTGAATCTTTCTTTGCTTAGTTTGGTATCTGTCAGTGTAAAGCACAATGCGCCACATAACTGGTTTGGATCTGGTGTAACAAAAGTTTGTTTTTAATGAAGAAGAAGAAGATGCTGACGATGCTTCCAGCCGAGTTATTTCGAAAGAGTGAAACTGTGACCACACTCAATGAAACGCTTGGCAGCAATGGCGTGAGCCGTGAGTCGGTGAATGGATGGATGGAAGGATGGATGTTACTGGTTTTCTAAAAAACATTGTGGAAAACAATGACGATGATGTCCATGATGGCAAGCATACCTTGGAACGCTCGCTCCTGCTTCCACTCCTTCCTCTCGTCCACCTCTCGATCGTCTTCGTCGTCGTGTGGAGGAAGTCGATCGGCTGTTGGAGCGTCGCTTGGTGGGAGAGGGCGGAGCTAAGAGAGGAGACGTCACTCCTGAGTGATCCTGGCCCCGCCCTCTGCTGCTCTCCCTTGGAGGCCAGGCCCTGCCCTCATCACGGTGAAGGAGGGGTTCGTGGAACTCCCGCTCTGATGACGGTCGCTGGGCAACAGGCTCTGGGGAGAGGTGGATGGCAGGGGGGCCGATGCGAGGGATGCCGATGTCGTGGTCTAGTTCTCTGGAACGTTCTGCGTCGTCCCTCCTTTCCTCCACACTCCGTGATCGTATCTTGCTCTTTTTCTTCCTCTTCTTCTTCTTCTTCGCCGTGTTCATATCGGACTGGGCACCATCCCATTTCTGACATGTGTCAATCACAGAAAGGGGCGGTGCTGCCTCTGCAGAAGTTCCGCCCAGGATTTCTGACGAGGCGTCGAAGAGAAGAGAATAACCAAAGCCTGGGCCGACAGTCAGAGCTCGCTGAGGTTCTGGAATGCTAGGCTGCTCAGCATCGACTGTTGCTTCCAGGCCCCACGTCCAAGGAGAACCTGCAGGTGACGCAGAAGATACTGCGGCATTGTCAGAGATTTCCAGGGGTGAAAGAGAGTCGGTCTGGTCCTGGTCTCGTTTCTTCGTCTTCCTTCTCTTTCGCTTTTTCCTCTGAGTTCCTTCTGTTTCGTCATCTGCAGTTTCCGCCGTCGACATCTTGTGATCGTTACTGTCGTCTGCTGTATCCGTCATGTGAGCTTCAGGCCCTTCTTTGTTCTTGGGTTTCTTCTTGTTTTTGGACGTCTTCTTCTTTGAGCTGATCTCATGGGTGACACTGTTCCACATCTGTTCGGGATCGTCTTGGATCTCAAGCCAAGGTTTTGATGACACTGTGTCTTCTGCGTCATCAACTGACGTCATGGTGACGTCTGTGACGCCTGAAAGATCAGTTTTGTCCTCCATTGTATTATCGTCTTTCTTCTTTTTCTTTTTCTTGCGCTTTTTGTCGTTTGCTTCGACGGTGATGTCCGCTTCGCTGGTGAGGCTGTCAGCGGTTTCAGCTGCGGGATTGGGTTCGGTTTTGTGTTCAAAATCAGTCGTCTGGGCCTCTCCCACTCGCCCGCTTCCTTCGCACAGTTCCATGAAGGCATCGCTGACTGGTGGAGTGAAAAACTGGGACACGGCGGTCTTAGTGAGGAAGGGACCAGGTTCTTCTTCCTCCTGCTGGCATGTTTGAGAACATAGGAGCCGCTGCTCAGACTCCGTCACTTCTCTGAGTCTCAGTCCATGCGCAGGAAATTCTAGTTGCTGCAATATGTTGGTATTGTCCACCTGGTCGCCAACGATGTCTTCCATCTTCGCTTGGTGACTTCCACTCTGGGTCACCAAAGTCTGAGCCGCCGGGTCACCCTCAGATGTAGCGTCAGAGGTGACGTCATCGACAGAGTCTTGCTGAGTCAACACACCAAATGGGTTGCTAAGCGGCAGAGAGGAGCTGGAAGAGGATACGTCATCTGATACGTCATCATCTTCCTGCGCGTGGGGTAGTTCTGTCTGTGTGTTGTTCGGGGTGGAGTGGGACACCGGCTGATCCCTGGCTTCACTGTCTGAGGGGTATGGCCGCCATGATGCTGGCTGCTGTCTCTCCTCAATAGTTTTGTTTTCTCCTGAGAGAGTTATGCCCTCTTGTAGTTGGTACACGTCCTGCTCTGCCGTACAAGGTACGTCTTTCTCTTGCTGTAATGAGCAAAGTTCCCCTTCCTCTTGTGTGGATATGCAAAAGTCTTCTTTCTTATGGTCTGACGTGCAGATTTGGTCCTCTCCTTCTGATATGCAGATTTCTTCTTGTTGCTCCGATGTGCCAAGTTCTTCCTCTTGACGTAACGTGCAGAGTTCTTGTTCTTGATGTGATATGCAAGGCTCTTCTACGTGCTCTGACGTGCAAAGTTCTTGCTCTTGATGCCATCTGCAGACCTCAGCTTGCTCTCCTTCTTCCACAAACCAGTCGGATTCCTGTTTTTGCTGGGGTGGGCAACTTTCTACCAGTTCCCGCTCATGCTGACACTCCGATGATTGAGGATGTTCTTCAGGACAGACGTCCTCAAACTCATTCTGTGACTCTGGTTCAGTTTGTCGCTGGGCAAGGCCCTCAGAAGCGGGCAAGACTGCGATGGATACCGTTCCTTCCCCACTGTCAAACGCATCAGAGTCGTCATCATCATCATCATATTTGAGGTCGTCGTGTTCATTCTCACCAGCAGCCTGACAGGGAGTGCGCTCAAAGGACATTCTCCAGGCGTCAGGGCAGTCGTGCACTCCGGACAGAGAGGCCGACATTGTGCGACTGTAGAGGGAGGGGAATCGGCTCTTCTTCTCCCTGTGTTCAGGTATACTCGTTGACTGTGCTGGGGTCTTCTGCCTGTGTTCAGGTGTACTCGTTGACTGTGCTGAGGTCTCCTCACTGGGTTCCTGACCATCCACTGCTGTGGTCACTTCCCCCGCTGTGCTTTGTTCCAGTGCCACTGTATCAGGATGTGCTGAATCCTCTGCAGCGGACTGGCTCTCTGGTGCTGGGTTCTGTGCCACTGCTGTACGTCCAGAGACATCAGATGCATCCTCCATGTCAGGTGTTTTACTCATGGTCAGTACTGTGGATGTTTCAACTGGCCACTCCGCTTTTTCAGACGTTAAGTCTTTCCGTGTATTTTGAACTCGTGTCTGTTGTCCACACTCTGAAGTTATTTCTTCCCTTGTACTTTCAGCCACATTCTCATGTTCTCTGCATGGTTCAGGGCTTGTATCCATAAAGTCTGCTTCTTCTGTCTGCTGTTGGGTTCCAGGTTCTTTGTTCAATGACTGCCCAGGGGCTCTCTGTGTCGAGTCTGTGCCCTTCTGATTTTGTAACTCCCTGCAATCACACTGCTGGATCCTGTGTTTACTGACAGTGTCTGGCACGTCAACGTCTGAGACAAAAACGAACAGCTCTTCATCTTCAGATGCCGCATATCCCCTTTCTGACTCTCGTGTAGTCGAATCTTCTTTCGTGACGGTCTCCGGTGTGGCCGACTCCGCTTGGTGGACATGATATGAATCGCCAGCCATTGCACCACTCATTTTAACTTCTTGTCTGTCTGTGTTGGTTCCATCTTCATCTGCCTCCAGTTCAGTCCCTGTTCCTGATGAAAGGAAACCTGAGGAAACTTCTACATCTTGTCCAAGTGCTTCAAGGGGTTTCAGGACAAGGCATTCTTGCTGAGGAGTTAGTCCAGAATCGGATGGAGCACGTGCGTCATGAGTATAGACTTCACCAGTCTGACAGGAGTCGTCAGCAGTCTGTGTGGTGGAGGACCAGACTGCTGCATCGTCTGGATGCTCCCACGCCCATCCAGGGCCCTCCTGGAACAAGTCTTGAGAGTGGTCACCAACCTTGTCCAGGTTATTGTCCAGGTCTTTGTAAAGGTCATTGTCCAGATCACTGTCCAGATCATTGTCCAGATCATTGTTGGAGTCTGGTGAGCAGAGGATCTCGTACTCCGCAGTGTCCAGAGAGTCTGACATGACCTCGGAGGAGTCCAGATCCGAGTCACTGGTTTTTCTTTTGGCATGGAGTATTGGTGTGGTGGCCGGTGTTTCTATGGTCTCCTTTCTGTCAATACTTGGAAAACATGTTCTTTGACCGATTTCTAGATCATTATCTTCAATGCTTATTGCTTCACGCGTGGACTGTTGGAGGTTGTCATCTCTCCCACGGCCTTCTGCACAGCTAACCAGCAGATCATCAAAGGGCTCTGCACAGCATTCTGTCCGGGCAAGACCCACTGGTCCTGTTTCCTCTTCTTCCAGTTCTTCTCGCTGACACGCCGCTTCAAGGGATTCGAACTCCAGGTCTTCTTCATTCACGGAAAGGGAAGACGAAGAAGCGGACTGATGGAGATCATGTCCTGCGTCTTCCAGCAGATCCATCGGCACCAGGCCTAGCAGACGTCCTGTCAGGTCAGAGGTAGCTGGTGCAGTAGTGTTACCGAGGTCAGCATTCCTGATGTCAGGAAGGAAATCGGAGTACAGGCGTCCACTGTGGTCGTGCTGAGTCTCTGAGTGAAACGTGTGCATGTGCCGGGTGTATCCCACGAGGAAATGTCCAGTGTCAACCCCACTCTGCAGACAGTCATCAGAGGGAAGAGAGGGGATCGGCTTGTCCTTGTTCACCACTTGATCGTTTTTCTGCCAGTCTTTCTTCTCCCCTGCCTCATCTTGAATGACATAGTCATCGTCAGTCACCTCCTTGGTCATATTTGACGTCACAGTGGCGTCATCGCCCCCCTCTCTGACAATGTCTGACGTCACAGTGTCCTTGACATGTTCCACGGACCAGTCCTCCGACAAGGGACTGGCCGATGTGGTGACGATCGTGGAAGCCTTGTCTTCCGGGTCCAGACTGAAAACCGGATCTGAGGCTGGTGTAGCGTAATCAACCATGGAGCCAGTCACGAGGGAAGGAAACATGGCGTGCCGGAGGTCTGCTGTGTCACGTGTGGCCGACTGCAAGGTCCCGGAGCTGTCTTCGGGGAGGTAGCTGAACAAACTGTTGTCATCAGGACGATCAGGGCATGGCTGGCCAAGACTTGGGTCTCCGTGTTCCAGGCGTTCTGAAGATGAAACTTCTTGTGTCAACTTCACGTGTAGTGGGAGACGCATCACGTGACTTTCATTACCCATTTCTTCCGTGGTCAAAATATGTTCAGATGCAACAGACGTGTGTTTCTGCATTTCCATGACTTCTGGATCTTCAGTTTCAGCAACTGCTTGCTTGTCGTTTTCATTCTCAGAGGTCTGCTCACGTGACTTGCGTACATCCTTATTCTCAAAGGATGTTGTGAACAGGCGGGAGGCACATTGTCTGGAGAGCCCTGTGTCAGTGACACTGACGTGGTCGTGGGCAAGATGACACAGACTGGTTCCAATGTCACTCTGTGAGGCAGCAACGTCCACAGAAAGCACTGTACTGATGTTTTCTTCCTGTGTGCACATGGAGGATTCAAATATGGAATCATCTGATGTCTGAACGGACGCTCTGTCAGCCACGTCATCATCTGTGATGACTTTACAGTCCCAGGATGCTCTATGGTCTAAAACGCTGTGGTCGATCTCGATGCCTTCCTTCATTGATTCCTCTGAAGGATCTAAGTGAACGGTATACCCGATATGTGAGTCATGTGTGTCACGTGCATTTGTGCTGACGTCATCTTGGTTGTTTTCTCCGGCTGATGACGTCTCACAGACAGTCTTGATGTCGGTCTCTGACATGTGTGAGGTCAGTATATCTATTGACTCATGGCTCGCGTTCTTGTCCACGTCGCAGTGGGCATCCTCGTCGTCGTCCTCATCGTCCATGTCCTCCAGTGCTACCTCCACCTCGGCCATGAAGACGATCTCGTGAGTCAGAGCCGTGGCCACCTCTTCTGTCAGCATGTCGGTGAACTCTGGGCTGTTGAAGTCGTTGTGGGAGTCTTCACTGTCTGGTCTGCACTCAGGGTCTGTTGTGTCTGCTCTGCACTCAGACTCTGTCAGGACTTCAGATTCCTGTTTGTGAATTGATTCTTCTGACGTTCTTTGATGAGAAACATCTGCTTGCTGTGCTGAAAAATCTACTTCTTGTCTGGATTCGAAAACTCTTTCTGTTTCTGATTTAGCAGATTCTTGTTTTTGTTCTAGTAATAGTTTACTTTCGCCCGTATCATCACGACCCGATTCCAGCCATGTTTTATTTGAAATTTCTATTTGACTTTGTGAAGATTCCGTTGTTTGTGCTGGTCTCGTGTCCTCTTCTCCTTCATCACAAAGAGTCCAGTTCTCCTTTGTGCTCCGAGCACCTTCTGTTTCCAGAACTTCGTTGACCACGTTCTCTGCGATCTCCGCTGCATGAAAATCACGATCAGCCACCGTGGGCAGGGACACCAGAAACTCCTCCATGCGGTCGATGTGCGGGTTGGGCTGCAGGGCAGCATTCTGATCGCCATCCCTTCTGGACTCTCTGGTCTCCAGGTAAAGCCGTGTTTGGGTCTCCGAAGTGTGTTCCTCAATGGACTCATTTCCATGGGTGCTAGAGTCACCTGACGTTTTTGTCGGGGGTTCAGTTTCTGTCGTGTCTGTGGGAGAATCAGACGTCTTGTCCAGGGGCTGAGTTGTCCCTGACAGTTCTCCCAGTCCTGGTGGAAACTCGTCATCATCATCATCTGAGTTACGTCTGTTTTCAAAATGCTGTTTCTCGTCGTCGTCGTCGTCGTCGTCGTCGTCGTCCTCCTCCTCCTCCTCTTCTTTTTCTTCTTCTTCCTTCATTAAATCCTCTTTCTGCAGATCCCTGTTGTACTTTTCTTCATCATTTCCGACCTCTTCAACACCATTCCCGTCGATCTTTGTCTTTCTTTCAGTATTTTCAATGTCTTGCCATTCACGTTTTGCTTCAGTAAAGTTTCTGTCAGCCACCGAATTTTTGCTGTCAAAGTCTGTGACGTAATCACCTGCTGCTGTAGCCTTGGGAACACTGACGTCACTTTCCACAACAATGGCCCGGTCATGGTCGTGCTGGTCTTCTTCATCTTCTATACCTTCACCCGCCTCACCCTCAGTGAGTTGTCTTTCCTTGTCAGCAGCCCTGGCTAAGGCGGATTTCTCAGTGACACGTAGGCCTGAGAAGTCGGGCATTTCAGGCACCAGTTCCCCAGTTTGGGCCTCAACCGCATCTACTGAACGATCAGTAGGACGCGTTTCATCTCTGGTATTGTCTTGCTTGAGGGTCTCCATGTTTGAAGAGTGCAGTGCTAGTGTTGAGGCCATGGATGCAGATTCTGATTGTCCGTCTGTGGGTTGTTCCTGTGACGTTTCTGTTGTATCTTCCTCTTGTACTTCCTGTTGAACTTCTGTTGTCTCTTCTTTTCCTTGAACTCCTATTGTTTCTTCTTTTTGCTGTATTTCTGTCGTCTCTTCTTCTTCTTCTTCTTCTTCTTCTTGTAATTCTCTTGTCTCTTCTTCTTCTTGTTCTTCTTCTTGTTCTTCTTCTTGTACATCTATTGTTTCTTCTTCTTGTTGTCTTTCTATTGTCTTTTCTTGTTGTTGTACTTCCGTTGTCACCTCTTCTTGTATTTCCTGTGTCTCTTCTTCTTCATCTTGTACTTCTGTTGTCTCTTCTTCATCTTGTTGTACTTCCGATGTTTCTTCGTCTTCGTTTTGTATTTCTGTTGTCACTTCTTCTTTTTGTACTTCTGTTGTCTCTTCTTCTTGTAATAATCTTGTCTCTTCTTCTTGCACTTCTGTTATTTCTTCTTCTTCTTGTTGTATTTCATTAGTGTCTTCTTCTTCTTCTTCTTGTACTTCTGTTGTCTCTTCTTCTTCTTGTACTTCTGTTGCCTCTTTTCTTCTTCTTTCTTCTTCTTCTTCTTCTTCTTTTCTTCTTCTTCTTCTTCTTTTCTTCTTTGTACTTTTCCTGTTGTTCTCTTCTTGTATCTTGTTGTTCTTCTGATTTTCTTCTCGTCTTCGTCTTGTACTCTTCTGTTTGTCACTTCTTCTTCTTCTTTTATTCTGTTTCTCTTCTTGGTTTTCTCTTTGTCTTTTTCTTCTTGCTTCTTCTTCTTCTTTTTCTTCTTCTCTTCTTCTTGTACTTCTGTTTATCTCTTTCTTCTTTTATTTCTATTTTCTTTCTTGTTGTTTTTACTTCTGTTGTTGTTTTCTTCTTTTGTACTTCTGTTGCCCCTCTCTTTTTTCTTCTGTTGTCCTTGTCTTCCTTCCTCTTCTTCTTGTAATTTCTGTCTTCACTTCTTGTGCTCCTGTTGATCTCGTCTCCTTTTCATGTATTCTATTGTGTCTTCATCTTTTTGTGCTTCTGTAGTCTCTTCTTTAGCTTGTATTTCCGTTGTCTCTCCTTCTTCTTGTATTCCTGTTGTCTCTTCCTGTTCTTTTTGTGCTTCTGTAGTCTCTTCTTTAGCTTGTATTTCCGTTGTCTCTCCTTCTTCTTGTATTCCTGTTGTCTCTTCCTGTTCTTTTTGTCTTCTGTCCTCCTCTTCCTCTTGAAATTCTACTGTCTCTTCTTCTTGTAATTCTGTTTTCTCTTCATCTTCTTCTTGAATTTCTGTTGTCTCTTCTTCTTCTTGTGCTTTTGTTGTTTCTTCTGCTTGTACCTCTGCTCTATTTTCTTCTCTGTTACCTTTACTGTCTCTTTTTCTTCTTGAATTTCTGTCGTCTCTTCTTCTTGTTCATGTATTTCTTTTGTCGTTTTTTCTACTCGTATTTCTGTTGTTTGTTCTTTTTTCTTGCACTCCTATTGTTTCTTCTTGTACGCCTGTTGTCTCTTCTTCTTGTTGTTGTACTTCTGTTGTCTCATCTTCTTGTTGTTGTACTTTTGTTGTCGTTTCTTCTTCTTCTTGTACTTCTGTTGCCTCTTCTTCTTCTTCTTGTACTTCTGTTGTCTCTTCTTCTTCTTGTACTTCTGTTGTCTCTTCTTCTTCTTGTTGTACTTCTGTTGTCTCTTCTTCTTCTTCTTGTTCTTCTGTTGTCTTCTCTTTTTCTTGTTGTACTTTTGTTGTCTCTTCTTCTTCTTGTTGTACTTCTGTTGCCTCTTCTTGTTGTTGTTCTTCTGTTATCTTCTCTTCTTCTTGTTGTACTTTTGTTGTCTTTTCTTCTTCTTCTTGTACTTCTGCTGTCTCTTCTTCTTCTTCTTCTTCTTGTACTTCTGTTGTGTCTTCATCTTCTTCTTGTACTTCAGCTGTCTGTTCTTCTTCTTCTTGTACTTCTGTTGTCTCTTTTTCTTCTGGTACGTTTGTTGTCTCCTGTCCCTGTACATGTATTACATCGTCTTTTATTCGTACTTCTCTTGTCTTTTCCTCTTCTTTTTGTACTTCTGTTGTCTTTTCTTGTGTTACTGTTGTCTCTTCCTCTTCTTTTTGTTCTTCTGTTGTCTCTTTTTGTACTTCCGTTGTCTCTTTTTCTTGTTGTACTTCTGTTGTCTCTTTTTGTCGTGATTCTGTTTTTTCTTCTTCTGCTTGTATTTCTGTTGTATCTTCGTCTTCTTGTACTTCTGCTGTTTCTTCTTCTTGTACCTCTGCTCTCTTTTCTTCTTCTTGTACTTCTGTTGTCTCTTCTTCCTCTTGTACTTCTGTTGCCTCTTCTTTTTGTACTTCTGTTGTCTCTTCTTCTTGTACTTCTGTTGTCTCTTCTTCTTCTTGTACTTCTGTTGTCTCTTCTTCTTCTTCTTGTATTTCTGTTGTCACTTCTTCTTGTACTTCTGTTGTCTCTTCTTCTTCTTGTACTTCTGTTGTCTCTTCTTCTTGTACTTCTGTTGTCTCTTCTTCTTGTACTTCTGTTGTCTCTTCTTCTTGTACTTCTGTTGTCTCTTCTTCTTCTTGTACTTCTGTTGTCTCTTCTTGTACTTCTGTTGTCTCTTCTTCTTCTTCTTCTTGTACTTCTGTTGTATCTTCTTCTTGTTCTTCTGTTGCCTGTTCTTCTTCTTGTATTTCTGTTGCCTGTTCTTCTTCTTGTACTTCTGTTGTCTGTTCTTCTTGTACATCTGTTGCCTGTTCTTCTTCTTGTACATCTGTTGCCTGTTCTTCTTCTTGTACTTCTGTTGTATCTTCTTCTTGTACGTCTGTTGCCTGTTCTTCTTCTTGTACTTCTGTTGCCTGTTCTTCTTCTTCTACTTCTGTTGCCTGTTCTTCTTGTACTTCTGTTGCCTGTTCTTCTTGTACTTCTGTTGTCTGTTCTTCTTGTACTTCTGTTGCCTGTTCTTCTTCTTGTACTTCTGTTGTCTGTTCTTCTTGTACTTCTGTTGCCTGTTCTTCTTGTACTTCTGTTGTCTGTTCTTCTTGTACTTCTGTTGCCTGTTCTTCTTGTACTTCTGTTGTCTGTTCTTCTTGTACTTCTGTTGTTTCTTCTTCTTGTACTTCTGTTGCCTGTTCTTCTTGTACTTCTGTTGCCTGTTCTTCTTCTTGTACTTCTGTTGCCTGTTCTTCTTCTTGTACTTCTGTTGCCTGTTCTTCTTGTACTTCTGCTGTTCTTTCTTTTTCTTCTTGTACTTTTGTTGCCTGTTCTTCTGTACTTCTGTGCCTGTTCTTCTGTACTTCTGTTGCCTGTTCTTCTTGTACTTCTGTTGCCTGTTCTTCTTCTTGTACTTCTGTTGCCTGTTCTTCTTCTTGTACTTCTGCTGTTCTTTCTTTTTCTTCTTGTACTTTTGTTGCCTCTTCTTCTACTTCTTGCATTTCTGTTGTCTCTTCTTCTCCTTCTCCTTCTTCTTCTACTTCTTCTTCTTCTTCTTCTTCTTCTTCTTCTTCTTCGTTATTATTTCTTCTTCTTGTGTATTTTTGTTGTCCCATCTTCCTGTTGTATTTTATTCTTCCTCTCTTGTCTCTTCTTCTTGTACTTCTGTTGTCTCTTCTTCTTGTACTTCTGTTGTCTCTTCTTCTTCTTGTACTTCTGTTGTCTCTTCTTCTTGTACTTCTGTTGTCTCTTCTTCTTGTACTTCTGTTGTCTCTTCTTCTTGTACTTCTGTTGTCTCTTCTTCTTCTTCTTCCTCTTCTTCTTCCTCCTCCTCCCCTCTTCTTCTTTTTCTTTTTCTTCTTCTTCTTCTTCTTCTACTTTCGTTGTTGTTTCTTCTTCTTCGTGTATTTTTGTTGTCCCTTCTTCCTCTTGTATTTTTGTCGTCTCATCTGTTTTCTCTTCTTCTTGTACTTTTGTCTCTTCTCCCTGCACTTCTGTTGTCTCTCCTTCTTGCACTTCTGTTGTCTCCTCTTCTTGCACTTCTGTTGTCTCTCCTTCTTGTATTTCTGTTGTCTCTCCTTCTTGTATTTCTGTTGTCTCTTCTTCTGTACTTCTGTTGTCTCTCTTCCTGTACTTCTGTTGTCTCTCCTTCTTGCACTTCTGTTGTCTCCTCTTCTTGCACTTCTGTTGTCTCTCCTTCTTGTATTTCTGTGTCTCTCCTTCTGTATTTCTGTTGTCTCTCTTCTTGTACTTCTGTTGTCTCTCCTTCCTGTACTTCTGTTGTGTCTCCTTCTTGTACTTCTGTTGTCTCTCCTTCCTGTACTTCTGTTGTCTCCCTTCTTGTATTTCTGTTGTCTCTCCTTCTTGTACTTCTGTTGTCTCTCCTTCTTGTACTTCTGTTGTCTCTCCTTCTTGTACTTCTGTTGTCTCTCCTTCCTGTACTTCTGTTGTCTCTCCTTTTTGTATTTCTGTTGTCTCTTCTTCTTGAACTTCTGTTGTCTCTCCTTCTTGTATTTCTGTTGTCTCTTCTTCTTGTACTTCTGTTGTCTCTCCTTCCTGTACTTCTGTTGTCTCTTCTTCTTGTTACTTCTGTTGTCTCTCCTTCCTGTACTTCTGTTGTCTCTTCTTCTTGTACTTCTGTTGTCTCTTCTTCTTGTACGTCTGTTGTTCTCTTCTTGTATTTCTGTTGTCTCTGTTTCTTGTATTTCTGTTGTCTCTTCTTCTTGTATTTCTGTTGTCTCTGTTTCTTGTACTTCTGTTGTCTCTTCTTCCTGTATTACGTTTGTGTCTTCTTCTTGTACTTCTATCATCTTGTCTCCTTCCTTTACGTCAGTGGCCTCTTCTTCTGCTATTGTTTCTTCTTCTTTTTGTACGTCTGTTGCCTCTTCTTGTAATCTTTCGGTTGTCTCTTCTTCTTGTACTTCTCTTGTTTTCTTCTTGTTGTACTTCTGTTGTCTCTTCTTGTTGTACTTTGGTTGTATCTTCTTGTTGTACTTCGGTTGTCTTCTCTTGATGCACTTCTTTTGTCTTCTCTTGTTCTTCTGTTGTCTTCTCTTGTTGTACTTCTGTTGTCTTCTCTTGTTGTACTTCCGTTGTCTTCTCTTGTTGTACTTCCGTTGTCTTCTCTTGTTGTACTTCTTTTGTCTTCTCTTGTTGTACTTCTTTTGTCTTCTCTTGTTGTACTTCCGTTGTCTTTGCTTGTACCTCCGTTGCCTTCTCTTGTTGTGCTTGTATTATCTTTTCTTTCTCTTCTTTTTCTCCTTCTCCTTCTCCTTCTTCTTCTTCTTCTTCTTCTTGTACTTGCTTTGTCTTTTCTTGCTCTTGTTCCACGTCTTTTGTCTGTTCTTTCCCTTGCATGTCTGTTTTCCTTTCATCTAGGTGATTCTCTTCTGTAGAACCATCCTCACAGTGCTTTTCCGCTGACGAGAAAAGCTGTTCCCAGAACTGCAGAGTCAGTGGGGAGTGAGGGGAGCGAAGGCTGTCCGTCCCCTCCCCCTCACTGACCTGAACAGACTCGTCATCGTCGTGGGCAAGGTCAGACTCTTCCCTGGACAGCTGGTCTTCTGTGCAGAGCTGGATCTCTGTGAGTTCTTCTGTGTCTGCTGTCACCTGTACTTCCTGATCTTGCATTTGCTGTTCTTCCAGTACTTCGTGTGCATTCAACAGCAGAACGTTTGGCTCGTTCGTGAGCAGTGACTCGTATGTTAAATCGTATTGGTCTGATGAAGCAGTTCTTTTTTCGTCTATTGCTTCGCGTTCATTCGCACTCTGACTCATTTCAGCTGATGTCTTTAGTTCCAGTTGCTCCGTTTCCGTTGTGCATTGTTCTCGTAGAACTGGGTCCTTGTGAACCGTCTGTGTCAAGTCAGGTTCTCCTAGTTCTTCAAGAAGAGTTTCAGCTTCAGCTTGTTGACAGAGATCAGTTTTGGTTGCTAAAGACTCGCTCACAGTCATGTCTTCAGGTGTATCATGTCTATATATCAGCTTTCCTGAACTGGACACTTCAAAGTCCGGCTCCTCTGATTTCTGTTCATGGGAATGTTCATAATCTTGATCAGATGGAGCTCGACTACCCCAATCTTCTTGGTATTGCTTGTCTAAACTTGAAAGTTCTTTCTCAGGAGAATATGACTTCTCTGTGGCGGAATCCCCGAAAGTAACATCGTTTGACTCAAAGACCAGATCTGTAAAGACTGGTTCTTCCCAGGATGGTCGTGTGGACGTTTGAATCAGCAGTTCCTCAGAAAGTCTTGGAGAGGTCGTTTGGTGCCACGACTCCTCACAGACCAGCTCTGTAGCGGCTGGTTCCTCCATGAATATTTTGTCAGAGTCTTCCATGATGGGGTCTGCAGTAGATTCAGTGGTTGGTTCTCTAACAGTTGTATCACGTGATTCCTGGGTCACGTGCAGTTTAGACATGATGATAGGAGACTTCTTCAGTGATGTTTCAGCTTCCTGCTGGTAGATGGCATCATCTTCAAGGCCTGGTGCCCCTGGCAGACTGTCCTTGATGCTTTCTTCTTCAGGTGCTGGAATGATGGGAGACAATCCCAGGCTGCCTGTTGCTCTTGTATCTTGTGTAGCTTCCATAGTTTCACACAAATCCTGGGAGTCTCGTGTCTTCACTTCCAGAATCCATCGCTCCTTTGTTGGCCGTATATCAGAGCCTTCACCTGACAGGTCACGCCCATCCATAAACTGCATCTCTTGTTCTGTCAGTCTTGACGTCATTGCAACCATTCCTCTGACTTCAGACGAGTCTTTTCATGACCGTCGCCCTGTAGGTCCACGCTTGGCATGGAACTGTTGATGCTACTGCCCCTGCTGGCCGACTCTTTTCTTGTCTGAGTTCGGTCAGGACATTCATCGCCTTCTGCTGACTCAACCTCTGTGTCTGGTCGTGTCTCTAGGATGACGTAGCGGTATGGGGGAGGTTCTTCCACTTTCTCAATGAAGTACAGCGTGTCCAGCCTGAAGAGGAGGGACGATTCAGGATCCTCAGCACAGCTTTGAAAAAGCGATGTCACATGCCTCGCTTCCGTCGCTCTTTGTTGGGCGCTTGTGACATCATATCCGGTGACGAGTTCATTGCCTGACGTCATCGAGGACTCGACTGGAGTCTGTCTCAGGGGAAGTAACTGAATTCTTTCTTGTTGCCGTAAGGACTCCAAGCTTGTCCCATTGTAATCTGAAACCCTGCACTCTTCTGCTAACGTTGATGATGATGCGGTGGTGATCACGTGAGAACGAGAGGTGACGAAACTCGAAACAGAAGAGTGACAGGGAAGGGCATCCTGGTCGGAGACACATACATCATCTTCAGTCTGTGACGAGGAGCTGTGGGCACTAGCATCACCACATTCCCCAGGAACTGTTCCTGAGTCTCTGTGTTCACGAGAAGACGATTCGTGGATGTTTTTCTGCGCCAATGTCTCCAATGCCAGACAACACAGATATTGTAGGGATGGCATCGCTCGGATGTTGGCACAGGCTGTGTCGGCTTCCTCATCTGTAAGGACGTCAGTCTGTGCTGTGACGTCATCAGTTATCGTGGAGTCTTTACCAGCTTCTGCAAGCTCCCTCACTTCACCAGGTCCAGTTTTAACGCTTTCTTCGCTTGCTCCAGGTTCGACGGCGAGTTCACGACTTTCTCCAGATTCCACGGCGAGTTCACGACTTTTTCCAGGTTCTATGGCAAGATCACGACTTTCTCCAGGTTCTACGGCAAGTTCACGACTTGCTCCCGGTTCTACGGCGAGTTCACGACTTTCTCCAGGTTCTACAGCGAGTTCACGACGTTCTCCAGGTTCTCCGGCGAGTTCACGACTTTCTCCAGGTTCTACAGCGAGTTCACGACTTGCTCCCGGTTCTACGGCGAGTTCACGACTTTCTCCATGTTCTCCGGCGAGTTCACGACTTTCTCCAGGTTTTACTGCGAGTTCACGACTTTCTTCAGGTTCTATGGCGAGTTCTCGACTTTCTCCAGGTTCTATAGCGAGTTCACGACTTCCTTCCGTTGCTGCCATGAGGACGACCATTGTTTCTGGTTTCTCTTCCCAGGCCGTGACTTTGTGACGATCTACCTTCTGTTGCGTTGAGTCTGTGAAGATCTCTGTTTTTTCTGATGTATCCTCTTCTGGATGTCGTCCAAGCCAGTCCACTCTTTCGTCAGTTTCTGGAGATGATACAAGTGTTTGGCGTTCTCTGGGTTTTGTGACGTCTATCCAGATTCCTACACAATGTGATCCATCTTCTTCGTCTCTTTCTTCTGTGATGAATTCTTCTTCGGGTTTTGTGACCTCTGCGACTTCGCTGGATTCAAATTCCTGGCGACGTTTTGCGTCACCGTTGCATGTTAGGTCTGGTCCAAGACTGAAGAGTGAATCTTCCGAAATGTCTACAGCATCGGGAAATGATTTCAATTCTTCATCACCCAAAGGCGCTGGCTGTTCATCTTCATCATGTGCTTTCGAGGATTCAGCATGTGCCAACTCCGCTTCTTTGTAGGAAAAGGGTTCTGAAACATTGGCAGGAGCAGACGGACTGTGTTCTGTGCGTATCATCTCCATCTGCCCGTAGAGAGGCATTCCATCCGAAGCATCTCCATGATCAGGCTGTGACGATGCTGCCAATGACGTCACTTCCTCGTCCAGCGTGGCACGATCCGTTTCCGGGACGATGTCCAGAAAGGACGGCACGGACCGGACCACTAGAAGTCGTCCCTTAGATCTCAATGTCTCCGAGAGTTCGAAACCATCGTCGGCATAGGTCACGTGTGGCGTGACGTCATCCGCGGGCTGGGAGACGAGGACGAGGATCTGCTGGAGGATGTGGTAGATCTCCTCCAACTCCGCTCGTGTTGGGCACTCCGTCTCCGCCCCGGCCTCTGTGACGTCATCCAGGGCGAGTGGAGGGAGAGGAAGGGGGGATGGGTCGCTTGGGTACCTGGGGAAGAATCAAAAGATGTTAAGGATGAATGGACACAGACATTGGTTACAATGGCTCTCTTGACTGGTGTGTTGGTGGGCAGGATCTCTTTCTCTCTCTCTCTCTCTCTCTCTCTCTCTCTCTCTCTCTCTCTCTTCCTTCTTCTTCCTCTCTTGCATACACACATATATACACACATAAACATACATGCGCGTGTGCATGTACTCATACATACAAGCACACATGCGTGTGCGCACACATACACACATACACACACACACACACACACACATGCACACACACATGCACACACACACACATGCACACACACATGCACACACACACACATGCACACACACATACACACATACACACACACACACACACACACGCACGCACGCACACACGCACACGCACACACACACACACACACACACTAACTAACTAACTAATCATTATACAATGCACCAAACTACCATGTTATTTCTACGAAAGAAAGCTATCCACAAAATGAATCAGGAACTCACGGTGATGAAATAAGTTCTCTTTCGTCGTCTCTCCCTGACTCTGTTTCCTCGGAGTCCTGGCTCGCCTGCACAGACAGAGAATATGAAATGCACACAGAATAACTACCAGCCAGATGTGGTGTACACACAGAGAATGTAAAATGCACACAGAATAACTACCAACCAGATGGGTTGTACACACAGAGAATGTAAAATGCACACAGAATAACTACCAATCAGATGGGTTGTACAGACAGAGAATGTAAAAAGCACACTGAATAACTACCAATCAGATGGGTTGTACAGACAGAGAATGTAAAAAGCACACAGAATAATTACCAATCAGATGGGTTGTACACACAGAGAATATAAAATGCACACAAAATAACTACCAGTCAGATAAGTTGTACAGACAGAGAATGTAAAAAGCACGCAAAATAACTACCAATCAGATGTGGGGTGCAGACACAGAATAGAAAATGCACACAGAATAACTACCAATTAAACGTGGTTACTATGTATGGTGCCCTGGAAACAAAATGATGGCGATCAAAACAAAATTAGTTTGTTGGTGTGGCAGATGAGGTAAAATACGGACGAGAAGAAGCAAACTTAAGAAGCAGATTGTTGCCCCTCTCTCCCTGCCATCCCAGTCTCTGTTACTTAAACCAGTCATTGAATGTTTCGAGCTACGCGACTGGCTAAACTCTGTGA
>CM065744.1:41363405-41398405 GCA_033310375.1 Conus canariensis
TTCTCTTTCTGATTCTACGTCCTTCATCCCTGTATTGAAGAGCGCTTCGTCTTCCGAGGAGTCGTCTCTGATTTCACGTGCTGTGCCACTGTCCGGGTCGGTTGGATCTCCAGCAAGGATGACCTCTTGACCTCGGACATTTTGCTGCACGTCGACGCCATCTTCATCGGCGTGCACGAAGAAAAGACGCTCAGTTTCATTCAGAGTGGAAACATCAAGAGACTCTTGCTGAAAATCTGTGTCATGAATATCTGTACTGCCCTGCCTGTGGGGTGACGGATCTTGCTGAACATGCTCCGAGTCCCGCAATGTGAGAGGAGGCTGAGGATATTCGTCACGTTGTCCTCTTTGGGCAAAGTCACGGCTGCCTTCAGCTGGTGTCTGGAGTCCTGTGAAGGCCTGTGCGTTGCATTTTGCCGAGGGTTCCTCTCTGTGCTTTTGTTTTATTTCTTCTTCGGTCGATGGTGTCTCTGGCTCTTCTGACGTGACATCCATGACGTCTTGTTGCCATAGTGTTGACCTGATAGCTTCACGTTCGTGTACAGAGGATTCTCCCTGAACACAAACATTGGTCAAGACTGCTTCTGATTCAGGGTCAGTACTTTCAGCACGTGCAGAAAGGTCCATGAATGGAGAGAAGTCCTGTTTAACATTCACCACAGGCAAGACATCGTCATCATCCTTATCATCATCTCCCATTCTGAAGTCATCAATGTCAGCTCGTGTAGGTTCTGTGGCAACAGATATAGTGACAGGTGTACTCAGGGTATCAGGATAACTGCGACCATTGTCCGGCAGATCAGAGTCTGGACTTTCAAGCCGATAGTGCAGGTCGTCATCAGTAAACAACGAAAGTTTTTCCACCTCTGGAGCAGCAAGTGAGACGTCATCAGAACTCACTGTTGTTTCCTGGACATGGGCTGCTGCACAAATCTCCCGGGTCTTCTGAGATTCACGTGTTTCTGTGATGACCTCTTCCTCAACTTGTATTGTTGTACCAACGTTTTCGCCTTTCGTCGTTCCTCCACACAGAGACTTAGCAGGAAGAATACCACGTTCCCAGTCAGTGTCATTAATGTCAAATTCCTGTGGTCCATAAACCTCAGAGATAAATTTATCTTTAATACTTGTCTCGGTTTCAAAGTCTGTCTCCTGTTTTTCCTCCTCAGACACAGAAGTAGTGAAGGGAACTTCATAATGCCAGTCAGTTTCAGGAACGTCAACACCCTGAGGTAGGTCAGTCTCTGCCATCAGCTGATCCTCTGCACTGTCTGATGCTGTGGCCCAGTGTTCCCCTGGAGGCTGTTCTTCGGGAACACGCGTGGTGAACGGAGCAGACTGGATCCAGTCAGTGTCAGGGACGTGGATGTCATGGGCTTCATAGGTCTGTGGAAGCATCTCTCCTTCCTCTGTCTCTCCTGCCATGTCCTCACTGTGCTGGCTCTCCTCCTCAGTCACAGGAACAGTGAAAGGAATGCTCTCACACCAGTCAATGTCCTTCACCTCTATTGCCTCAGGTTCGTAGATTTCTGGAATCATCCTTTGCGTTTTTTCCAGATCCTTTGTCAATGTCTGTTTCTCGACTTCTTCATCTTCCATGAAAGACTCTGTCAAAGGAATTGTGTCCGGCCAGTTGGTGCTCTGAGTCTCTGGCCTACAAAGTACAGGTGTTGTGTCTTCTTCATCTGATACAGCTTTCCTTTCATCTTCCTCATCAACACGTGAATCAACATTTACACCTGTGTCGTCCGTCCCTTCATCCCTGGGACCATCCTCATCGGCTGCCTGTTGAGTTTTTAACAGGGAACACGGAGAATCTTCAAGTTCTTGAAATTCTTTCAGTTCCTTTCCCAAATGGAATCCACCAATCATTTCAGCCTGTTTGTCTTGTTCAGAGCGGGCAGGTGTCACTGTCTGCTGTTCAGACCACTCAGTGAAGGGGACAGGATATTCCTCAGGCCACCAAACGTCACCAGGTCTCTGACCACCCTGAAAACAGACCATGGGTCTTTCATCTAGAGAGACTGAGGTTGATTCTGACTCTCTCTCAGATATCTCCTGAGGTTTTTCAGTCTCCACAATCTGTTTTTCTTCAGCCCTTGCTGATGATTCAGAGTCTTCGTCTTTCTGATGTTCAGCCTCAGCTGTGGTGAATGACATGTCACGTTCCCAGTCAGTGTCAGGAATATCAATTTCCTGAGGTTCGTAAGTCTCCGAAATCAGTTCGTCTTCAATGTTGGTCGCTGTTTCAGATCCTGTCTCTGTCTCTTGTTCTTCCTGAGAGACAGACGTAGTGAAAGGAACACAGTGTTGCCAGTCAGTGTCAGGAATTTCAATGTCCTGAGGTTGGTAAGTTTCTGGGATCAGCTGATCCTCTGTGATGTCTGCTGCTGTTGAACTCTGTCCACTCTGTTCTTCAGGACCACAAGCTGTGAAAGGTGCAGCCTCTCCCCAGTCAGCTTCAGGAACGTCAACACCCTGAGGTGGGTCAGTCTCTGCCATCAGCTGATCCTCTGCACTGTCTGATGCTGTGGCCCAGTGTTCCCTTGGAGGCTGTTCTTCAGGAACATGCGTGGTGAACGGAGCAGACTGGATCCAGTCAGTGTCAGGGACGTGGATGTCATGGGCTTCATAGGTCTGTGGAAGCATCTCTCCTTCCTCTGTCTCTCCTGCCATGTCCTCACTGTGCTGGCTCTCCTCCTCAGTCACAGGAACAGTGAAAGGAATGCTCTCACACCAGTCAATGTCCTTCACCTCTATTGCCTCAGTTCGTAGATTTCTGGAATCATCCTTTGCGTTTCTTCCACATCCTTTGTCAATGTCTGTTTCTCTTCTTCTTCATCTTCCATGAAAGACTCTGTCAAAGGAATTGTGTCCGGCCAGTTGGTGCTCTGAGTCTCTGGCCTACAAAGTACAGGTGTTGTGTCTTCTTCATCTGATACAGCTTTCCTTTCATCTTCCTCATCAACACATGAATCAACATTCACACCTGTGTCGTCCGTCCCTTCATCCCTGGGACCATCCTCATCGGCTGCCTGTTGAGTTTTTAACAGGGAACACGAGAATCTTCACGTTCTTGAAATTCTTTCAGTTCCTTTCCCAAATGGAATCCACCAATCATTTCAGCTTGTTTGTCTTGTTCAGAGCGTGCAGGTGTCACTGTCTGCTGTTCAGACCACTCAGTGAAGGGGACAGGATATTCCTCAGGCCACCAAACATCACCAGGTCTCTGACCACCCTGAAAACAGACCATGGGTCTTTCATCTAGAGAGACTGAGGTTGATTCTGACTCTCTCTCAGATATCTCCTGAGGTTTTTCAGTCTCCACAACCAGTGTTTCTTCAGCCCTTGCTGATGATTCAGAGTCTTCGTCTTTCTGATGTTCAGCCTCAGCTGTGGTGAATGACATGTCACGTTCCCAGTCAGTGTCAGGAATATCAATTTCCTGAGGTTCGTAAGTCTCCGAAATCAGTTCGTCTTCAATGTTGGTCGCTGTTTCAAATCCTGTCTCTGTTTTTCCTCCTCAGACACAGAAGTGGTGAAACAAACGCCACGTTCCCAGTCAGTGTCAGGAATGTCAATGTCCTGAGGTTGGTATGTTTCTGGCATCAGCTGATCGTCTGTGATGTCTGCTGCTGTTGAACTCTGTCCACTCTGGTCTTCAGGACCACAAGCTGTGAAAGGTACAGCCTCTCCCCAGTCGGCTTCAGGAATGTCAACACCTTGAGGTAGGTCAGTCTCTGCCATCAGCTGATCCTCTGCACTGTCTGATGCTGTGGTCCAGTGTTCCCCTGGAGGCCGTTCTTCAGGAACACGCGTGGTGAACGGAGCAGACTGGATCCAGTCAGTGTCAGGGACGTGGATGTCTGGGCTTCATAGGTCTGTGAAAGCATCTCTCCTTCCTCTGTCTCACCTGCCATGTCCTCACTGTGCTGGATCTCCTCCTCAGTCACACGAACAGTGAAAGGAATGCTCTCACACCAGTCAATGTCCTTCACCTCTATTGCCTCAGGTTCGTAGATTTCTGGAATCATCCTTTGCGTTTCTTCCACATCCTTTGTCAATGTCTGTTTCTCGTCTTCTCCATCTTCCTTGAAAGACTCTGTCAGAGGAATTGTGTACAGCCAGTTGGTGCTTTGAGTGTCTGACGCGCAATGTTAGGCGTTGTGTCTTCTTTATCTGATACCGCTTTCTTCTGATCTTCATCATCGACAGATGAATCAATATTCACACCTGTGTCGTCTGTCTCTTTATCCTGAGGACCATCTTCGGCTGCCTGTTGGCTTTTCAACAGGGAACATTGAGAATCTTCAGGTTCTTCAAATTCTTTCAGTTCCTGTCCCAAATGGAATCCACCAATCATTTCAGCTGTTTGTTTTGTTCAGAGCGGGCAGGTGTCACTGTCTGCTGTTCAGACCACTCAGTGAAGGGGACAGGATATTCCTCAGGCCACCAAACATCACCAGGTCTCTGACCACCCTGAAAACAGACCATGGGTCTTTCATCTAGAGAGACTGAAGTTGATTCCGAGTCTCTCTCAGAAATCTCCTGAGGTTTTTCAGTCTCCAGAACTAGTGTTTCTCCAGCTTTTGTTGCTGATTTAGAGTCTTCCTCTTTCTGATGCCCGTCCTCATCTGTGGTGAATGAAACGTCGCGTTCCCAATCAGTGTTAGGAATGTCAATGTCCTGTGGTTCATAAGTCTCCGGGATCAGTTCGTCTTCAATATTGGTTGCTGTTTCAAAGCCTGTCTCTGTCTCTTGTTCTTCCTGAGATGCAGACGTAGTGAAAGGAACACAGTGTTGCCAGTCAGTGTCAGGAATGTCAATGTCCTGAGGTTGATAAGTTTCTGGGATCAGCTGATCCTCTGTGATGTCTGCTGCTGTTGAACTCTGTCCACTCTGTTCTTCAGGACCACAAGCTGTGAAAGGTGCAGCCTCTCCCCAGTCAGCTTCAGGAACGTCAACACCCTGAGGTGGGTCAGTCTCTGCCATCAGCTGATCCTCTGCACTGTCTGCTGCTGTGGCCCAGTGTTCCCCTGGAGGCTGTTCTTCAGGAACACGCGTGGTGAACGGAGCAGACTGGATCCAGTCAGTGTCAGGGACGTGGATGTCCTGGGCTTCATAGGTCTGTGGGAGCATCTCTCCTTCCTCTGTCTCTCCTGCTATGTACTCACTGTGCTGGCTCTCTTCCTCAGTCACAGGAACGGTGAAAGGAATGCTCTCACACCAGTCAATGTCCTTCACCTCTATTGCCTCAGGTTCGTAGCTTCCTGGAAGCAGGTCTTCCTCTTGTTCTGTCTTTGTTTCGTCATCTTTATAAGTCTGTGGGGACACCCCTCCTTCTTCAGGCTCTCCTGTCATGTCTTCAATGTCCGGAGTTTCCAAATTGTCTGTGTTGTCCTCTCCATTCGCAGGTGTAAATGATACCATTTCATCAAAGCCATCATGTGAAGGAGAACAATCTTCCTTTTCTGTTAGGTCACTTGGTTCTGTTTTCTTTTGACCTATATCTCGTGCTGCAGACAATGTCAGAGGCCCTGACTCTGTGCACTCCCATTCTGCAATGCTGATTTCTGTGGGGTCATAGCTTTGTGCTGCACACTCTTCTGTCATGTCAGCTGGTCCTCTGCCTTGGTCAGCCTGTGTCACTGGAATGGTCAACGGCAGAAATTCCGTCAACGCTGCGTCAATCCGGATTTCCTTTGGCTGGTAGGTCTCAGAGATATCTGCTGTGTCCACCTGCCCTTCTGTGTCTGAGATGTCTTGCTCTGCTCTCTGGATACTGGTAGAGATTGTCTGTTCTTCTGCTGAACAAAGGGCAGATGTGGCATCTTCTTCTGGAGTAGCAGTCCCTTCCTCCTCCTCTTCCTCCTTCTCTTCCTCTCCGTCTTCTTGGTCTTCGTGTTCTTCTTGCTCTTCTTCTTTTTTCTTTTCTCCCTCTGTAGTACATACGGCAGCCTTATCTTTCTGCTCCAGAGAGACAGCCACAAGCATGTCTGCGTCTTGCACTGGAGGAATTTCAGATGTTTCATCTTCTTCTAGAGGAGCAGACACTTCTTCCTCTTCTTCTTTTCTTTTTTCTTCTTCTTCTTCTTCTTCTTCTTCTTCTTCTTCTTCATAACTAATTTCTTCCTCTTTTGTAGGAAGCATGGCAGCTTCCTGTTCTGAAGAAACAGAGACAGACATTTCTTCTTCCTCTTGCACAAGAAGTATGTCTGCTGCTTCAACTTCTTCTCTTTCTACAGAAGCTATGCCTGTTGTTTCATCTTCTTTTTCAATAGGAAGTATGGATGCTGTTTCATCCTTTTCTTTTTCCACAGGAAGAATAGCTCCTGCTTCATCTTCTTTTTCACAGCAAACAGACGTATCAGATACTTCAGAAGTAATGACGGATGCTTCATCATGTGTTTCCACGTGCACTGAAGCAGATGTGGACAGTGCTGTGTCCTCGGACGGCACCACAATGTCTTGTGCTTCATAGGAACCCAGAGACTCGTCATCCTCTGACACAGGTGTGCTGTGGTCAGTGTCTTTGGCTGCAGACAATGTCAGAGGCCCGGACTCTGTCCACTCCCATTCTGCAATGCTGATTTCTGTGGGGTCATAGCTTTGTGCTGCACACTCTTCTGTTATGTCAACTGGTCCTCTGTCTTGGTCAGCCTGTGTCACTGGAATTGTCAATGGCAGGAATTCCGTCAACGCTGCGTCAATCAGGATTTCCTTTGGCTGGTAGGTCTCAGAGACATCTCCTGTGTCCACCTGGCCCTCTGTGTCTGAGATGTCTTGCTCTCTTTCCTGTTCTGTTCCAGATACGTCTCTGTGCTCAACGGACTGGGGCAAAGTGAAAGGCGTGCCTCTGACCCAGTGTTCCTCAGGCACGTGCATCTCTCTGCACTCACACCCCAGTTCTGCATCAGGACTGTCCGCTCTCATCACCTCCATGTTGTCCACCACTGTGTGTGTCACGTCCTCACCAAAGTCTACTTCTGCTTCTTCACTGAAGGCGTCTTCAAAGGACTGCCTCTCCTGCTCAGGGTCTGCAGTGACGTCACACACACTGGTTACTTGCTGTTGTTCTGTCACAGAGTCAGGACTGTCAGGCCGCTCAATGACGTCATCTGACCACAATTGTCTTCCTTCGTCGTTGGTGAATGAAGAGCCGACTTCAAAGTGTTCAGAAAACGTGTCTGTGTGTGGGGACAATTCCTCACACCTGTCTTCAGTGTCAAAGGTCAATGGTTCTTTGGTTCCATCCTTCTGGAGGCTGGCAGAGATTGTCTCTTCTTCTGCAGGACAAAGGGCAGATGTTGGATCTTCTTCTGGAGGAGCAGTTCCTTCTTCTTCCTCCTCCTTCCTTTCCTCGTTCTTCTCCTCCTCTCCCTCTTTATGTTCTTTTGTTCTTTTTCTTCTCGTTCTTTTGGTCTTCTTCTTGTTCTTTTTCTTGCTTTTCTTCTTTTATAGGACATACGACAGCCATATCTTTCTGCTCCAGTGACACAGCCACAGGCATCTCCGCTTCTTGCACCGGAGGAATTTCAGAAGTTTCACCTTCTTCTTTAAGAACCGACACTTCTTCTTCTTCTTCTTCTTCTTCTTCTTCTTCTTCTTCTTCTTTCTTCCTCTTCTTCTTCTTCTTCTCTCTTCTTTCTTCTTCTTCAGAATACCTTTTGTCTTCCTCTTTTGTAGGAAGCATGGTAGCCTCATTTTCGGAAGAAACAGAGACAGATATTTCTTCTTCTTTTTCTACATGAAGTGTCGCTGCTGTTTCACGTTCTTTTTGTACAGGAAGTGTATCTGCTTCTTCATCTTCTTCTTTTCCACGGGTAACCGACGTATCAGATACTTCAGAAGTAATGACAGATGTTTCATCCTGTGTTTCCACGTGCACTGAAGCAGCTGTGGACAGTGCTGTGTCCATCCAGTCCTCAGACGGCACCACAATGTCTTGTGCTTCATAGGAACCCAGAGACTGGTCATCCTCTGACACAGGTGTGCTGTGGTCAGTGTCTTTGGCTGCAGACAATGTCAGAGGCCCGGACTCTGTCCACTCCCATTCTGCAATGCTGATTTCTGTGGGGTCATAGTTTTCTGCTGCACACTCTTCTGTCATGTCAGCTGGTCCTCTGCCTTGGTCAGACTGTGTCACTGGAATGGTCAACGGCAGGAATTCCGTCAACGCTGTGTCAATCCGGATTTCCTTTGCCTCGTAGGTCTCAGAGACATCTCCTGTGTCCATCTGATCCTCTGTGTCTGAGATGTCTTGCTCTGTTTCCTGTTCTGTTCCAGTTACATCTCCATCTTCTCCTTCTTTTTCTTCTTGCTTTTCATCTTCTATAGGAAGCGCGAGAGCCACATCTGTGTGTTCGAGAGAGACAGCCACAGGTATCTCTGCTTCTTGTACAGAAGGAATTTGAATGTTTCACCTTCTTCTCGAGGAACAGCCACCGCTTCTTCTTTTTCCTCTTCTTCTTGTTCTTGTTGATGTTGTTGTTGTTGTTGTTGTTGTTGTTGTTGTTTTTCTTTCTTCTTCTTCTTCTTCTTCTTCTTCTTCTTCTTCTTCTTCTTTATAATTTTTGTCGCCTTCTTTTGAAGGAAGCATGGCAGCTTCCTGTTCATAAGAGACAGATACAGGGATTTCTTCTTCTTGCACTAGAAGCCTGGCTGCTGCTCTGTCTTCTTTTGGTACAGGAAGAATTGCTCTTACTTCATCGTCTTTTTCTCCAGGACGTATGGCTTCTATTTCCTCTTCTTTTACTACAAGAAGATTAGTTTCTGTTTCATCTTCATCTCGGCCAGTAAAAGACGCTATCAGATACTTCAGAAGTAATGACAGATGTTTCATCCTGTGTTTCCACGTACACTGAAGCAGCTGTGGACAGTGCTGTGTCCATCCAGTCCTCGGACGGCACCACAATGTCTTGTGCTTCATAGGAACCCAGAGACTCGTCATCCTCTGACACAGGTGTGCTGTGGTCAGTGTCTTTGGCTGCAGACAATGTCAGAGGCCCGGACTCTGTCCACTCCCATTCTGCAATGCTGATTTCTGTGGGGTCATAGCTTTGTGCTGCACACTCTTCTGTCATGTCAGCTGGTCCTCTGTCTTGATCAGCCTGTGTCACTGGAATGGTCAACGGCAGGAATTCCGTCAACGCTGCGTCAATCAGGATTTCCTTTGGCTCGTAGTTGTCAGAGACATCTCCTGTGTCCACCTCGCCCTCTGTGTCTGAGATGTCTTGCTCTGGTCCCTCCTCTGTTCCAGATCCTTCTCTGTGCTCAGTGGACTGGGGCAAAGTGAAAGGCGTGCCTCTGACCCAGTGTTCCTCAGGCACGTGCATCTCTCTGCACTCACACCCCAGTTCTGCATCAGGACTGTCCGCTCTCATCACCTCCATGTTGTCCACCACTGTGTGTGTCACGTCCTCACCAAAGTCTACTTCTGCTTCTTCACTGAAGGCGTCTTCAAAGGACTGCCTCTCCTGCTCAGGGTCTGCAGTGACGTCACACACACTGGTTACTTGCTGTTGTTCTGTCACAGAGTCAGGACTGTCAGGCCGCTCAATAACGTCATCTGACCACAATTGTCTTCCTTCGTCGTTGGTGAATGAAGAGCCGAGTTCAAAGTGTTCAGAAAACGTGTCTGTGTGTGGGGACAATTCCTGACACCTGTCTTCAGTGTCAAAGGTCAATGGTTCTTTGGTTCCATCCTTCTGGAGGCTGGCAGAGATTGTCTCTTCTTCTGCAGGACAAAGGGCAGATGTTGGATCTTCTTCTGGAGGAGCAGTTCCTTCTTCTTCCTCCTCCTTCCTTTCCTCGTTCTTCTCCTCCTCTCCCTCTTTATGTTCTTTTTGTTCTTTTTCTTCTCGTTCTTCTTGGTCTTCTTCTTGTTCTTTTTCTTGCTTTTCTTCTTTTATAGGACATACGACAGCCATATCTTTCTGCTCCAGTGACACAGCCACAGGCCTCTCCGCTTCTTGCACCGGAGGAATTTCAGAAGTTTCACCTTCTTCTTTAAGAACTGATACTTCTTCTTCTTCTTCTGCTTCAGAATACCTTTTGTCTTCCTCTTTTGTAGGAAGCATGGTAGCTTCATTTTCGGAAGAAACAGAGACAGATATTTCTTCTTCTTTTTCTACAGGAAGTGTCGCTGCTGTTTCACGTTCTTTTTGTACAGGAAGTGTATCTGCTGCTTCATCTTCTACTTTTCCACAGGTAACAGATATGTCAGATACTTCAGAAGTAATGACAGATGTTTCATCCTGTGTTTCCATGTGCACTGAAGCAGCTGTGGGCAGAGCTGTGTCTATCCAGTCCTCGGACGGCACCACAATGTCTTGTGCTTCATAGGAACCTAGAGACTGGTCATCCTCTGACACAGGTGCGCTGCTGTGGTCAGTGTCTTTGGCTGCAGACAATGTCAGAGGCCCGACTCTGTCCACTCCCGTTCTGCAATGCTGATTTCTGTGGGGTCATAGCTTTGTGCTGCACACTCTTCTGTTATGTCAGCTGGTCCTCTGTCTTGGTCAGCCTGTGTCACTGGAATTGTCAATGGCAGGAATTCCGTCAACGCTGCGTCAATCCGGATTTCCTTTGGCTGGTAGGTCTCAGAGACATCTCCTGTGTCCACCTGGCCCTCTGTGTCTGAGATGTCTTGCTCTCTTTCCTGTTCTGTTCCAGATACGTCTCTGTGCTCAACGGACTGGGGCAAAGTGAAAGGCGTGCCTCTGACCCAGTGTTCCTCAGGCACGTGCATCTCTCTGCACTCACACCCCAGTTCTGCATCAGGACTGTCCGCTCTCATCACCTCCATGTTGTCCACCACTGTGTGTGTCACGTCCTCACCAAAGTCTACTTCTGCTTCTTCACTGAAGGCGTCTTCAAAGGACTGCCTCTCCTGCTCAGGGTCTGCAGTGACGTCACACACACTGGTTACTTGCTGTTGTTCTGTCACAGAGTCAGGACTGTCAGGCCGCTCAATGACGTCATCTGACCACAATTGTCTTCCTTCGTCGTTGGTGAATGAAGAGCCGACTTCAAAGTGTTCAGAAAACGTGTCTGTGTGTGGGGACAATTCCTACACCTGTCTTCAGTGTCAAAGGACAATGGTTCTTTGGTTCCATCCTTCTGGAGGCTGGCAGAGATTGTCTCTTCTTCTGCAGGACAAAGGGCAGATGTTGGATCTTCTTCTGGAGGAGCAGTTCCTTCTTCTTCCTCCTCCTTCCTTTCCTCGTTCTTCTCCTCCTCTCCCTCTTTATGTTCTTTCTGTTCTTTTTCTTCTCGTTCTTCTTGGTCTTCTTCTTGTTCTTCTTCTTGCTTTTCTTCTTTTATAGGACATACGACAGCCATATCTTTCTGCTCCAGTGACACAGCCACAGGCATCTCCGCTTCTTGCACCGGAGGAATTTCAGAAGTTTCACCTTCTTCTTTAAGAACCGACACTTCTTCTTCTTCTTCTTCTTCTTCTTCTTCTTCTTCCTCTTCTTCTTCTTCTTCTTCTTCTTCTTCTTCTTCTTCTTCTTCTTCAGAATACCTTTTGTCTTCCTCTTTTGTAGGAAGCATGGTAGCTTCATTTTCGGAAGAAACAGAGACAGATATTTCTTCTTCTTTTTCTACATGAAGTATCACTGCTGTTTCACGTTCTTTTTGTACAGGAAGTGTATCTGCTTCTTCATCTTCTTCTTTTCCACGGGTAACGACGTATCAGATACTTCAGAAGTAATGACAGATGTTTCATCCTGTGTTTCCACGTGCACTGAAGCAGCTGTGGACAGTGCTGTGTCCATCCAGTCCTCAGACGGCACCACAATGTCTTGTGCTTCATAGGAACCCAGAGACTGGTCATCCTCTGACACAGGTGTGCTGTGGTCAGTGTCTTTGGCTGCAGACAATGTCAGAGGCCCGGACTCTGTCCACTCCCATTCTGCAATGCTGATTTCTGTGGGGTCATAGTTTTCTGCTGCACACTCTTCTGTCATGTCAGCTGGTCCTCTGCCTTGGTCAGACTGTGTCACTGGAATGGTCAACGGCAGGAATTCCGTCAACGCTGTGTCAATCCGGATTTCCTTTGCCTCGTAGGTCTCAGAGACATCTCCTGTGTCCATCTGATCCTCTGTGTCTGAGATGTCTTGCTCTGTTTCCTGTTCTGTTCCAGTTACATCTCCATCTTCTCCTTCTTTTTCTTCTTGCTTTTCATCTTCTATAGGAAGCGCGAGAGCCACATCTGTGTGTTCGAGAGAGACAGCCACAGGTATCTCTGCTTCTTGTACAGAAGGAATTTCGAATGTTTCACCTTCTTCTGAGGAACAGCCACCGCTTCTTCTTTTTCCTCTTCTTCTTGTTCTTGTTGATGTTGTTGTTTTGTTGTTGTTGTTTTTTTCTTCTTTCTTCTTCTTCTTCTTCTTCTTCTTCTTCTTCTTCTTCTTCTTCTTCTTTATAATCTTTGTCGCCTTCTTTTGAAGGAAGCATGGCAGCTTCCTGTTCATAAGAGACAGATACAGGGATTTCTTCTTCTTGCACTAGAAGCCTGGCTGCTGCTCTGTCTTCTTTTGGTACAGGAAGAATTGCTCTTACTTCATCGTCTTTTTCTCCAGGACGTATGGCTTCTATTTCCTCTTCTTTTACTACAAGAAGATTAGTTTCTGTTTCATCTTCATCTCGGCCAGTAAAAGACGTATCAGATACTTCAGAAGTAATGACAGATGTTTCATCCTGTGTTTCCACGTACACTGAAGCAGCTGTGGACAGTGCTGTGTCCATCCAGTCCTCGGACGGCACCACAATGTCTTGTGCTTCATAGGAACCCAGAGACTCGTCATCCTCTGACACAGGTGTGCTGTGGTCAGTGTCTTTGGCTGCAGACAATGTCAGAGGCCCGGACTCTGTCCACTCCCATTCTGCAATGCTGATTTCTGTGGGGTCATAGCTTTGTGCTGCACACTCTTCTGTCATGTCAGCTGGTCCTCTGTCTTGATCAGCCTGTGTCACTGGAATGGTCAACGGCAGGAATTCCGTCAACGCTGCGTCAATCAGGATTTCCTTTGGCTCGTAGTTGTCAGAGACATCTCCTGTGTCCACCTCGCCCTCTGTGTCTGAGATGTCTTGCTCTGGTCCCTCCTCTGTTCCAGATCCTTCTCTGTGCTCAGTGGACTGGGGCAAAGTGAAAGGCGTGCCTCTGACCCAGTGTTCCTCAGGCACGTGCATCTCTCTGCACTCACACCCCAGTTCTGCATCAGGACTGTCCGCTCTCATCACCTCCATGTTGTCCACCACTGTGTGTGTCACGTCCTCACCAAAGTCTACTTCTGCTTCTTCACTGAAGGCGTCTTCAAAGGACTGCCTCTCCTGCTCAGGGTCTGCAGTGACGTCACACACACTGGTTACTTGCTGTTGTTCTGTCACAGAGTCAGGACTGTCAGGCCGCTCAATAACGTCATCTGACCACAATTGTCTTCCTTCGTCGTTGGTGAATGAAGAGCCGAGTTCAAAGTGTTCAGAAAACGTGTCTGTGTGTGGGGACAATTCCTGACACCTGTCTTCAGTGTCAAAGGTCAATGGTTCTTTGGTTCCATCCTTCTGGAGGCTGGCAGAGATTGTCTCTTCTTCTGCAGGACAAAGGGCAGATGTTGGATCTTCTTCTGGAGGAGCAGTTCCTTCTTCTTCCTCCTCCTTCCTTTCCTCGTTCTTCTCCTCCTCTCCCTCTTTATGTTCTTTTTGTTCTTTTTCTTCTCGTTCTTCTTGGTCTTCTTCTTGTTCTTTTTCTTGCTTTTCTTCTTTTATAGGACATACGACAGCCATATCTTTCTGCTCCAGTGACACAGCCACAGGCCTCTCCGCTTCTTGCACCGGAGGAATTTCAGAAGTTTCACCTTCTTCTTTAAGAACTGATACTTCTTCTTCTTCTTCTGCTTCTTCTTCTTCTTCTTCTTCTTCTTCTTTCCCTTTCTTCTTCTTCTTCTTCTTCTTCTTCTTTTCAGAATACCTTTTGTCTTCCTCTTTTGTAGGAAGCATGGTAGCCTCATTTTCGGAAGAAACAGAGACAGATATTTCTTCTTCTTTTTCTACAGGAAGTGTCGCTGCTGTTTCACGTTCTTTTTGTACAGGAAGTGTATCTGCTTCTTCATCTTCTTCTTTTCCACGGGTAACAGACGTATCAGATACTTCAGAAGTAATGACAGATGTTTCATCTGTGTTTCCACGTGCACTGAAGCAGCTGTGGACAGTGCTGTGTCCATCCAGTCCTCAGACGGCACCACAATGTCTTGTGCTTCTAGGAACCCAGAGACTGGTCATCCTCTGACACAGGTGTGCTGTGGTCAGTGTCTTTGGCTGCAGACAATGTCAGAGGCCCGGACTCTGTCCACTCCCATTCTGCAATGCTGATTTCTGTGGGTCATAGTTTTCTGCTGCACACTCTTCTGTCATGTCAGTGGTCCTCTGCTTGGTCAGACTGTGTCACTGGAATGGTCAACGGCAGGAATTCCGTCAACGCTGTGTCAATCCGGATTTCCTTTGCCTCGTAGGTCTCAGAGACATCTCCTGTGTCCATCTGATCCTCTGTGTCTGAGATGTCTTGCTCTGTTTCCTGTTCTGTTCCAGTTACATCTCCATCTTCTCCTTCTTTTTCTTCTTGCTTTTCATCTTCTATAGGAAGCGCGAGAGCCACATCTGTGTGTTCGAGAGAGACAGCCACAGGTATCTCTGCTTCTTGTACAGAAGGAATTTCGAATGTTTCACCTTCTTCTCGAGGAACAGCCACCGCTTCTTCTTTTTCCTCTTCTTCTTGTTCTTGTTGATGTTGTTGTTGTTGTTGTTGTTGTTTTTCTTCTTCTTCTTCTTCTCTTCTTCATCTTCTTCTTCTTCTTCTTCTTCTTCTTTATAATCTTTGTCGCCTTCTTTTGAAGGAAGCATGGCAGCTTCCTGTTCATAAGAGACAGATACAGGGATTTCTTCTTCTTGCACTAGAAGCCTGGCTGCTGCTCTGTCTTCTTTTGGTACAGGAAGAATTGCTCTTACTTCATCGTCTTTTTCTCCAGGACGTATGGCTTCTATTTCCTCTTCTTTTACTACAAGAAGATTAGTTTCTGTTTCATCTTCATCTCGGCCAGTAAAAGACGTATCAGATACTTCAGAAGTAATGACAGATGTTTCATCCTGTGTTTCCACGTACACTGAAGCAGCTGTGGACAGTGCTGTGTCCATCCAGTCCTCGGACGGCACCACAATGTCTTGTGCTTCATAGGAACCCAGAGACTCGTCATCCTCTGACACAGGTGTGCTGTGGTCAGTGTCTTTGGCTGCAGACAATGTCAGAGGCCCGGACTCTGTCCACTCCCATTCTGCAATGCTGATTTCTGTGGGGTCATAGCTTTGTGCTGCACACTCTTCTGTCATGTCAGCTGGTCCTCTGTCTTGATCAGCCTGTGTCACTGGAATGGTCAACGGCAGGAATTCCGTCAACGCTGCGTCAATCAGGATTTCCTTTGGCTCGTAGTTGTCAGAGACATCTCCTGTGTCCACCTCGCCCTCTGTGTCTGAGATGTCTTGCTCTGGTCCCTCCTCTGTTCCAGATCCTTCTCTGTGCTCAGTGGACTGGGGCAAAGTGAAAGGCGTGCCTCTGACCCAGTGTTCCTCAGGCACGTGCATCTCTCTGCACTCACACCCCAGTTCTGCATCAGGACTGTCCGCTCTCATCACCTCCATGTTGTCCACCACTGTGTGTGTCACGTCCTCACCAAAGTCTACTTCTGCTTCTTCACTGAAGGCGTCTTCAAAGGACTGCCTCTCCTGCTCAGGGTCTGCAGTGACGTCACACACACTGGTTACTTGCTGTTGTTCTGTCACAGAGTCAGGACTGTCAGGCCGCTCAATAACGTCATCTGACCACAATTGTCTTCCTTCGTCGTTGGTGAATGAAGAGCCGAGTTCAAAGTGTTCAGAAAACGTGTCTGTGTGTGGGGACAATTCCTGACACCTGTCTTCAGTGTCAAAGGTCAATGGTTCTTTGGTTCCATCCTTCTGGAGGCTGGCAGAGATTGTCTCTTCTTCTGCAGGACAAAGGGCAGATGTTGGATCTTCTTCTGGAGGAGCAGTTCCTTCTTCTTCCTCCTCCTTCCTTTCCTCGTTCTTCTCCTCCTCTCCCTCTTTATGTTCTTTTTGTTCTTTTTCTTCTCGTTCTTCTTGGTCTTCTTCTTGTTTCTTTTCTTGCTTTTCTTCTTTTATAGGACATACGACAGCCATATCTTTCTGCTCCAGTGACACAGCCACAGGCCTCTCCGCTTCTTGCACCGGAGGAATTTCAGAAGTTTCACCTTCTTCTTTAAGAACTGATACTTCTTCTTCTTCTTCTGCTTCAGAATACCTTTTGTCTTCCTCTTTTGTAGGAAGCATGGTAGCTTCATTTTCGGAAGAAACAGAGACAGATATTTCTTCTTCTTTTTCTACAGGAAGTGTCGCTGCTGTTTCACGTTCTTTTTGTACAGGAAGTGTATCTGCTGCTTCATCTTCTACTTTTCCACGGGTAACAGACATGTCAGATACTTCAGAAGTAATGACAGATGTTTCATCCTGTGTTTCCATGTGCACTGAAGCAGCTGTGGGCAGAGCTGTGTCTATCCAGTCCTCGGACGGCACCACAATATCTTGTGCTTCATAGGAACCTAGAGACTGGTCATCCTCTGACACAGTGCGCTGCTGTGGTCAGTGTCTTTGGCTGCAGACAATGTCAGAGGCCCGGACTCTGTCCACTCCCGTTCTGCAATGCTGATTTCTGTGGGGTCATAGCTTTGTGCTGCACACTCTTCTGTTATGTCAGCTGGTCCTCTGTCTTGGTCAGCCTGTGTCACTTGAATTGTCATTGGCAGGAATTCCGTCAACGCTGCGTCAATCCGGATTTCCTTTGGCTGGTAGGTCTCAGAGATATCTCCTGCGTCCACCTGACCTTCTGTGTCTGAGATGTCTTGCTCTGCTCTCTGGATACTGGCAGAGATTGTCTGTTCTTCTGCTGAACAAAGAGGAGGTGTAGCATCTTCTTCTGGAGGAGCAGTCCCTTCCTCCTCCTTCTCTTTCTCCTCCTCTCCCTCTTCTTGATCTTTGTCTTCTTCTTCTTCTTCTTTCTTCTTCTTCTTCTTCTTCTTCTTCTTCTTTTGCCTTTTCTTCTTCTGTAGTACATATGGCAGCCTTATCTTTCTGCTCCAGAGAGACAGCCACAAACATGTCAGCTTCTTGCACTGGAGGAATTTCAGATGTTTCACCTTCTACTAGAGGAGCAGACACTTCTTTCTTCTTCTACTTCTTCTTCCTTCTTCTTCTTCTTCTGCTTCGTCTTCTTCATAACCCACTTCTTCCTCTTTTGTAGGAAGCATGGCAGCTTCCTGTTCTGAAGAAGCAGAGACAGACATTTCTTCTTCCTCTTGCACAAGAAGTATGTCTGCTGCTTCAACTTCTCTTTCTATAGAAGCTGTGCCTGCTGTTTCATCTTCTTTTTCCATAGGAAGTATGGCTGCTGTTTCATCTTTTTCTTTTTCCACAGGAAGAATAGCTCCTGCTTCATCTTCTTTTTCACCAGTAACAGACGTATCAGACACTTCAGAAGTAATGACAGATGTTTCATCCTGTGTTTCCACGTGCACTGAAGCAGCTGTGGACAGTGCTGTATCCATCCAGTCCTCGGACGGCACCACAATGTTTTGTGCTTCATAGGAACCCAGAGACTGGTCATCCTCTGACACAGGTGCGCTGCTGTGGTCAGTGTCTTTGGCTGCAGACAATGTCAGAGGCCCGGACTCTGTCCACTCCCATTCTGCAATGCTGATTTCTGTGGGGTCATAGCTTTGTGCTGCACACTCTTCTGTCTTGTCAGCTGGTCCTCTGTCTTGGTCAGCCTGTGTCACTGGAATTGTCAATGGTAGGAATTCCGTCAACGCTGCATCAACAGGATTTCCTTTGGCTGGTAGGTCTCAGAGACATCTCTTGTGTCCACCTCGCCCTCTGTGTCTGAGATGTCTTGCTCTCTTTCCCTGTTCTGTTCCAGATACGTCTCTCTGTGATCAGTGGACTGGGGCAAAGTGAAAGGCGTGCTTCTGACCCAGTGTGCCTCAGGCACGTGCATCTCTCTGCACTCACACCCCAGTTCTGCATCAGGACTGTCCGCTCTCATCACCTCCATGTTGTCCACCACTGTGTGTGTCACGTCCTCACCAATGTCTATTTCTGCTTCTTCACTGAAGGCGTCTTCAAAGGACCGCCTCTCTTGCACAGAGTCTGCAGTGACGTCACACACACTGGTTACTTGCTGTTGTTCTGTCACAGAGTCAGGACTGTCAGGCCGCTCAATAACGTCATCTGACCACAATTGTCTTCCTTCGTCGTTGGTGAATGAAGAGCCGACTTCAAAGTGTTCAGAAAACGTGTCTGGTGTGGGGACAATTCCTCACACCTGTCTTCAGTGTCAAAGGCCAATGGTTCTTTGGTTCCATCCTTCTGGAGGCTGGCAGAGATTGTCTCTTCTTCTGCAGGACAAAGGGCAGATGTTGGATCTTCTTCTGGAGGAGCATTCCTTCTTCTTCCTCCTCCTCCTTTTCCACTTTCATCTCCTCCTCTCCCTCTTTATGTTCTTTCTGTTCTTTTTCTTCTCGTTCTTCTTGGTCTTCTTCTTGTTCTTCTTCTTGCTTTTCTTCTTTTATAGGACATACGGCAGCCATATCTTTCTGCTCCAGTGACACAGCCACAGGCCTCTCCGCTTCTTGCATCAGAGCAATTTCAGAAGTTTCACCTTCTTCTTTAGAACGACACTTCTTCTTCTTCTTTCTTCTTCTTCTTCTTCTTCTTCTTCTACGTCTTCTTCTTCTGCTTCAGAATACCTTTTGTCTTCCTCTTTTGTAGGAAGCATGGTAGCCTCATTTTCGGAAGAAACAGAGGGACATTTATTTCTTCTTCCTTTTTTCTACAGGAAGTGTATCTGCTGCTTCATCTTCTACTTTTCCACGGGTAACAGACATGTCAGATACATTTAGAAGTAATGACAGATGTTTCATCCTGTGTTTCCACGTGCACTGAAGCAGCTGTGGCAGTGCTGTGTCCATCCAGTCCTCGGACGGCACCACAATGTTTTGTGCTTCATAGGAACCCAGAGACTGGTCATCCTCTGACACAGGTGTGCTGTGGTCAGTGTCTTTGGCTGCAGACAATGTCAGAGGCCCGGACTCTGTCCACTCCCATTCTGCAATGCTGATTTCTGTGGGGTCATAGCTTTGTGCTGCACACTCTTCTGTCATGTCAGCTGGTCCTCTGTCTTGGTCAGCCTGTGTCACTGGAATGGTCAACGGCAGGAATTCCGTCAACGCTGCGTCAATCAGGATTTCCTTTGGCTCGTAGTTGTCAGAGACATCTCCTGGTCCACCTGCCCTCTGTGTCTGAGATGTCTTGCTCTGTCCCTCCTCTTTCCAGATCTTCTCTGTGCTCAGTGGACTGGGCAAAGTGAAAGGCGTGCCCTGACCATGTGTTCCTCAGCAGTGCATCTCTCTGCACCACCCCAGTCTGCATCAGACTGTCCGCTCTCATCACCTCCATGTTGTCACCACTGTGTGTCACGTCCTCACCAATGTCTATTTCTGCTTCTTCACTGAAGGCGTCTTCAAGACTGCCTCTCCTGCTCGGTCTGCAGTGACGTCACACACACGGTTACTTGCTGTTGTTCTGTCACAGAGTTCGACTGTCAGGCCGTCAATAACGTCATCTGACCACAATTGTCTTCCTTCGTCGTTGGTGAATGAAGAGCCGATTCAAAGGTTCAGAAAACGTGTCTGTGTTGGGGACAATTCTACACCTGTCTTCAGTGTCAAAGGACAATGTTCTTTGTTCCATCCTTTGAGGGTGGCAGAGATTGTCTCTTCTTCTGTAGGACAAAGGCAGATGTGGATCTTCTTCTGGAGGAGCAATTCCTTCTTCTCCTCCTCTCCTTTTCCTCGTTTCTCCTCCTCTCCTCAGAATATCTTTTTGTTCCTTTCTTCTCGTTTTCTTGGTCTTCTTCTTGTTCTTTTCTTCTTTTCTTCTTTTTAGGACATACGACAGCCATATCTTTCTGCTCCAGTGACACAGCCACAGGCATCTCCGCTTCTTGCACCGGAGAATTTCAGTAGTTTCACCTTCCTTTAAGAACGAGACTCTTCTTCTTCTTCTTCTTCTTCTTCGTCTTCTGTCTTCTTCTTCTTCAGATACTTTGTCTTCGTCTTTGTAGAAGCATGGTAGCTTCATTTTCGGAAGAAACAGAGACAGATATTTCTTCTTCTTCTTCTACAGGAAGTGTCGCTGCTGTTTCACGTTCTTTTTGTACAGGAAGTGTATCTGCTGCTTCATCTTCTACTTTTCCACGGTAACAGACATTCAGATACTTCAGAAGTAATGACAGATGTTTCATCCTGTGTTTCCACGTGCACTGAAGCAGCTGTGGGCAGAGCTGTGTCTATCCAGTCCTCGGACGGCACCACAATGTCTTGTGCTTCATAGGAACCCAGAGACTGGTCATCCTCTGACACAGGTGCGCTGCGTGGTCAGTGTCTTTGGCTGCAGACAATGTCAGAGGCCCGGACTCTGTCCACTCCCATTCTGCAATGCTGATTTCTGTGGGGTCATAGCTTTGTGCTGCACACTCTTCTGTCATGTCAGCTGGTCCTCTGTCTTGGTCAGCCTGTGTCACTGGAATTGTCAATGGTAGGAATTCCGTCAACGCTGCGTCAATCGGATTTCCTTTGGCTGGTAGGTCTCAGAGATATCTCTGCGTCCACCTGACCTTCTGTGTCTGAGATGTCTTGCTCTGCTCTCTGGATACTGGCAGAGATTGTCTGTTCTTCTGCTGAACAAAGAGAGATGTAGCATCTCTTCTGGAGGAGCAGTCCCTTCCTCCTCCTTCTCTTTCTCCCCTCTCCCTCTTCTTGATCTTTGTCTCTCTCTTCTTCACTTTTCTCTTCTTCTTCTGCCTTTCTTCTTCTGTAGTACATATGGCAGCCTTATCTTTCTGCTCCAGAGAGACAGCCAAAACATGTCAGCTTCTTGCATGGAGGAATTTCAGATGTTTCACCTTCTTCTAGAGGAGCAGACACTTCTTCTTCTTCTCTTCTACTTCTTCTTCTTCTTCTTCTTCTGCTTCGTCTTCTTCATAACCCACTTTCTTCCTCTTTTGTAGGAAGCATGGCAGCTTCCTGTTCTGAAGAAGCAGAGACAGACATTTCTTCTTCCTCTTGCACAAGAAGTATGTCTGCTGCTTCAACTTCTCTTTCTATAGAAGCTGTGCCTGCTGTTTCATCTTCTTTTTCCATAGGAAGTATGGCTGCTGTTTCATCTTTTTCTTTTCCACAGGAAGAATAGCTCCTGCTTCATCTTCTTTTTCACCAGTAACAGACGTATCAGACACTTCAGAAGTAATGACACATGTTTCATCCTGTCTTTCCATGTGCACTGAAGCAGCTGTGGACAGTGCTGTATCCATCCAGTCCTCGGACGGCACCACAATGTTTGTGCTTCATAGGAACCCAGAGACTGGTCATCCTCTGACACAGGTGCGCTGCTGTGGTCAGTGTCTTTGGCTGCAGACAATGTCAGAGGCCCGGACTCTGTCCACTCCCATTCTGCAATGCTGATTTCTGTGGGGTCATAGCTTTGTGCTGCACACTCTTCTGTCATGTCAGCTGGTCCTCTGTCTTGGTCAGCCTGTGTCACTGGAATTGTCAATGGCAGGAATTCCGTCAACGCTGCGTCAATCGGATTTCCTTTGGCTGGTAGGTCTCAGAGACATCTCTTGTGTCCACCTCGCCCTCTGTGTCTGAGATGTCTTGCTCTCTTTCCTGTTCTGTTCCAGATACGTCTCTGTGCTCAGTGGACTGTGGCAAAGTGAAAGGCGTGCCTCTGACCCAGTGTTCCTCAGGCACGTGCATCTCTCTGCACTCACACCCCAGTTCTGCATCAGGACTGTCCGCTCTCATCACCTCCATGTTGTCCACCACTGTGTGTGTCACGTCCTCACCAAAGTCTACTTCTGCTTCTTCACTGAAGGCGTCTTCAAAGGACTGCCTCTCCTGCACAGAGTCTGTAGTGACGTCACACACACTGGTTACTTGCTGTTGTTCTGTCACAGAGTCAGGACTGTCAGGCCGCTCAATAACGTCATGTGACCACAATTGTCTTCCTTCGTCGTTGGTGAATGAAGAGCCGACTTCAAAGTGTTCAGAAAACGTGTCTGTGTGTGGGGACAATTCCTGCACACCTGTCTTCAGTGTCAAAGGTCAATGGTTCTTTGGTTCCATCCTTCTGGAGGCTGGCAGAGATTGTCTCTTCTTCTGTAGGACAAAGGGCAGATGTTGGATCTTCTTCTGGAGGAGCAGTTCCTTCTTCTTCCTCCTCCTCCGTTTCCTGTTTCTTCTCCTCCTCTCCCTCAGAATATTCTTTTTGTTCCTTTTCTTCTCGTTCTTCTTGGTCTTCTTCTTGTTCTTCTTCTTGCTTTTCTTCTTTTATAGGACATACGACAGCCATATCTTTCTGCTCCAGTGACACAGCCACAGGCATCTCCGCTTCTTGCACCGGAGGAATTTCAGAAGTTTCACCTTCTTCTTTAAGAACAGACATTTCTTCTTCTTCTTCTCTTCTTCTTCTCTTCTTCTTCTTCTTCAGAATACCTTTTGTCTTCGTCTTTTCTAGGAAGCATGGTAGCTTCATTTTCGGAAGAAACAGAGACAGATATTTCTTCTTCTTTTTCTACAGGAAGTGTCGCTGCTGTTTCACGTTCTTTTTGTACAGGAAATGTATCTGCTGCTTCATCTTCTACTTTTCCACGGGTAACAGACATATCAGATACATCAGAAGTAATGACAGATGTTTCATCCTGTGTTTCCACGTGCAATGAAGCAGCTGTGGGCAGAGCTGTGTCTATCCAGTCCTCGGACGGCACTACAATGTCTTGTGCTTCATAGGAACCTAGAGACTGGTCATCCTCTGACACAGGTGTGCTGTGGTCAGTGTCTTTGTCTGCAGACAATGTCAGAGGCCCGGACTCTGTCCACTCCCATTCTGCAATGCTGATTTCTGTGGGTCATAGCTTTGTGCTGCACACTCTTCTGTCATGTCAGCTGGTCCTCTGTCTTGGTCAGCCTGTGTCACTGGAATTGTCAATGGTAGGAATTCCGTCAACTCTGCGTCAATCCGGATTTCCTTTGGCTGGTAGGTCTCAGAGATATCTCCTGCGTCCACCTGACCTTCTGTGTCTGAGATGTCTTGCTCTGCTCTCTGGATACTAGCAGAGATTGTCTGTTCTTCTGCTGAACAAAGAGGAGATGTAGCATCTTCTTCTGGAGGAGCAGTCCCTTCCTCCTCCTCCTCCTCCTCCTCTCCTCCTCTCCCTCTTCTTGATCTTTGCTTCTTCTTCTTCTCTCTTCTTCTTCTTCTTCTTCTTCTTCTGCCTTTTCTTCTTCTATAGTACATATGGCAGCCTTAACTTTCTGCTCCAGAGAGACAGCCACAAACATGTCAGCTTCTTGCATTGGAGGAATTTCAGATGTTTCACCTTCTTCTAGAGGAGCAGACACTTCTTCTTCTTCTACTTCTACTTCTTCTCCTTCTTCTTCTTCTTCTGCTTCGTCTTCTTCACAACCCATTTCTTCCTCTTTTGTAGGAAGCATGGCAGCTTCCTGTTTTGAAGAAGTAGAGACAGACATTTCTTCTTCCTCTTGCACAAGAAGTATGTCTGCTGCTTCAACTTCTCTTTCTATAGAAGCTGTGCCTGCTGTTTCATCTTCTTCTTTTTCCACAGGAAGAATAGCTCCTGCTTCATCTTCTTTTTCACCAGTAACAGACGTATCAGACACTTCAGAAGTAATGATAGATGTTTCATCCTGTGTTTCCACGTGCACTGAAGCAGCTGTGGACAGTGATGTATCCATCCAGTCCTCGGACGGCACCACAATGTTTTGTGCTTCATAGGAACCCAGAGACTGGTCATCCTCTGACACAGGTGCGCTGCTGTGGTCAGTGTCTTTGTCTGCAGACAATGTCAGAGGCCCGGACTCTGTCCGCTCCCATTCTGCAATGCTGATTTCTGTGGGGTCATAGCTTTGTGCTGCACACTCTTCTGTCATGTCAGCTGGTCCTCTGTCTTGGTCAGCCTGTGTCACTGGAATTGTCAATGGCAGGAATTCCGTCAACGCTGCGTCAATCCGGATTTCCTTTGGCTGGTAGGTCTCAGAGACATCTCCTGTGTCCACCTGGCCCTCTGTGTCTGAGATGTCTTGCTCTCTTTCCTGTTCTGTTCCAGATACGTCTCTGTGCTCAGTGGACTGGGGCAAAGTGAAAGGCGTGCTTCTGACCCAGTGTGCCTCAGGCACGTGCATCTCTCTGTACTCACACCCCAGTTCTGCATCAGGACTGTCCGCTCTCATCACCTCCATGTTGTCCACCACTGTGTGTGTCACGTCCTCACCAAAGTCTACTTCTGCTTCTTCACTGAAGGCGTCTTCAAAGGACCGCCTCTCCTGCTCAGGGTCTGCAGTGACGTCACACACACTGGTTACTTGCTGTTGTTCTGTCACAGAGTCAGGACTGTCAGGCCGCTCAATAACGTCATGTGACCACAGTTGTCTTCCTTCGTCGTTGGTGAATGAAGAGCCGAGTTCAAAGCGTTCAGAAAACGTGTCTGTGTGTGGGAACAATTCCTGACACCTGTCTTCAGTGTCAAAGGTCAATGGTTCTTTGGTTCCATCCTTCTGGAGGCTGGCAGAGATTGTCTCTTCTTCTGCAGGACAAAGGGCAGATGTTGGATCTTCTTCTGGAGGAGCAGTTCCTTCTTCTTCCTCCTCCTTTTCTTCTTTCTTCTCTTCCTCTCCATCCTTATGTTCTTTTTGTTCTTTTTCCTCTCGTTCTTCTTGGTCTTCTTCTTGTTCTTCTTCTTGCTTTTCTTCTTTTATAGGACATACGACAGCCATATCTTTCTGCTCCAGTGACACAGCCACAAGCCTCTCCGCTTCTTGCACCGGAGCAACTTCAGAAGTTTCACCTTCTTCTTTAAGAACCGACACTTCTTCTTCTTCTTCTTCTTCTTCTCTCTTCTTCGTCTTCTTCTTCAGAATATCTTTTGTCTTCCTCTTTTGTAGGAAGCATGGTAGCCGCATTTTCGGAAGAAACAGAGACAGATATTTCTTCTTCTTTTTCTACAGGAAGTGTCACTGCTGTTTCACGTTCTTTTTCTACAGGAAGTGTATCTGTTGCTTCATCTTCTTTTCCACGGGTAACAGACACATCAGATACATCAGAAGTTATGACAGATGTTTCATCCTGTGTTTCTACGTGCAATGTAGCAGCTGTGGACAGTGATGTGTCCATCCAGTCCTCAGATGGGACCACAATGTCTTGTGCTTCATAGGAACCCAGAGACTGGTCATCCTCTGACACAGGTGTGCTGTGGTCAGTGTCTTTGTCTGCAGACAATGTCAGAGGCCCGGACTCTGTCCACTCCCATTCTGCAATGCTGATTTCTGTGGGGTCATAGCTTTGTGCTGCACACTCTTCTGTCATGTCAGCTGGTCCTCTGTCTTGGTCAGCCTGTGTCACTGGAATGGTCAACGACAGGAATTCCGTCAACTCTGCGTCAATCCGGATTTCCTTTGGCTGGTAGGTCTCAGAGATATCTCCTGTGTCCACCTGCCCCTCTGCGTCTGAGATGTCAGAGATTTTCTCTTCTTTTACAGGACAAAGGGCAGATGTTGAATCTTCTGGAGAAATCGTCCTTTGTACTTCTCCTTCTCCATGTCCTTCTTTTTCTTTTTCTTGCTGTTCTTTTTGTGACGGAAATAAGGCAGCCACATAATTCTGTTCCAAAGAAACAGCTAAAGGCATCTCTTTTTCTTCCATGGTAGGTATTGCAGATGTTTCACCTTCTTCTGGAGAAACACACACTTCTTCATCTTCTTTAGCATATCGTTTTTCTTCCTCTTTTTTACTAGGTATGGCAGCTTCATATTCTGAGGAGATAGAGACAGACATTTCTTCTTCTACATGGAGAATGTCTGCTATTTCATCTTCTTTTTCCACAGGAAGTATGGTTGCTGTTTCATCTTCTATCTTTTCCGCAGGAAGTATGGCTGCTCTTTCATCTTCTTCTTTTTCCACAGGAAGTGTGGCTGCTGTTTCATCTTCTTTTTCCACAGAAAGTATGGCTGCTGTTTCGCCTTCTTTTACTACAAGAAGATTAGCTTCTGTTTCATCTTCATCTCGGCCAGAAACAGACGTATCAGATATTTCAGAAGTAATGACAGATGTTTCATCCTGTGTTTCCACGTGCGCTGAAGCAGCTGTGGACAGTGCTGTGGCCATCCAGTCCTCGGACGGCACCACAATGTCTTGTGCTTCATAGGAACCCAGAGACTGGTCATCCTCTGACACAGGTGTGCTGTGGTCAGTGTCTTTGGCTGCAGACAATGTCAGAGGCCCGGACTCTGTCCACTCCCATTCTGCAATGCTGATTTCTGTGGGGTCATAGCTTTGTGCTGCACACTCTTCTGTCATGTCAGCTGGTCCCCTGCCTTGGTCAGACTGTGTCACTGGAATGGTCAACGGCAGGAATTCCGTCAACGCTGTGTCAATCCGTATTTCCTTTGGCTCGTAGTCCTCAGAGATATCTCCTGTGTCCACCTGGCCCTCTGTGTCTGAGATGTCTTGCTCTGTTCCCTGTTCTGTTACAGATCCTTTTCTGTGGTTAGTGGACTGGGGCAAAGTGAAAGGCGTGCCTCTGACCCAGTGTGCCTCAGGCACGTGCATTTCACAAAACGTCTCTGAGTATGGTGAGAATTCCTGACACTTGTCTTCAGTGTCAAAGGTCAATGGTTCTTTGGTTTCGTCCTTCTGGAAGCTGGCAGAGATTGTCTCTTCTTCTGCATGACAAAGGGCCACTACTGAATCTTCTGCTGCAGGAGGAGTGCCTCTTTCTCCTTCTTTTTCTTCTTTTCCTCCTCCTCTTTCTTCTTCTATATGAAATACGTCGGCCACATCTTTCTGTTCCGAAGAAACAGGCACAGGCATGTCTACTTCTTGCACAGGAGAAACTGCAGCTGTTTTGCCTTTTATCGGAAGAACAGACATTCCTTCTTCTTCAACTATTTCTTCTCTTTCTTCTTCTTCTTCTTCTTCTTCTTCTTCTTCTTCTTCTTCTTCTCGTGAGAAAGTCGACAGCCATTTCCTTCTGTTCCGAAGAAACAGTCACAGGTATTTCTTCTCTCAAAGGAAAAACTGCGGATGTTTCATATTCTTCCAGAGGAACAGATAGTTCTTCTCTTCCACCTTCTTCTTCTTCTTTCGTAAGAAGTGTGACAAGCTCGTGTTCTGAAGAAACAGAGACGGACCTTTCAAGGGATTCGCTGGTTTCTCCGTGTTCCTCTTCCTCGTTCTCATCCCTTTGCTCTTCTTTGTCCTCCTCTCTGTTCCCAGGGTGTGTGACATGAAGATCTGAAGGAAGTGAGGCAGCAGATTCTTGCTGATGAAGGGAAGAAACGATAGACACATTCTCTTCCGAGTCCTTGTCTGTCCTGCTTGGTACATGTGTCTGGACATCTGCCAGGACCAAGTCCACCGTTTCTGTGGAGAATTCAGAACTGCTGGAAATATTTATATTTTCTTTGCTTTCGTCAGCAAACTCTACCTTGTTTCCCTCACTGAATTCCTCCCCTTTGGCTTGGTGTAGGACGACTCAGCATGGCTTTCCATGCACGTGGGCAAGTCACTGCTGGTGACGTCAGTGTTCACGTGCTCATCTTCCTTCAGCTGCTCAGTGGAGGGAGTATTACAGGTCTGGTCAACAACAAGCAGTGTTTTTCCTGCTTCTCCGTGTACCGCCGTGTCATCCTGACGTTTCACGTCAGAGACGTGCTCGTCTGTGTCATGGACAGTGAGCTTTTCCCATGTCGAAGTGACGTCACCAAGCTCAGCGGGGAAGGACTCAGGACTGTCAGGTCTGTGCATGACGTCACTCCTAGTCGTGGCCTCGGCTATGACGTAGATTTCTTCAGGTGAGGTAGCACTAAACAGGGCGTGGCCCGCTTCGAAATATTGGTGAGGCAAAGAAATCACTTCTTGGTGCTGGACCAAGTGTTCGGCCAAGGTTCTGGTTTGCTGCGTGCTTACCAAGACTTCCTCTGGGTTTTCTTCAATATCTGGTGGGTGTTTGTCGCTGGAGGAAACGTGGGGATCAGTCACTTTGGGTTCTTCCACCTGGTGTGAAGAAAGAACCATGCCTGAAGCCCCTGACACGTCTATGTCTATGTCTTTAACGTCTGAGACCATTTCAGCAGTCAGGTTTTCTGCTTCTTCATTCTGGTCGACTTTCACCGTTTTCATCTGGACCAATGTCTCAACAAGTGGTGGCCAGTGACCATCAAGTGGTCGTGATTCTCCCTGGACATTGGTCAGGTCAACTGCAGGCTGTCCAGTGCTGACTGGAGCTTCACGTGCTGAGGCCTCCAGTCCTGAATCCAGAGTGACGTCAGATCGAGTCAGCTCGACACCAGCAGCCTCTGTCACTGATGTTTCAGACAAAACGATGTCGAGTTTGATCTGGTCATCTTGGGTGTCCACAATCCTCTGAAAATTCTCCGTGGAACAATTATAAGAAATGTTCTCCCCAGGCAAAATCTTCGCCTGGTCATCACACTTGACTGGACGATCTGTGTATGAAACGTGGATGCAGGGGACTGATAGAGGGTCGAGAGTTCTCTGAACTTGATCCGTTGACAGTGTGTAGTGAACTTCCGCCCCTTCCGCCACCGTCATGTAGGTCGTCGACGTGTGGGACTTGGCTTCTTTGGGCTGATCTTCAGTCTGTTCAGGGCTGGGAGTCTGAGCTCCGTCATCCAGTGTGGTGACGTGGGTGAAGATGGACAGATAGTGAATGACCAGTTCCGTCTGCAGAACCGTCTGTTGCACGCAGCGATTTCCCCACACACGGTTCATTACCTCAAAGCTGACAGCTGGACTTTCGGCCATGTGACTCAGTCCGTCTCTGCCGCTCACCATGGCAACGTAAGACAGAGGATCCGGTGTGCTGTGAGAAGTGCTCACGTCTGTGTGTCTGTTCACGGGTGTCACGTGCTCGTCCTCACACTCTGCTGTACTCTCACTGACTTGACCGTCTGGTCTCCGCTGGTCAACACTGGCAGTTTCAGGCTCTTGTGTCTCTGCTGATTTACTGAACTGCTCAGGAATAAGGTGAGGCTGTTCAGATACCACCAGGCCGTCTTCCAAAGTTTCCGTCTGGAAGTTCTTCACGTCTCCCTCTCTGGTGACCTCTGGTACCTTTGTGACGAGGACGCTCTCTGCTTTTTCAGTGACATAGTCTTCTGCTTGCCGTGTGACGTCAGAGACACCTTCTACCGTGTCCTTGAGGTCTTCTGTTTGTCGTATCACGTCAGTGCTCTCTTCTGCTCCCTCTAATGCATTTGTAACATTTTCTGATCGTTGTGCAAAATCAGCGACGTTTTCTGGCTGTTGTGTTACGTCAGCGACGTTTTCTGGCTGTTGTATGACTTCGTCGACGTCTTCCGGCTGTTGTGTGACTTCGGTGACGTCTTTTAGCTGTTGTATGACTTCGTCGACGTCTACCGGCTGTTGTGTGACTTCCATGACGTCTTCTGCCTGTTGTGTGACTTCAGTTACGTCTTCTGGCTGTTGTATGATTTCAATTACGCCTTCCGACTGTTGTGTGACTTCAGTGACGTCATCTGTCTGTTCTGTGACTTCAGCGACACCTTCTGACTGTTCAATGACTTCAACGACGTTTTCTGGCTGTTCCGTGACTTCAGTGACGTCTTCTGTCTGTTCTATAACTTCAGTGACGTCTTCTTTTTGTTCTGTGACTTCAACGACGTCTTCTCTTTGTTCTGTGACTTCAGTGACGTCTTCTGGCTGTTGCGTGACTTCAGGGACGTCTTCTATCTGTTCTGTGATTTCAGTGACGTCTTCTGTCTGTTCTGTGACTTCAGTGACGTCTTCTGTCTGTTCTGTGCCTTCAGTGATGTTTTTTGTCTGTTGTGTGACTTCAGTGACGTCTTCTGTCTGTTGTCTGACTTGAAATACGTCTTCTGGCTGTTGTATGACTTGATTGACGTCTTCTAGCTGTTTTATGACTTCAGCGACGTCTTCTGGCCGTTGTGTGACTTCAGTGACGTCTTCTGGCTGTTGTGTGACTTCAACGACGTCTTCTGGCTGTTGTATGACTTCAGCGGCGTCTTCTGGCTGCTTACTGATCTCAATAACGTTTTCTGATTGTTCCATGACGTCGGTGACCTCTTGTAACTGTTCTACGACTTCAGCGACGTCTACTTGATGTTGTGCGACAAATTTAACGTCTCCCTGATGTTCTGAGATTTCAAAAACATCTTCTGGCTGTTGTGTGCCTTCTGTGACGTCTTCTAGATGGTGTGCGGCTTTGGTGACGTTTTCTGTCTGTTCTTTAAACTTAACGGCGTCTTCTGGGAGTTCTGTGACTTCAGTAACGTTTTCCATGAGGTCCGTGACTTCAGTTACGTCTTCACGCTGTTGTGTGACTCCAGCAACGTCTTCTGATCGTTTTATGACTTCAATGATGTCTTCTGGCTGTTGTATGACTTCAGCAACGTCTTCTGCCTGCTCTGTGACTTCAATGACGTCTTCTGGCTTGTCTGTGACTTCAGCGACGTCTTCAGTCTGTTGTGTGACTTCAGCGATGTCTTCCGTCGGTTGTGTGACTTCAGCGACGTCTTCAGTCTGTTCTGTGACTTCGGCGATGTTATCCAGGTGTTCTGTAACTTCAGTGACTTCCTCTTGCTGTGGTACGACTTCAGCGACGTCTTGCGGACATTCTGTGACTATGGTGACGTCTTCTGCATGTTCTGTGACTACAGCGACGTCTTCTGTCTGTTCTGTGACTTCAGCGACGTCTTCTGTCTGTTCTGTGACTTCAGCGACGTCTTCTGTCTGTTCTGTGACTTCAGCGATGTCTTCTGTCTGTTCTGTGACTTCGGTCTGTTCTGTGACTTCAGCGACGTCTTCTGTCTGTTCTGTGACTTCGGTCTGTTCTGTGACTTCAGCGACGTCTTCAGTCTGTTCTGTGACTTCAGTGATGTCTTCAGTCTGTTCTGTGACTTCAGTGACGTCTTCAGTCTGTTCTGTGACTTCGGTCTGTTCTGTGACTTCAGCGACGTCTTCAGTCTGTTCTGTGAATTCGGTCTCTTCTGTGACTTCAGCAACGTCTTCAGTCTGTTCTGTGACTTCAGCAACGTCTTCTGCCTGTTCTGTGACTTCGGTCTGTTCTGTGACTTCAGCGACGTCTTCTGTCTGTTCTGTGACTTCAGTCTGTTCTGTGACTTCAGCGACATCTTCAGTCTGTTCTGTGACTTTGGTCTGTTCTGTGACTTCAGCGACGTCTTCTGCCTGTTCTGTGACTTCAGTCTGTTCTGTGACTTCAGCGACGTCTTCAGTCTGTTCTGTGACTTCTGTCTGTTCTGTGACTTCAGCGACGTCTTCAGTCTGTTCTGTGACTTCAGTGACGTCTTCAGTCTGTTCTGTGACTTCGGTCTGTTCTGTGACTTCAGCGACGTCTTCTGTCTGTTCTGTGACTTCGTTCTGTTCTGTGACTTCAGCGACGTCTTCAGTCTGTTCTGTGACTTCAGCGATGTCTTCAGTCTGTTCTGTGAATTCGGTCTGTTCTGTGACTTCAGCGACGTCTTCTGTCTGTTCTGTGACTTCAGCGACGTCTTCTACCTGTTCTGTGACTTCGGTCTGTTCTGTGACTTCAGCGACGTCTTCTGTCTGTTCTGTGACTTCAGTCTGTTCTATTACTTCAGCGACGTCTTCAGTCTGTTCTGTGACTTCGGTCTGTTCTGTGACTTCAGCGACGTCTTCTGCCTGTTCTGTGACTTCGGTCTGTTCTGTGACTTCAGCGACGTCTTCTGTCTGTTCTGTGACTTCGGTCTGTTCTGTGACTTCAGCGACGTCTTCAGTCTGTTCTGTGACTTCAGCGACGTCTTCAGTCTGTTCTGTGACTTCAGCGACGTCTTCTGTCTGTTCTGTGACTTCAGCGACATCTTCTGTCTGTTCTGTGACTTCGGTCTGTTCTGTGACTTCAGCGATGTATTCTGTCTGTTGTATGATTTCAGTGACGTCTTCTGTCTGTTGAGTGACTTCAGTTATGTCTTTTGTCGGTTCTATTACTTCAGCGACATCTTCAGTCAGTTGCGTGACTTCAGCAACATCTCCAGTCTGTTGTGTGACTTCAGCGACATCTTCAGTCTGTTGTATGACTTCAACGACATCTTCAGTCTGTTGTGTTACCTCAGCGACATCTTCAGTCTGTTGTGTGACTTCAACGACATCTTCAGTCTGTTGTGTGACTTCAACGACATCTTCAATCTGTTGTGTGACTTCAACGACATCTTCAGTCCGTTGTGTGACCTCAACGACATCTTCAGTCTGTTGTGTGACTTTAACGACATCTTCAGTCAGTTGTGTGACTTCAACATCTTCAGATGGTTGTGTGACTTCAACTACATCTTCAGTCTGTTGCGTGACTTCAGCGACAACTTCAGTCTGTTGTGTGACTTCAGCAACATTTGACTGTCGTATGACTTCAGTGACAATTGGCTGTTGTGTGGCTTCAGAGACGTCTTCTGTCTGTTCCGTGACTTCAGTGACATCTGCAGTCGGTAGTGTGCCTTCAGTGACGTATTCTGTCTCTTCTGTTACTTCAGTAACGTCTTCTGTCTGTTGTGTGACTTCAGTGACATCTTCAGTCTGTTGTGTGACTTCACCGACATCTTCTGGTCCTAAAGAAGCAGTCCCTCTATGCTGTTCAAGTACCATCTTGACGTCTCTGATTCCTTCCGACATGGAAATCATCTCTTCACGTTGTTCATCTTCCAAAATGTCCTCTTTTTGTAGTTTCTGTATGTTTGTGGCTTCTTCAAGCTGCTCTGGGACGGAGGCACCGTCTTCTGGTCGTTCGAGAACCTGTACAAGCTCCTCAACCATCTCCGACTTTGTAAAGACCTGGTCCCCGCGTTCCTGTTGTGTCCCGACCTCTTCTATTTGAAGTCGTTCCGTGTCAGTGAAATCTGCCGGTTTTTCTGTCATTAGTTCTGCGTCTGTCAAGACGCCGAGTGAATCATCCTCATCATCACTTGCACTTGGAGAGCGTCGTTCAAAGTCAAGCTGAATCACTGGGTCATAGCACACTACGGTAGTTTGAAGAGAAGAGGCGTCAGAAGACCCGTCCACGTCAGAGCCAGCGTCTATCCTGTGTGGTTGTGAGTTCCCATCCACGCTGGACCCACGTGTTGCTGGTGTGTCTGCACCAGAGGCCAGTTCTGCGAGTTGTCCATCAGACTTTGATTCCAAGGACATACTGATCCCAGATTCAGCACTGACGTCAAAACCGGAAGCAGTTTTGCCGTCGACGTTGGTTTCAGTGATGTAGTCTACACTGGATTCAGTGATGACGTCAATATTGGTTTCACAAACGTTGTCAACCATTGATTCAGTAGAGTTGACAGGAATGGGTTCAGTGACGTCAATTTGGGATTCAAAGACGTCATTAACACTGGTACCGGGGGTTCCACTGGTACCGAAGCTGGTTACTGTCGGTACAGAGTCAGTTAAGTGGCCAACACCAGAGCCACTGACATCAGCAACACTACCAGGTTTGACAGTAACCTCTGGAACACTAAATGCCGTGATTTTGCCCGTAGCAGATTTAGTGATGTTATCAACGGCAGATTCAGTGACGTCATCAACATGGGCGCCATACTTACTGCGTTCATCCTGGGCAGCTGCTTCGACAATGTCGTCAGCAGCGGGCGAAGTGACGTCATTAGCCACTTGCTCAGCAATGTTAAAGTCATCAACATTAAAGTCAGTGAAAAGAACATCAGCAGACCGCGTGATGTCATTGGTGCCATGTTTAATGACGTCATCAACACTGACTTCCTTCACACCATCAGAACCAGACTCAACGGCATCGACAACACAGACAGCGGTGGATGGCACCTCATCTGGACTGTATGATCTTGTGGAGGAGTGGTGGAGGGTTGCGGATTCTGGTGTTGAAGTGCCAGTGTTCTCAGTGCTCCTGGTGTGGTCTGAAGCCACCCTTGTCTGCATGCTCCAACTCTCAGGACCTCCTTCATCCGCCATGAAAGCTGAGAACACAGAGTCATTTTTAGGGGTGTCTGGGGTCTCTGCTAAACAGGAGTCATCCTCTGTGACAGTGTCCTCCCCCTCCTCAACAAATCTCAAGGCCTGTGACAGGTTCTGCTGCGAGAATGGAATGTCCATGATTGGAGAGGAGACTTGGCACGGTGACGTCAATTCAGCGCTTTCGTCTGGCAGCTCTTCCAGGACAAAATCCCCTGCAGGAGACATTGTTCCTGAGGAAAACTCCGTGGTTGATGACGTCATCATGTCGGAGACACTCCTGGGATCGACGTCAGAAGAGCTTCGTGGATCCGTAACGTCAAACTCCACATCAGACACTGACATGGACATGCCTGCGTAGTCACCACTTGAGGTCAGCAGGTGGTCCGTTTCGTCACTGGTGGCCAAGGAATGGTCAGGGAAATGGATATGTGGGGTGAGGTTGGAGGTGGAATCTGGCTGCTCAACGACGGGGATAGTGTTGTCGATGAGATCATCGGACTGTGTGATGCACGTGACTCTGACTTCTTCACACAGTGGCGGCTGATTGTCCAGGGTGTGTGTCAGGTGGGTGAGGACCCTGTCACCAGCATCGACTCTCTGGACGTCAGTTCCTGGAGAACGTTCTTTCTCCTCGACATCAGCATCAGGGTGTTCAGATTTCAGTTTGCCGTCGTCGTTCACGTTGTCGTGCGTGTTGTCAGTCATGTCTTGCTCCATGATTTGCAGCGCCACAGAGTCTGTGACCACAGTCCTTTCAACACATGCATATGATGTTGACGAGGGTGTGGATGTTACTGGAGGTAAAGAGT
>CM065744.1:41410905-41415905 GCA_033310375.1 Conus canariensis
ACGAGGATAAGTCTGCAGACCAGACTCAACGTGTATCGTGCAGTTGTGTTGCCATCCATCGCTATCAAATGCCTGAGAAACTTGAACGGTATACAGTCGATATGCCAGGCAGCTGAACTCTTTCCACATGAGATGCCCCAGAACCTTGCTGCACATCTAATGGCAGGACAAAGTACCAGATGCAGAGGTGCTTCAGGAGGCTCATATGGAAAGCATTCATGCCATGCTAGAACGCTCTCAACTCAGGTGGACAGGACATGTGCACTGTATGGATGAAAATCGTCTCCCAAAGAGACTGTTCTGTGGCGAGTTGCTGGAAGGCAAGCGTTCCCATGGAGGACAACAAGAAGCGCTATAAAGACACACTGAAGGCCTCACTGAAGTGCTGTAGCATCACCCCTGCCTCCTGGGAAGAAGCTGCACAAGATCGCTCAACCTGGCGCACCATGATCAAATCCGGAGTGAAAGACTTTGAAACGAAGCGAGTGGAGGCACAGGAGCAAAAACGTCAGTTTTGTAAAAACAAAGCAAACAACTTTCAGCCTGGCTCACCTCCAAGTCTGCCCTGTCCACACTGCAACAGACTGTTCAATGTGAGGATCGGTCTGATCAGCCATCTTCATACACACACCACCACCCAGTGACAGTTGAAGTCGTGGTCATCTTCGCCCGTGAAGGGCAAAGAACACAACTGCTTTGTATTGTGCGTTGAAATAAACGTTGCTTTGTGCCTTGACATTGCATATCTGTGTGTATTTTGCCTTAATTTCACTAACGCTGTGCTCTGTTTCAGTCCCCATAACCCGGATAGTTTTTTTTAGTACCGGTAGGAGGGAACAGGGTTATCTTTCTTGACATAGGACTGAGCGCGCGTCTGATCACACTGTGAAAGGAAATATTTGTCTTCAAATACTTCAACATCTCACCTACCTTTTTCTTCTTCCTCTTCCTCGGTTTGCTCTCCCGACACATCACTTTGCCCATGGCTGAAAACACCTCCACCGCCACAAAAAAAAAAAGAGAAAGAAAAGACAAAACAGCCAACTAGATTCTGATCACCAAAATAACCTCATCTGTTGCTTCATGATGCAGTTTTAACAGATTAAAACAAACGTCTAACTGAAAGTTTTTACCAGGCTGAGGAACAGAAGTTTTCGAATCTCTTGCATACCACTCCGCTTTCTGTCCACGAACGATTACAATCCACAGTTGCAGGTGCTGCATTATAGTTCCGCGCGGTGCACTATGGGTGGGGTCGCGCGTGCGCATGCGCGTCTGTCGAGGTTGACAATGCTGACATCGTGTCTTGCGACGACGGATGGGAAAGAGGGTGGGGGTAGTAAAGAGACAGGAAAATAATGGCAAATCGTCTACGTGGTAATATGGTAATATGTTAGTCCTGGGTGGCAAAGAGGAGAGTAAAGGGTGGAAAGAGGGTTGGGGGGTGTGGATTGGGGCACGGGCGGGTGGAGGTAGTTTAGAGGCGACTTGTCAGTGCTGGCCAACACTTTTCTGTTTGTGGTTCGCCATCGACTTGTCAGTGCTGGCCAACACTTTTCTGTTTGTGGTTCGCCATCGACTTGTCAGTGCTGGCCAACACTTTTCTGTTTGTGGTTCGCCATCGACTTGTCAGTGCTGGCCAACACTTTTCTGTTTGTGGTTCGCCATCTTCTGATGAGGGGAAGAAGCAAGAAGTCTGGGACGGGAGGGAAGGAGGAAAAGGGACGTTGGGGGGGGGGTGGAAAGCTTGGGAGAAGAGGGGGGGGGGGGTTGAGCTGAAGAGTGGAAGGAAAAAGAAGGGGTAAACAGAGCTGTACTGTTACACGCGCGCGCGCGCGCGCGCACACACACACACAACACACACACACGGACGCGCGCACACACACACACACACACACACACACACACACGCATGCACGCACACACACAAACACACGCACATACACACTTACACACACACACACACGCACGCGCAAGCACACACACACACACACACACACAACCCCTCCTCCCACCCCCACCCCCCCCCCCCCCCCACACACAACACACACACACGCAACCGCTATACCACCCAGCCGAAATCAAGCCACATTGACACAAATGGCCCTACATTCAGTGTCGGAACCTTGGAACAGACCTACACGAGTTGTCAGCCCAATCAAGATCTACTACCCGACACACAGCAAAGCTCTCTCTGCCCATGGTGGGTGTTAGATGAGTCATCTCCCCTGCAGGCAGAATCAACAATCGCGGAATCCAGCATCAAGGGAGACGATCAACATGACCTGGAGGTAGGTACCCAGGCTGCACACCAAAAAAATAAATAAAATAAATTTAAAAAAAAAACGCGCTAAGGCCTTGCTCAAGAAATTGGGTGTTTTTTTTTTTTTTGTTTTTTTTTTTAGATTGACATCATTAAAATGTTCTGAGAATTTTCACTGTCTGATCTTTTTCTCTCCTTTTTTTCCACATAAATGAAAAATCATTAACATTCTCCTCTTTTTCCCCCCAGCAAGTAAGCACATTTTCCCGCGCACTAAGCACGTCTGTATGTTGTATCATTAATGGACATTCTAAGGTGGATGTCAATGTCTTGGTGTCTGTATGTTCTATAATTAATGGACATTCTAAGGTGGATGTCAGTGTCTTGGTGTCTCTATGTTGCATCATTAATGGACATTCTCAGGCGGACTGTTAGTGTCTTGGTGATTGATACAAAGCGTCAGGGTTTATTTATGTTCTGTTGTTTGGAGTAGAGGCACATTCACTCTGTGTATGCTAAGTAGAGAGAGAGAGAGAGAGAGAGAGAGAGAGAGAGAGAGAGAGAGAGAGAGAGAGAGAGAGAGAGAGAGAAGAAAAAGACAGACAGCATGATAGAGAGAGAAAAAAAAGAAGAAAGAAAAGAAGACAGAAAGAAAGTAGGAAGCAAATGTATTGTAGTAACTACTTGTGTCTGAAAGCCGACTTTGTCCTATCAAGCTACACGCCAGGTGGTTCCACAGACTGTAGTAACTACTTGTGTCTGAAAGCCGACTTTGTCCTATCAAGCTACACGCCAGGTGGTTCCACAGACTGTAGTAACTACTTGTGTCTGAAAGCCGACTTTGTCCTATCAAGCTACACGCCAGGTGGTTCCACAGACTGTAGTAACTACTTGTGTCTGAAAGCCGACTTTGTCCTATCAAGCTACACGCCAGGTGGTTCCACAGACTGTAGTAACTACTTGTGTCTGAAAGTGGACTGTCCTATCAAGCTACACGCCAGGTGGTTCCACAGACTGTAGTAACTACTTGTGTCTGAAAGTAGACTGTCCTATCAAGCTTCACGCCAGGTGGTTCCACAGACTGATCAAAATGAAGGAAATGAGACCTTGGAGGTGTAGCAATAACGGCTTTCACAGGAGCGAGATCTCGCAAGGTGGCAAGCTCATTCATGCGGCGAGAACATGAGAGCCAAGGGGAATAAAGAAACGTGTACAAGACAAACATTCAAAGCAACTATGTGACTTCTTCTTCAAGCGCTTCTAGCTGTGTCGAAGGGTCGGCGTGTCGACCGTTTTCTGCATGGGGCCGGAATAGCTCAGTTGGTAGAGCGCCGGACTCGTGATCCTGGGGTTGCGGGTTCGAATTTCGGTACAGGGGGATTTTTCCCTCGGAGTTAACATTGGTTCTGACTCCATTCCCCATACAGTCCTTCGAATGAGACTATAAACCGAGGTTCCGTGTGTGAACGCACGCACAACATCTTGCACACACATAAAATCCCATCACCAACTTTCAGAAGAGAAGGCCAGTTTGGCCGTTGGTATGGATGACACGTTACACATAGCATGCACCTTCCCCGAAGATGGAGTATGGCTGCTTTAATGGCGGGATAAAAAACGATCATACGCACAAAACTCCAGGAGTATCAGCCTGCGTACGCAGAAAGAAAGAAAGAAAAAAGATCGTTTTCTGCACCAGTCAGAGAGCGTTTCTTCTCTTAATGCACCAACCACAGGGCGTTACAACTGTCGGCCATTTTCCCTTGCCTGCAAAACAGCCCTCGACAGTCTAGCGAACTTTCGCCTTTTCCTAGCCCTGCTCGCCGCTAGAACGTGCTTGTAAAACGCTGATTCTCGTCAAGCAGGCGAGAGTTCTCACCACGCCTCCTCTGTCCAACGCCACACAGCTGACGTAATGATGGGGTCACGGGTAAGAGCGAAGGTCTGAAATGGGACGTTGGTTGACGGGTAGCAAATACATTTCTAGATTGTAGATGACGTCATCGGCAGAAATATTTCAAAACAGGTGATACGACTGATAGGGAGGGGGGGGGGGGTGTTCATTTGATCTAAACAAATCAATCTGATACCAGCCTTTAACTCAAATTTATGCTGTACCTCAAAACGCCGACATGGATTATATAACGTCTTGGTGAATGTTCCCAATTGTGGCGTGTAGCCATAGAGTTGGAGCACAGAACACACATCCTGATCGTTCAACGCCTGTGAGCTATAACAAGAAGTTACATTTGTTGCGTCCTCTAGGGGATACAACTCCTCCTCGTTCGTTTGGTTAGGAGAGATGAAGGAGAAGAGAGCTAAGGGCGAATGGGACGTGGGAAGGAGGGGGGGGGGGGGTTCACTTGCCCTGTCAGCATATCCTAATCGGGCAAACACACAGGTCGTTCTCAACGACTTACATCAGACAAATTTTATGCTGAGAGAGAGAGAGAGAGAGAGAGAGAGAGAGAGAGAGAGAGAGAGAGGTATTCGCAATGTTCTCCCATACTGACGATGACTTGACGTTAGTCAATCAGTGTATAACCGACGGCGAGACCTGGACATGCTTAATTTGTTCGCCGGTTTAAGGAGCCCGAACACTGCATTGCCGGACAACCCACTCGCTGCTACAATCAAACATGACCACTGGGCCACAGGTCGAAAAGCTCATCCTTTCTGATGTTTAGACGTTCTCTTTATTCGTTTCTTTATTTCTTTATGTATCTATGTATTTTGT
>CM065744.1:41418405-41460905 GCA_033310375.1 Conus canariensis
GTCACAGACGAACTTTCATATGGATTAATACAATATTAGTGAATTGAATTGAACTGAGTTAAATAGTTTACCACACTGCTGCAACATGCATTTTGAAGTCAACATCTCTGCACCTTGTCTGAACTACGTGGTATTCGTGGCATTCTCTCTGCAACAGACTCGTGTACCCCCCCCCCCCCACCCCCACCCCTTCTCCTCCTCCCTCTCCACCACCTTCTTCCTTCCTCCATCTACCCCTGTCTTCACGCCCGTTGGTTTCAAACCAGCCATCCAACCTCAAGGTAACAGATTCCTCCTCCTCCTCCTCCCTCTCTCCTGGCATGCGCAGCAGCTATTCTCTTCTCCTCCTCCTCCTTTACACCATCCCATTCGCCCCCCCCCCCCCTTTCTCCCAACTCCTGTCCTGTACATGCATACCTTCCTTTCTCCCGTACCTAGTTCCCTGAGTTTCTCTGCAGACTTCGTCCAAAATGAGCCACGGGCCAATGGGACCCTAATCTGTCCAATGGGACCCTAACTGTCCAATGGGACCCTAATCTGTCCAATGGAACCCTAATCTGTCCAATGGGACCCTACTCTGCCCAATGGGACCCTAATCTGTCCTATGTCCTGCGAAATGGTTTCAAGCATTTGGTTACTGATCCGAAGAGTGGGGTCTGATGCTGGTGATATCGAAAAAAGAAACTTCTGTCTGTTCAATGGCTTCAATTTAATTTTCATGTTACTACACACACACACACACACACACACACACACACACACACACATCCCCCTCCTTCTCTCTTTCGTTTTGCAGATGTGGCAGTACGCCTTTCTGATTGGTGTGTTCTCACTCATGCAGTTTTGCGTCATATGACAATAAAAACAAGACGGATGTGTCTCCACATCCCCCCCCCCCCCCCCCCCCAACAACCCATCACATCATAGGTGCCTTTCTCTAAAAATAAAGAAAAGATCTATACAGTATTATAACAAAGACTGAAGATATGAAACTTGATAGCTGACGATGACAAGAATTTTTTTTTAATACAGTAGCGATTATCTTAGGGTTTTGATGTTATATGGTATTCAAGTTGTTTTAACCGGTTCACTTATAAAAAAGAAAAGAAGGAAAGAAGGGAGGAAGCAAAGAAGGAAGATAGAAAGAAAGAGAGAAAGAAAGAAAGAAGGAACCGGTTCACTTAAAAAAAGAAAGAAAGAGTGAAAGAAAGAAAGAAAGAAAGAAAGAAGGAAGGAACCGGTTCACTTAAAAAAAGAAAGAAAGAGTGAAAGGAAGAAAGAAAGAAAGAAAGAAAGAAAGAAAGAAGGAAGGAACCGGTTCACTTAAAAAAAGAAAGAAAGAGTGAAAGAAAGAAAGAAAGAAAGAAAGAAAAAGAAAGAAAACGAAAGAAAAGAAAGAGAAAGAAAGAAAAAAAGAAATCATTTCTTCACTCAGAGACTCAGTACCACGGTCGTGATCACTGAGCTTTTGTTCCTGCGAAGCAAAATCAAGTGTTCGCGGATGAAGAAACGACATACATGGCTGGTCCTCCCATCTCGTTTCTCTTCGAATGACGTCAAAATGTGATTAGAATGTCATAACACGTCTGGCTATCTCTTTAAAGCAAAAAACTGTGGGACAAATCCCTATGGGAGTCCGAGGGAAGAGTCGTATCTTTCTCACGCGAAGGAATAATCTTAATTTTTTTTTTTTTTTTTTTTTTTTAAAGATCTAATAGCTCATACAACATCAGTCATCTTTGTAGCAATCTGCTCGGGCATGAGTCACCGTGACCTTACTGACGTGTGCTGCCATGTGACACAACTTAAGGCACAAACTTCACAACCAATGCTGTTTGAGGTAATTTTTCACCTAGCGCGCATGCAATTAAAAGGCACACCGGGAAGTCACGGAAAATTCCTAAATGAACGGTGTTCCCAGCTTGGTCGACCATCCTACTAGAGAGAGAGAGAGAGAGAGAGAGAGAGAGAAGGAACGGTCATGGGTATGCCAATGATTCGCCGTAACAGAAGCCACTACATCTCTTGTCTGTTCTGTTGTTCTCGCCAGGCTTACTTATGACAATGCTCCTCACAGGCCTCTCCCCCTCACCCCCCCCCCCCCCTTTCCCCATCACCAATATGAAGAAAAAGCAGTTGGCCCAAAAGACCTACAACAGGACTGCCAGCTCCATTCTCCCACAGAAAGCATCCCATGCTGTTTTTAATCGTTGGGTTGGCTACCTGGTCAATCCACAGAAAGCATCCCATGCTGTTTTTAATCGTTGGGTTGGCTACCTGGTCAATCCACAGAAAGCATCCATGCTGTTTTTAATCGTTGGGTTGGCTACCTGGTCAATCCACAGAAAGCATCCCATGCTGTTTTTAATCGTTGGGTTGGCTACCTAGTCAATCCACAGAAAGCATCCCATGCTGTTTTTAATCGTTGGGTTGGCTACCTGGTCAATCCACAGAAAGCATCCCATGCTGTTTTTAATCGTTGCATTGGCTACCTGGTCAATCCACAGAAAGCATCCCATGTTGTTTTCAATCGTTGCATTGGCTACCCGGTCAGTCCACTGTTGTTTTCAATCGTTGCATTGGCTAACCTGGTCAGTCCACTGTTGTTTTCAATCGTTGCATTGGCTACCTGGTCAGTCCACTGTTATTTTCAATCGTTGCATTGGCTAACCTGGTCAGTCCACTGTTGTTTTCAATCGTTGCATTGGCTACCTGGTCAGTCCACTGTTGTCCATGAACCAGTTTCTCTCTCGCTTTTCATCTTGCAGGCGCTGAATATCTGACATTTCTTGTCCCTATTCCCCATGACATATCTCTTGTCCCTATTCCCCATGACATATCTCTTGTCCCTATTCCCCATGACATATTCCTTGTCCCTATTCCCCATGACATATTCCTTGTCCCTATTCCCCATGACATATCTCTTGTCCCTATTCCCCATATCTCTTGTCCCTATTCCCCATGACATATCTCTTGTCCCTATTCCCCATGACATATTCCTTGTCCCTATTCCCCATGACATGTTTCTTGTCCCTATTCCCCATGACATGTTTCTTGTCCCTATTCCCCATGACATGTTTCTTGTCCCTATTCCCCATGACATATTCCTTGTCCCTATTCCCCATGACATATCTCTTGTCCCTATTCCCCATGACGTATCTCTTGTCCCTATTCCCCATGACATGTTTCTTGTCCCTATTCCCCATGACATATCTCTTGTCCCTATTCCCCATGACATGTTTCTTGTCCCTATTCCCCATGACATGTTTCTTGTCCCTATTCCCCATGACATGTTTCTTGTCCCTATTCCCCATGACGTATTTATTGTCCCTATTCCCCATGACATGTTTCTTGTCCCTATTCCCCATGACGTATTTATTGTCCCTATTCCCCATGACGTATTTATTGTCCCTATTCCCCATGACATGTTTCTTGTCCCTATTCCCCATGACGTATTTATTGTCCCTATTCCCCATGACATGTTTCTTGTCCTATTCCCCCATGACATGTTTCTTGTCCTATTCCCCATGACATGTTTCTTGTCCTATTCCCCATGACATGTTTCTTGTCCTATTCCCCCATGACATGTTTCTTGTCCTATTCCCCCATGACATGTTTCTTGTCCTATTCCCCATGACATGTTTCTTGTCCCTATTCCCCATGACACATCTCTTGTCCCTATTCCCCATGACATGTCTCTTGTCCCTATTCCCCATGACATGTCTCTTGTCCCTATTCCCCATGACATGTCTCTTGTCCCTATTCCTCATGACATATCTCTTGTCCCTATTCCCCATGACATGTCTCTTGTCCCTATTCCCCATGACATGTCTCTTGTCCCTATTCCTCATGACATATCTCTTGTCCCTATTCCCCATGACATATCTCTTGTCCCTATTCCCCATGACATATCTCTTGTCCCTATTCCTCATGACATATCTCTTGTCCCTATTCCTCATATCTCTTGTCCCTATTCCCCATGACATATCTCTTGTCCCTATTCCCCATGACACATTTCTTGTCCCTATTCCCCATGACACATCTCTTGTCCCTATTCCTCATGACATATCTCTTGTCCCTATTCCTCATGACATATCTCTTGTCCCTATTCCCCATATCTCTTGTCCCTATTCCCATGACATATCTCTTGTCCCTATTCCCCATGACATATCTCTTGTCCCTATTCCTCATATCTCTTGTCCCTATTCCCCATGACATATCTCTTGTCCCTATTCCCCATGACACATTTCTTGTCCCTATTCCCCATGACACATCTCTTGTCCCTATTCCCCATGACACATTTCTTGTCCCTATTCCCCATGACACATTTCTTGTCCCTATTCCCCATGACACATTCTTGTCCCTATTCCCCATGACACATCTCTTGTCCCTATTCCCATGACACATTTCTTGTCCCTATTCCCCATGACATATCTCTTGTCCCTATTCCCATGACACATTTCTTGTCCCTATTCCCCATGACACATCTCTTGTCCCTATTCCTCATGACATATCTCTTGTCCCTATTCCCCACTGTCTATGTCCTACTTGTCCCTATTCCTCATGACATATCTCTTGTCCCTATTCCCATGACATATCTCTTGTCCCTATTCCTCATGACATATCTCTTGTCCCTATTCCTCATGACATATCTCTTGTCCCTATTTCCTCTTATCTCATTGTCCCTATTCCTCATGACATATCTCTTGTCCCTATTCCCATGACATATCTCTTGTCCCTATTCCTCATGACATATCTCTTGTCCCTATTCCTCATATCTCTTGTCCCTATTCCCCATGACATATCTCTTGTCCCTATTCCTCATAATCTCTTGTCCCTATTCCCCATGACATATCTCTTGTCCCTATTCCTCATGACATATCTCTTGTCCCTATTCCTGCATATCTCTTGTCCCTATTCCTCATGACATATCTCTTGTCCCTATTCCCATGACATATCTCTTGTCCCTATTCCTCATGACATATCTCTTGTCCCTATTCCTCATATCTCTTGTCCCTATTCCTCATGACATATCTCTTGTCCCTATTCCCATATTCCTTGTCCCTATTCCCCATGACACATTCTTGTCCCTATTCCCCATGACATATCTCTTGTCCCTATTCCCCATGACACATTTCTTGTCCCTATTCCCCCATGACAATCTCTTGTCCCTATTCCTCATGACATATCTCTTGTCCCTATTCCCCATGACATGTCTCTTGTCCCTATTCCTCATGACATATTTGTCTCTTGTCCCTATTCCCCATGACATATCTCTTGTCCCTATTCCTCATGACATATCTCTTGTCCCTATTCCTCATGACATATCTCTTGTCCCTTTATCCTTCCATATCCTCTTTGTCCCTATTCCTCATGACATATCTCTTGTCCCTATTCCCATGACATATCTCTTGTCCCTATTCCTCATGACATATCTCTTGCCCTATTCCTCATCTAATCTCTTGTCCCTATTCCCCATGACATATCTCTTGTCCCTATTCCTCATATCTCTTGTCCCTATTCCCATGACATATCTCTTGTCCCTATTCCTCATGACATATCTCTTGTCCCTATTCCTCATAATCTCTTGTCCCTATTCCTCATGACATATCTCTTGTCCCTATTCCCATGACATATCTCTTGTCCCTATTCCTCATGATACATATTCTCTTGTCCTATCTTCCTCATATCTCTTGTCCCTATTCCTCATGACATATCTCTTGTCCCTATTCCTCATATCTCTTGTCCCTATTCCCATGACATATCTCTTGTCCACTATTCCCATCCATGACATATCTCTTGTCCCTATTCCTCATGACATATCTCTTGTCCCTATTCCTCAATATCTCTTGTGCCCTATTCCTCATGACATATCTCTTGTCCCTATTCCTCATATCTCTTGTCCCTATTCCTCATGACATATCTCTTGTCCCTATTCCTCATGACATATCTCTTGTCCCTATTCCCCATGACATATCTCTTGTCCCTATTCCATCATATCTCTTGTCCCTATTCCCCATGACTATCTCTTGTCCCTATTCCCCATGACATATCTCTTGTCCCTATTCCCCATGACATGTCTCTTGTCCCTATTCCCCATGACATATCTCTTGTCCCTATTCCTCATATCTCTTGTCCCTATTCCCCATGACATATCTCTTGTCCCTATTCCTCATATCTCTTGTCCCTATTCCTCATGACATGTCTCTTGTCCCTATTCCTCATGACATATCTCTTGTCCCTATTCCTCATATCTCTTGTCCCTATTCCCCATGACATATCTCTTGTCCCTATTCCTCATGACATATCTCTTGTCCCTATTCCTCATGACATGTCTCTTGTCCCTATTCCTCATATCTCTTGTCCCTATTCCCCATGACATATCTCTTGTCCCTATTCCTCATGACATATCTCTTGTCCCTATTCCCCATGACATATCTCTTGTCCCTATTCCTCATTATTCTTGTCCCTATTCCCCATGACATATCTCTTGTCCCTATTCCTCATTTCTCTTGTCCCTATTCCCCATGACATGTCTCTTGTCCCTATTCCTCATGACATATCTCTTGTCCCTATTCCTCATATCTCTTGTCCCTATTCCCCATGACATGTCTCTTGTCCCTATTCCTCATGACATATCTCTTGTCCCTATTCCCCATGACATATCTCTTGTCCCTATTCCCCATGACATATCTCTTGTCCCTATTCCCCATGACATATCTCTTGTCCCTATTCCCCATGACATGTTTCTTGTCCCTATTCCCCATGACATATCTCTTGTCCCTATTCCACATGACATAATTTTTGATTTTCTGATGATTGCATTTTCCACACGGTATGAAATTCGCTGGACAATGGTCTCCCCCTCCCCCCTTTTTTGTGATCAGGCTCCAATCCCACAATTCTGGATTCCCTCATAATTATTTACTATTGTACACTCCTTTTGAACAGTATCGTTTCAATCTTCTCTAAAGACCCCTTTGGTTTGATAAGACTGAACATGTTTCTCTGCTCCTTGAGTGTATGCCCAAAGGCTCTGTCAGCACAGTCTGTGTCCTAAGCTTCTAGGCATTCTGTGGCACCAAGTTCCTCTTGTCTACCGCTCTCTCACACTCTGCTCATGTTTGCTGGTTGGTACTTTGTGTTTCTTTAATGTCAGACATTATTTTCCGGATCTTTGTATGCTAGACTACCATCGTAGTTCCTTGTAGGTTTTTTTATTTATTTTTTTACACTTTTCCTCTCATAGAAGTGATCTCAAGCCCTCTTTGTGATCGTAATCTGGCGACCAGCTAGGTAGTGACATTGTACGCACTGTGCAGAGAGTGTGCATCAACTGTCTATTCTGCAGTCTATTTGACCACGAGTGGTCGGGTGGATTTTCATGGCACTGTTATGTTTGACATTAATTTTTGAATGGTTGAATCCAACCTTGGGGCGATCAATAAACGGAATGTCTGGGGCCATGGACATCCCCCCCCCCCCCCCCCCCCCCCCGTTTTGTTTGTTTGTTCAGCTTTATAGATATCAAACTTATGCTACAAATTCAAATGCACATAATGTGCAAATACATGTGAATTGTTAATCATTTTGCACGACTTTTCTTTCCCCTATTTGGCGACAGTCCTGAAAAAAAAAAAAAAACCTGTGTGGGCGCCTAAGTTTGGATTTGGGGTCCTCTTTTTATCCATTTCTAAAGTTAGTTGAATTTTTCTTTTTTCTTACGTATCCCTATTTTCACTCGTTATGAAACACTCACAGCAAAATAATGCGGTAACTGTATTTACTCAAGACTTCACATTTACATGGAAACCTTTCATATCTCCCCTAGCCCTGTGTGGTCGGACTGACAACAATTGCATTGAAATCAACACCCCCATCCTCCCTTTTTTCAGCTTGCACTTTAGCACTCTCTCGTGCACAGTACAAACACAGACAGAGAGAGAGAGACAAGAGCTTGCAGCTGTGAGTATTGATCATGTAGGTAACCGGTGTCCGTATTTACCGGAGATCTAAACCTACTGCTGCTGCGCTTCGAGTGTTGACAGAGAAATAATGGCTCCATTGTCTCCACCACTTCCTGTCTCCCCCCGTCACAAGGGAGATAACTACCACAGCAAACCCTCGACATGAGTTATCGTCCTTGGAGGCTTGCAGCCTGGACAACTCTTGCTAATTCTCTGTACACAGCGGCACTGAACTTTTGTCGGCTCACACACGGCTGATGGCCACTTCAAGACATTGAGTGCCGCCCCTTGCTTTTCACGGACACATCCATTTCCATTGCAACATCAGCACTAACACACATACACGCACGCACACACACACATACATGCACTCACACATACACCACACCACACGTACACAAGCACGCACACACACACGCGCGCGCATACACAAGCACACAAACGTACACACACACACTGCACTACACCACACACATACACACTCACAACCACACCACCACCACTACCACCCCAGCCTCTACCTTCATGTTTTTTTTTCTTTTGTTTTTTTCATTAAATTTTTTTTTGTTTTTTTGTTTTTGGGGGGTCTCATTCTGGAGGGCCCCCAGCGGCATTAATTCCGACCCTCCTATACACAACCACATCAGGTTTGTGTTGTAGCAGCCCCCTGCACCAGCAGTTCATAGGGAGCGACCAATATCAGATCTGTTCCGGAGGCAGCCCACCTGAGGAGACACTGCACTCTCTCCATCACGTCGCCCTGTTTCGTTCAACACTGGTGGAGTAGATTTGGCATAATCTTGTTGACCGACAGACAAACGAACCAACAGATGGTGTTCAGGATGTAACCTCCAACATGGAGATCATAATCAATGTCCAGAGGCGAAAACTCTCATGACAGGCTTTACTACTTACGGGACCGTGGTTAAGAATGTGATAGGATAACTGGCCAATCAGCATCATGAACATGTCCCTACACAGACCTCCAGGTCACGTGAAGGAGATCAAAGCTGTCAGGTAATCATTGACATGTGACAGGAATCAGTGAAGAGAGGGAGAACACCTAGGTTCGAACCTGTCATAGTTAAGTAAGACAAATGATCCACTGGGGCCTTAGCGCAATATAGTAGTCTAGGGACTAGGACAGGACAGAGAGACTAGTAGAGTTTGACTGAGACAGGACAAAGTAGTTGCGTGTTGCAATATGTATAGTCACAGTCTGCATCCTAGATGGATTTTGCAATATGTGCCGTCATAGACTGTATCCTAGATGGTTTTTACAATATGCGCAGTTTCAGACCGCATCTTAGATGTATCTTACAGACTGCATCCTAGATGGTTTTTGCAATATGTACAGTCACAGACTGCATCCTAGGTAGTTTTTGCAATATGTACAGTCACAGACTGCATCCTAGATGGTTTTTGCAATATGTACAGTCACAGACTGCATCCTAGATGGTTTTTGCAATATGTGAAGTCACAGACTGTATCCTAGATGGTTTTTGCAATATGTGCAGTCACAGCCTGTATCCTAAATGGTTTTTGCAATATGAGCAGTCACAGACTGCATCCTAAATGGTTTTTGCAATATGTGTAGTCAGAGACTGTATCCTAGATGGTTTTTGCAGTACGTAAGAGTGTAGTCAGAGACTGCATCCTAGATGGTTTTTGCAACACTCGCAGTTAAAGACCGATCAACAAAAACATGAAATAAATTAATACGAAGGGTCTGCGAGTCAATTAGTGAAATCAATTCTTCAACTTTGGAGAGATAGTCAAACCTTGAGAGCCACCCAAGATCTCTGGGTAAGTGAAAGGTCACTGAACCAGAGGGGCTGACCCCTTCGTCATATCAGAGAGCAACATGGGAAATCTGTCGGTACCAATTACTGTTTGTCAGTGCAGTACTTCTATCACTAGAAGCAAACATGGCGACACTCGTCATCCCATTCCCTGTGAATACTGGACAAGAATCTAGCTTGTAAGCAGTGCACCTGGCGCGTGTTGCATCGATTGTCTATGGGTGAATGCTGGGTATTGTTGAGAATAAACATGTAATAACTTCTATTTGCATATTTTCGTGGAGTTGGTGGAAGTTTCTGCATAAACAAGCTTCCTTTTGGAGACGCACTCTTGAACCCCCAATGCACTGTATAAGCAGAACTGAAGAAAGAAAAATCTAAAGTCAAGTTACTGACCCTGTATTCTCTCACTGGTTACTCATTACAACACCACAGATGACTGGATGGTAGATGAATCTGTTTCTAGATCTATGGCGATCAGATGGTGTTAGTAAATCATGCAAACTGTTGGTTATATTTGCTAAAAGTCGGCCGACATTTGCAGGATGTTTTTTTGCCTGGAAATAACTTGTGACTGCGAAAATAAAGAGTGAAAAAAAGAGAAAAAGAAAAGAAAAGAAAAGAAAAAGTCCCTAGAACATAGCATTGCCCATCTGCCCCTCAATGACCTTTTCATTGTGAATTCCTGCCCTTCCTTTTTTCCACCTCTACAAATGACACCTGAACACAGGAACTCAAGCTTTTTGACACTTTGCAGATCACAACAGTTTGAGAATTTACAGAATTCAGATTTTCCAAAGCAAGCATAGTCTGCCACATACTTCCAAGAGTCATTTGACCGAGAGAAAAAACTGTTTTGATTGTTTTTTTTCCTCAGTTTTAAGCAAAAACATATCAATTTTTTTTCTTTATTAACTGAAAGAGGCAGAACTTGCCTTGATAACAACAATGTTTACTGTTAATAATAATTACACAACTAAGTGATATAAACAGGCCTGCACTATTTGGTTATATCAAAACCACTTTTATTACTAATGGAAAAAATAAGAACAACAATTATACAAAACAGTAACAGCCAATGGCATATTGGCTGGTGATAGTTAAAGATCTGGTAGAGAAGTCTTGTTTTATGTGCCAAGAGGAAGGTCTGTTTTGATCAGCCACTGTGGTGGTGGTCAGAAACGGTTGTATAGAAATGAGTGAGGTGGTTGTTGTATAGAAGAGGGCGAGATGGTTGTATAGAAGAGAGTGAGGTGGTTGTTGTATAGAAGAGAGTGGGATGGTTGTTGTATAGAAGAGAGTGAGGTGGCTGTTGTATAGAAGAGGGCGAGATGGTTGTTGTATAGAAGAGAGTGAGGTGGCTGTTGTATAGAAGAGAGTGAGATGGTTGTTGTATAGAAGAGAGTGAGGTGGCTGTTGTATAGAAGAGGGCGAGATGGTTGTTGTATAGAAGAGGGTGGGGTGGTGGTTGTATAGAAGAGGGCGAGATGGTTGTTGTATAGAAGAGAGTGAGGTGGCTGTTGTATAGAAGAGAGCGAGGTGGTTGTTGTATAGAAGAGAGTGAGGTGGTTGTTGTATAGAAGAGAGCGAGGTGGTTGTTGTATAGAAGAGAGTGAGGTGGTTGTTGTATAGAAGAGAGTGAGGTGGTTGTTGTATAGAAGAGAGTGAGGTGGTTGCTGTATAGAAGAGGGCGAGATGGTTGTTGTATAGAAGAGAGTGAGGTGGCTGTTGTATAGAAGAGAGTGAGATGGTTGTTGTATAGAAGAGAGTGAGGTGGCTGTTGTATAGAAGAGAGCGAGATGGTTGTTGTATAGAAGAGGGTGGGGTGGCTGTTGTATAGAAGAGAGTGAGATGGTTGTTGTATAGAAGAGGGTGGGGTGGCTGTTGTATAGAAGAGAGTGAGGTGGTTGTTGTATAGAAGAGAGTGAGATGGTTGTTGTATAGAAGAGGGTGGGGTGGTTGTTGTATAGAAGAGAGTGAGATGGTTGTTGTATAGAAGAGGGTGGGGTGGCTGTTGTATATAAGAGAGTGAGATGGTTGTTGTATAGAAGAGGGTGGGGTGGCTGTTGTATAGAAGAGAGTGAGACGGTTGTTGTATAGAAGAGGGTGAGGTGGTTGGTTGTTGTATAGAAGAGGGTGGGGTGGCTGTTGTATAGAAGAGAGTGAGATGGTTATTGTATAGAAGAGGGTGGGGTGGCTGTTGTATAGATGAGAGTGAGATGGTTGTTGTATAGAAGAGGGTGAGGTGGTTGTATTGAAGTGAGTGAGGTGGTTGTATAGAAGTGAGTGAGATGGTTGTACAGAAATGAGTGAGGTGGTTGTTGTATAGAAGAAGTGAGGTGGTTGTATAGAAGAAGTGAAGTGGTTGTATAGAAGAGAGTGAGATGGTTGTATAGAAGTGAGTGAGGTGATTGTATAGAAGTGAGTGAGGTGACTGTATAGAAGTGAGATGGTTGTACAGAAGTGAGTGAGGTGGTTGTATAGAAGTGAGGTGGTTGTATAGAAGTGATTGAGATGGTTGTATTAGAAGTGAGTGAGGTGAATGTATATAAGTGAGTGGCTGTATAGAAGTGAGTGAGTGGTTGTATAGAAGTAAGTGAGGTGGTTGTATAGAAGTGAGTGAGTGGTTGTATAGAAGTTAGTCGTTGTATAGAAACGAGTGAGGTGGTTGTATAGAAGTGAGATGGTTGTAGAAAACCCAGTGAGGTGGTTATATAGAAGGGAGTGAGGTGGTTGTATAGAAGGGAGTGAGGTGGTTGTATAGAACCAAGTTTATCCTGCCCCTCCATTTCTATACAACCAGCCACGCCCATCCTCATGAAACGACAACGATGACACTGCCACAAAAGTAGTATTCCACACATGCAGCAAGACTTTCATGCCGAAATTTTTTTTTTTGTAAGCGCCAACTGTACACCTCCATCCTGCCAATATACAGGCTTCCATGCCATCACTGTATAGCAGCAACAAACAACACACCTCCATCCACCCAACACACCACAAGCCTTTCCTCGGTCAAGCTTTATTTGCTGCATGCTCAAACCAACATGGCAGACATCGTGTCAACACAACCAACATTAACAACAACGAACGAAAATCTCTTCAAACTAGCGCTCAACCAAACATGAATACACGCACACATATACATACTGATATACGGGCAAGTATGGTTCGACTTCAACCCTGACCTTCAACCTCTCCCTCTGGTTGTCATGCACCAATAAAGACAGCCAATCAAAGACCGGCTGTGACCGAGGTCTGACGGTGAAGCAGATATGGAGAAGCACATGCACTACGCCATGCTCGGTGACATCACCTTCATGAAACTTAAACCTTAGTAGTCGAGCCAGACCATGGCAGTCTTTTTTTTTTTTTTCCTTTTCAAATGAGAGAGAGAAAGAAAGGAGAGAGAGGGTGGGGAGAGAGAGAGAGAGAGAGAGAGAGAGAGAGAGAGAGAGAGAGAGAGAGAGAGAGAGAGAGGTTTTAGTCATCTATCAAAATTAACCCCCTCTCCTCAAACAAGGAGTCGGGTCAACAACAAATTCTATCCGACTACTACCTCCCCCTCTCATCCAACTCCCCCTCACTCTCCTCTCCCTCCCTCCATTCTTCAAGCAATGCAAACAATCTCGTTTGCCACCAGACCAAGCTGAATGGTGAGGGGAAAAAAAAAAAAAAAAAAGAAAAAAAAAAAAAGAAGAGAGAAAACTGAACTCAAGACCATTTCCTGATACAAGAAATAAATCAACCATCTTGTTTTTCGGTTCAAATCCTGCTTCACCAAACCCGCCATCTTTCTTTCCACTTTCCTTCTGCTGCTGAATCTCCCCATCACTTAATGTCACCACGGAACTGAACATAATATGTACATGCCCCTCTTTTTGAGGAGGAGATGGAAATTGCTTTCTTTGGGTTTTGTTTCAAAAGGATGGTTTTCACCCTCTTCAAAACAATGAACGCAACCCTGTTTTACCTCACTGTTACCATCTGCAGCCATGACAGTTCTGTGTTACCACACTGTTATCATCTTCAGCCATGACAGTTCTGTGTTACCACACTGTTATCATCTTCAGCCATGACAGTTCTGTGTTACCACACTGTTATCATCTTCAGCCATGACAGTTCTGTTTTACCACACTGTTACCATCTTCAGCCATGACAGCCATGACTGTTACCATCTTCAGCCATGACAGTTCAAGTGCAATGGTTTGTGCGTACACTGTCTACAGCCCTGTGTTACCACACCGTTACCATCTTCAGCCATGACAGTTCTGTTCTACCACACTGTTATCTTCAGCCATGACAGTTCTGTTTTACCACACCGTTACCATCTTCAGCCATGACAGTTCTGTTCTACCACACCGTTACCATCTTCAGCCAAGACAGTTCTGTGTTACCACAATGTTACCATCTTCAGCCATGACAGTTCTGGTTTACCACACTGTTACCATCTTCAACCATGACAGTTCTGTGTTACCACACCGTTACCATCTTCAGCCATGACAGTTCTGTGTTACCACACTGTTACCATCTTCAGCCATGATAGTTCTGTGTTACCACACTGTTATCTTCAGCCATGACAGTTCTGTGTTACCACAATGTTACCATCTTCAGCCATGACAGTTCTGTGTTACCACACTGTTACCATCTTCAGCCATGACAGTTCTGTGTTACCACACCGTTACCATCTTCAGCCATGACAGTTCTGGTTTACCACACTGTTATCTTCAGCCATGACAGTTCTGTGTTACCACACCCTTACCATCTTCAGCCATGACAGTTCTGTGTTACCACACTGTTACCATCTTCAGCCATGACAGTTCTGTGTTACCACACACCTTACCATCTTCAGCCATGACAGTTCTGTGTTACCACACTGTTACCATCTTCAGCCATGACAGTTCTGTGTTACCACACCGTTACCATCTTCAGCCATGACAGTTCTGTGTTACCACACTGTTACCATCTTCAGCCATGACAGTTCTGTGTTACCACACTGTTATCATCTTCAGCCATGACAGTTCTGTGTTACCACACTGTTACCATCTTCAGCCATGACAGTTCTGTTCTACCACACTGTTATCTTCAGCCATGACAGTTCTGTGTTACCACACCGTTACCATCTTCAGCCATGACAGTTCTGTGTTACCACACTGTTACCTTCTTCAGCCATGACAGTTCTGTGTTACCACACTGTTATCATCTTCAGCCATGACAGTTCTGTGTTACCACACCCTTACCATCTTCAGCCATGACAGTTCTGTGTTACCACACTGTTACCATCTTCAGCCATGACAGTTCTGTGTTACCACACTGTTATCATCTTCAGCCATGACAGTTCTGTTCTACCACACTGTAATCTTCAGCCATGACAGTTCTGTGTTACAACACTGTTATCATCTTCAGCCATGACAGTTCTGGTTTACCACACTGTTATCATCTTCAGCCATGATAGTTCAAGTGCGATGGTTTGCGGGTGCACTGTCCAAGTTGACCACCTTTCTATCACACAAGTTCAAATTCATTTTCTTCAATTTTTCTGAAAAGCGAAATGCATTCTAATGAGAGACTACAATGTTGTTTCTTTTCTTGAACAGTACATAAGTATGTACAATCATGTACATTATGTCATTTGTTCTTGTTACCGTGTTTGTTTATGATCTAGAAAAAGGCACTGGGTCATTTTGGAGGGTTTAAGTAGACCAATCCCACCCCCATCCCATACAAATAACTACTAAAGACCCACCCCCACCCCATACAAATAACTACTAAAGACCCACCCCCATCCCATACAATTAACTACTAAAGACCCAATCCCACCCCATACAAACAACTACTAAAGACCCACCCCCACCCCATACAAATAACTACTAAAGACCCATCCCACCCCCACCCCATACAAATAACAACTAAAGACCCACCCCCACCCCATACAAATAACTACTAAAGACCCATCCCCACCCCATACAAATAGCTACTAAAGACCCACCCCATACAAATAACTACTAAAGACCCATCCCACCCCCACCCCATACAAATAACAACTAAAGACCCACCCCCACCCCATACAAATAACTACTAAAGACCACCCCCACCCCATACAAATAACTACTAAAGAACCACCCCACCCCCACACAAATAACTACAAAAGACCCACACCTAACCCATACAAATAACTACTAAAGACCCACCCCCACCCCATACAAATAACTACTAAAGACTCACCCCCACCCCATACAAACGACTACTAAAAACACAACAAAAAACAAAAATTCCGTATAAGTTTCACATGTCAAAACAAACAAATTCCTGTAGAAGAAAACCAAAAAAATTTAAACTCCATTCAGCTCAAAAGACTGACCAACAAATGACCTGACGGACCAAAGAAGATTGTGGGTGAACTGACCATCCTGGCAGTCACTGTCGACAGAAAGCATTTCCACTCTCTAGCAATCTGTACAGGGCTGACTGAAACTCTTACTGTGGCGCTGCAGTGGGTCTCACAGTCTCACCAGAATCACAGAAAAACAAAAAGCAGCGACAAAACAAACAAAAGAAAAAAAATCCTGACTTGGATCTTTGTCAAAAATTATGCAGACAAATGAACACTCACGCATACATTTACACTTTGTGACATTTACATGAACTCATGCGTTTGCATACGAGTTCACACACACAAAAGGTCATTCTCCAGATTTTTTTTCTCTACTCTCCCAAAACAACTGTTTTCACTCTCACACACAAATACACCTGTGCTCGTCCACACGCACACACACACACACACGCACACACAGCCACACACTGCTTTTGTGAATTGACAGTGATGGTTTATGTCATCACACAACTGAACACAAAACAAACAAACAAGAAACACCTGTAAATACCAGAGACAAACAAAAAATGAAATAACTAAACAAATAATAATCAAAAAAAAGGTCAAAATCTCTGACTAAGCTAGTTCACCTGTCACCTGCTGAGGTAGACAGCCAGAAGATCTTTTTTTTTTCACCAAAAACAACAAACAAACAAAAACAGTCACCCAGTAAAGCGTACAACCAATATTAGTAACACACGCTTATTTGACAAGGACCTAGACAAGACAGGTGACGGGGTCAAGGTCACACAGACAACAAAGGTCAAGGACTATGGGGTCAACTAGGGCTGGGGTCAGGCACAAGCTCCGCCCTAACCGTGCCGTCAGCAGCGCTGGAGTCCAAGGTGGCTGGTGGGGAGGGGGGTGGAGGTTGTTCGGGGGCTCCTCCCAGACGGCCAGGCCTCGAGCCACCAGTTCCTTCGCCACGTCTGTCGGCTGCAACAGTGGTAGACACACAACTCTACAACATGTGTCCGGCAAAGATCCGACACTAATCCCACAATTACAATATAAAGATCCAACAATTACGAAGATCCAAATGTCATAAGGGGAGAACATCCACGTAACTAACAGCTCTCCAACCAGTGTCGGGCAAAGATCCAACAATTATCCAGCAATTACTATACAAAGATCCAACTATCATTCCACAATTACTATGTAAAGATCCACTCATTGTCTGACAATAACTATATAAAGATCCAACAATATTTCCATAAAGATGGAACAGTCATCCAACAATTACTATATAAAGATCCAAAAATTATCCCACAATTACTATATAAAGATCAAACAATTATCTAACAATTACTATACACAGATCCAACAATTATCCAACAATTACTATAAACAGGTCAAACAATTATCTGACAATTACTATATAAAGATCCAACAATAATCCGACAATTACTGTATAAAGATCCAACAATGATTAGATGAAGATCCACATATCATGGGGAGAAAGAAAATCCATTAACTATCAAATACAGAATTTACAATCAATGGGTAAAGCTCACATTTCACAGTTATTCCAATAACTACCGGGTAAAGGTCAAACAACCATTGGGTCAAGATCAAACAATTTTCAGGTAAAGATGCCACATCTATAAGGTAAAGATTCAACAATTATTGGTAAGATCCAACAATTATTGGAATGATACGGTTATTGGTAAGATCGAACAATTATTAATATGATCCAAGAATTATTGGTAAGATCCAAGAATTACTGGTAAGATCCCAGAATTACTGGTAGATCCAACAATTATTGGAAAGATCCAACTATTCTTGGTAAGATCCAATAATCACTGGTAAGATCCAACAATTACTTGGTAAGATCCAACAACCATCGGCTAAAGATCAAGCATCTATTTGATCCGACAATTTACCGGATCCAACTATTACTGGGTACAGATCCAAAAACTGCTGGGTAAAGATCCAACAACCACTGGATCCAACAATGAATGGATAAAGATCCAACAACTGTTGGATAAAGATCAGATTGGTGAGATACCACAACTGTTGGTAAAAGATCCAACATTCACTGGCAAGATCCAACAACTGTTGGATGAAGGTTCAACAACTATTGGTAAGATCAAATAACTAGTGTGTAAAGATCCTACGATGAAGCCGAGCGGATGAGCCAACCACCTGGCGGCAACCCATCCAAAGAAGACCCAGCCCAGCATGGGGACAGTCCAGAGAAAGTCCTTGAGGTGTCATCAGCAAAAGACATGCTGACCAGGATGGGGTGATGTAACTGAGGGGGCGAGGAGAGGGAGTGATGGAGGACAATGGGGACTGGGGGAGGGGGGGGAGGGTGAGGGTGAAGGGCCAACAACAAAGAAACCATTCTGAACACAATGAAAAAGGACAGCGAAGTGGAGAGAGAGAGGAGCTGTCCTTATCGTCTGCTTCTCCATCCCTTCGTTCAATGCCAGTGTAAACACAACGGTGTCCCAGTCAGGCTTCGTGAACAAACACACACACACAAACATGTGTGAACACAGAATTTAAAAGGGAATGGAATGGACAAACTAGAAATACAACACATTTATCACTTTTCAGAACTTTTCCTGTTTGAGTTTATTTTTGTCAAATAAGTTTTCATGACTTTCTAGCAACAAACCTAACATCTTGTTCTTCCTTCACACACACACACATGAACACAAAAACACAGCCTTACACAGACACACACACACACAGAAACACATACACACACACATGGAGACACATACACACAGACACAGACACATACCGGGTCGGTGTCAGTGTCGATCAGCTGTACGCAGGGCCTGTGGCCGGAAGGCAAGGGCAGGTAACCCACGGTCCTGGCCGACAGGATCTTCCATTCCGCACAATGCGTCAGGTCTTCAAGGACATCCGACGACTCTTCCGACCACTGGTCCCCTGAAACACAACATCCATCCATCCAGTTGAACACACCCATCCATCCACTGATCAGACATCGACTGAAACCCACCCACCCAGAGTGAAATAATCACTTCATTGTCAACGATGCTTCTAGCTCCGCTTCTTTTCTACTTCAAATCTCCTTCACTTTCAATATGAACAAGATGGAAGTAGCCTTCAGAGGTCACAACCAAAATCTGTTTTCATTATCTTCAGCCCCTCCACCCATCCTCCCCCAGCCCCCTCCCGTAGCTCAATCCAAGTCAGTCTGGTTACAAAGCAAAAAAAACAAAACAAAACAAAACAAACAAAAAATCCAACTCACAAAACAAGGTGTAATTTAACGATTATCCCATACACACAAAGAAACAGACATGCAAATTTCCAGCAAATTATGGCTTCTTCAAAGTAAAGAGAGAAAAAAAAAAAAAAAAACCCAAGGGAGGTAAGTCAATGACTGTGGGCAGGACGCCTCACCTGTGGGTTTAACGTTGGCCAGCTTGCACTCAATGGCCTGGACAGGAAGGCTGAGGTACTCTGGTCTGGAGGACACAACACACACATCAACCGTCAGCCAACACAGCACACGCATCAACCGTCAGTCAGCCAACACACCACACACATCAACCGTCAGTCAGCCAACACACCACACACATCAACCTTCAGCCAACACAACACACACATCAACCGTCAGCCAACACAGCACACGTCAACCATCTGTCAGCTGACACAAGACACATCACCCGTCTGTCAGCTGACACAAGACATACAAGAACCTGCAGTCAACCAACATCACATGCATGCTGCCTGCTCTTCTGCTGCAGTCCAGACCATCCCCCACCAAAATGAGTGGAAACAGACGAGCCCTCCCACCCACCCCCACCCCTCTTGATGCAGAGAATGAAGTCCATCTGCAATGACATATCCACCACATACAAGGTCTATCCTCTGTAGTCCCACCACTTGTCCACACACACACACCCAACACCCAACCATACAAGGACTTACTTGAGCTCTCTCAGATCCTCCAGAGGAATCAGTCCGTTGTCGCCGAAGTCGAAGTAGTACAGGTCCACCTTCCCGTCCTCCAACCCCTCCACTCTGGCCCGGTACCACATCTTGTCGCCTGAGAAAGGAGCGGCCACCACGTCTCCAACTTTGACCTCTGTCAGCTGGTATTTCTGCAGAGAAGAGAACACAGGATAACCAAACAGCGTGATTCAACCGCATCTCCAACTTTGACCTCTGTCAGCTGGAATTTCTGCAGAGAAGAGGACACAGGATAACCAAACAGCGTGATTCAACCGCATCTCCAACTTTGACCTCTGTCAGCTGGTATTTCTGCAGAGAAGAGGACATAGGATAACCTAACAGTGTGATTCAACCACATCTCCTACTTTCTTCTCTTTCACTGGTATTTCTGCAGTGTTACGCAGGAGACAACAAAGTACATATATTAACACCATAACAACAAGGGGAAAAAGTTGTTAAGATATCATTGCAAAACAAAAACAAAGCAAAACAAAATAATAATAGTAATATGTAAAAAATGAAACAAAAAGTCTGGTAGCTGGGCTCAAACTCCACCCCCCCCCCCCCCCCCCCCCTTACCATTTGTGAAGGCTAGTACATGTGACACTTCATGACCAATGTTTATTTTTGTGTGGGTGTGTGGGTGCTTCAAGCAAACCACGAGTCCTGTCAGCAAAAATCCTCACAATTCTAGAAAGGTGAGGGGTGGATCCCACTTCTCCCTCTCCTCCACCAACCCATGCCCCCAGAAATGTTTGAAACTTGTGTTATCAATGGTAAAATCAATCTGAACAAAAAATCCCCGCATCAAGTGATGCATTATCCACTTTTTGGTCCTACGATGACCAGAACCACTTGTTTGTTCGACTTTCGTCAATCTGTGCTACTTTCATATTATCTTGCCAATACGCGCTGACAAAAGTGCAGTGCTTTCTCGCGAAGAAGTTTAGACAAAATCTGATGATGTTAGTATCATTTGTTATTGGAAGGAAACACACACACACACACACACACACACACACACACACACACACACACAAAACCTTCCTTCACTTTGAAGATTCACTGACTTCTGTCTCCTCTGTTTATCGTTCGTTTTTTGTTTTTTTGCTGTTTTTTGTTTTTTTTTTGCTTTTTTTTTTCAGAGTTAAATTTCATGAATTTGTGGAACATTGTGGTAGCCCTGTATACACCACAGGTTATATTTACACACTCTGCATGCAGCAGAAAGGTCTTAACAACAGACTATTTCTGCTGGCTTAGCCTTCACATTAAGCTTCTTCAGACTGCTTGGAAATTACCCGCTCTATCAGCATTCAATGGTTCACTGAATCTTCAGACTGCTTGGAAATTACCTGTTCGATCAGCATTCAATGGTTCACTGAATCTTCAGACTGCTTTCTTCAGACTGCTTGGAAATTACCCGCTCTATCAGCATTCAATGGCTCACTGAATCTTCAGACTGCTTGGAAATTACCTGTTCGATCAGCATTCAATGGCTCACTGAATCTTCAGACTGCTTGGAAATTACCCACTCTATCAGCATTCAATGGCTCACTGAATCTTCAGACTGCTTGGAAATTACCTGTTTGATCAGCATTCAATGGCTCACTGAATCTTCAGACTGCTTGGAAATTACCTGTTCGATCAGCATTCAATGGCTCACTGAATCTTCAGACTGCTTGGAAATTACCTGTTCGATCAGCATTCAATGGCTCACTGAATCTTCAGACTGCTTGGAAATTACCCGCTCTATCAGCATTCAATGGCTCACTGAAGATCCGGATGGCTGCACTTTGTTTTCTAATATCTTTCGTTGTCGTAGTGCTTCTTTATTGATGAGAATCAATTTTTGGATCAGCAGAAAAAAAAAAAGGATCAGCCAGGTGACTGTCACAATTATTCTTTGTTTGTTCTTTTTTGTTTGTTTGTTTTCTTTACTTATTTGTTTGTTTGTTTGTTGTTGTTGTTGTTTTTTTTTTAACTTTACAGCACAAAGAATATTGGGTCCAATTTTCGTTGCTGTTCTAAATGTCACTGGTTATACTGGGGCAGTTTGATGTAACGCATATGAAGATGTGCAGATATGAAAACCTTCAGTGCAGCCCCTCCCACCCTCTCCACCCCCCCCCCCCCCCTCCACCTGACAACCATCCCGCCCTTTGACCTGGACGGCACCACATGGAATAAGCCCCTCCCTGGCCCACATTCCACTTTTCCCCCAATTTTGTTCACATCGCTTCAGCTGCTTGTCTCCCCTGAGAACTCTACCTTTTCAGCTGCTGCATTCTTTCCCACACTGGTGTATTTAGGGAAAAAACGGGTGACTTCTATGGAAAGCTGGGGGTATATATGTTGACCATTTAAAAGTCGGGCGATTCTGATCAGTTACACTGTCAAGCGGAACTCGTGTGGTGTGACCTCTGACCTGTCCCAGTGGCATGCTGAAAGTAAGGGAGCACACTCTGCACCAACCATTCAGATTGCTGTCCGAACAAAAGGCCGGCACTTTGTGTGTTTCATCAAGTTCCCTTTTTCTGTCCCTTTGTTTCTCCCCCCCACCCCCCCCCTCGCCCCCTTTTTAGTTTAGTCTTCGGAAATTTGCTTCAAACCTGCTTCAAATTTGCCATTATAACTGCATCAATTCAAAGAAAAAACTGAATGGATGTAAAATAATATTGATTACTGGCTTTACATACAGGTGTTAATTTGCATAATCAGTCTGACCAAAGATCACTGTCTTTTTTCATTAACAATAATTAATGGTTTTAGGGCAAGCAAATGCACATGCATACACATTCATTCACACACACACACATACTCACTCACACTCACACACATACACACACACTCACATTCACACACGACACATGGAAAGTAGCAGACCTTAATTCCTAAAAACCTGCAGACTCACGACCCCCCCCCCCCCCCCTCCCCCTCCCTCCCCACTACTTTCCCTCTGGGAACTACATTCACCATCATCATCAACAACCCGACACTAACCTCAGTGGCCTGGTCGTTGCTGTAGAAGAGGCTCATGTCGTCGGTCATGGTGTCCAGGTTGAGGGCCGTCTGGTTGACCATCTGCAGCCAGAAGTGGCCGGCATGCTCCACGGCTGACACAAACACCTGCATGAACTCCTTCACCTCCACCGCCCCAGGGATCCCCACGCGCTGCTGGTCCCCGCTGTCCCATGATCCCCCAGTGCTCTCCACCACTGCAGACACCAGCAAGCAGCCTCTTTCCACAAGGGGGACCACTGTGTTGTAACGGCGTTTTACATCATGCAGAAATGAGAGGGGTTTGGGGGGGGGGGGGGGGGGGAGGGGGGGGGGATAGTACCCACTGAAGCTGAAGATCTTGTAGACTGGGGGAGGAAGGGGGAATATAGTCACTAAAAGTCATGTAGACGGCGTGGGGGGTGGGGGGTTGGATTGGGGGATGGGGTGGTGTGGGGGTGCGGAGGCGGCCACTGTACCCACTGAAGCTAAAAATCACATATGCGAAAGAGGGGAGGGGGGAGGGGAGGTATAGTACCACGTGAAGCTAAAAATCATGTAGGCAAAAGAAGGGGTGGGGGTGGGGGGGGGGTGTAGTATCCACTGGAGCTAAGAATCATGTAGATGGGGGAGGGTGTGGGTTTATAGTACCCACTGGAGCTAAGAATCATGTAGATGGGGGAGGGAGGGGGAGTAGTACCCACTGGAGCTAAGAATCATGTAGATGGGGGAGGGAGGGGGAGTAGTACCCACTGGAGCTAAGAATCATGTCGATGGGGGAGGGAGGGGGAGTAGTACCCACTGGAGCTAAGAATCATGTCGATGGGGGAGGGAGGGGGAGTAGTACCCACTGGAGCTAAGAATCATGTCGATGGGGGAGGGAGGGGGAGTAGTACCCACTGGAGCTAAGAATCATGTCGATGGGGGAGGGAGGGGGAGTAGTACCCACTGGAGCTAAGAATCATGTAGATGGGGGAGGGAGGGGGAGTAGTACCCACTGGAGCTAAGAATCATGTAGATGGGGGAGGGAGGGGAAGTAGTACCCACTGGAGCTAAGAATCATGTCGATGGGGGAGGGAGGGGGAGTAGTACCCACTGGAGCTAAGAATCATGTCGATGGGGGAGGGAGGGGGAGTAGTACCCACTGGAGCTAAGAATCATGTAGATGGGGGAGGGAGGGGGAGTAGTACCCATTGGAGCTAAGAATCAGACAGATGGAGGGAGGGTGTGGGTTTATAGTACCCACTGGAACTAAAAATCAGGTGGACGGGGTGGGAGGCTCTTTAGGGGGAGAGGGGGGGAAGGGGGAGTACCCATTAAAGCCAAAGATTACGAAGACCAGGGGGGATGGGAGGGGTGCGAGGCAACCTCTGAAGCTAAAAATCATGCAGACAGAAGTAGGGTATTGTATACACTGAAACTGAAAATCATGCAGACAGAGGTTGGGTATAGTATACACTGAAATTGAAAATCATGCAGACAGAGGTAGGGTATTGTATACACTGAAGCTGAAAATAATGCATACTGAGGTAGGGTATAGTATACACTGAAGCTGAAAATCATGTGGACATTGGGTACAATACCTACCCAAGCTAAAAATCATATAGATGGAGGGGGCTTTGTATAATACCCACTGAAGCTGAAAATCTTACTGCTTTATTTGATATACACAGGGTTCACACAACAAAACTACCTTCTACAGCATGCAGTAACTGACAGTCGCAGGTCATATTTTGAAACAAAAAAATCTGACGTGTTGGCCGACGACGCACATGGCCCAAACACTTCTCACCATTGCCAACTAACCATGCAGTCTCTCATAAAAGGGGAGCTCACCTCTAGATACCAGGGGTTCTCTCCCTTTGGCCTGCTGCTCTGCACCCTTCTTCCCTCCCTTCCTCTGCTCTCGGTGGGCTCCTGCCTTGGAGCGAAACTCCTCCTCCTCCTCCACCTTCTCCCGAATCATCTCCTGTAATGAGGAGAAATCCCTGGCTGAAGAGGTAGGATTTTTGCAAAAACTGAAAAGCAGAGGTCCAGGGTCTGCCCACGTTGGTGGCGAAAAAATGGATCGTTGTTAGAGAAATCGAAGACATTAAACGGTGGGAAAAATGGATAATTCTTACAGAAATCAAAGACATTAAATGGTGTGGGAGAATGGATAATTATTAGAGAAATCAAAGACATTAAATGGCAGGAAAAAAAGGATAATCATTAGAGAAATCAATGATAATCATTAGAGAAATCAATGACATTAAATGGTGTGGAAAAATGGATAATTAGCAGAGAAATCAATGGCATTAAATGGTGGGGGAAAATGGATAATTATTAGAAAAATCGAAGACACTAAATGGGGGGAAAAATGGATAATTATCTGAGAAATCAATGGCATTAAATGGTAGGGGAAAATGGATAATTATTAGAAAAATCGAAGACATTAAATGGGGGGAAAAATGGATAATTATCTGAGAAATCAATGGCATTAAATGGTGGGGGAAAATGGATAATTATTAGAAAAATCGAAGACATTAAATGGGGGGAAAAATGGATAATTATCTGAGAAATCAATGGCAATAAATGGTGGGGTAAAATGGATAATTATTAGAAAAATCGAAGACATTAAATGGTGGGGGAAAAAAAGGATCATTATTAGAGAAATCAAAGACATTAAATGGAGGGGGAAAATGGATAGTTATTAGAGAAATCTAAATTATCAAATGGTGGGGAAAAAATGGATAATTATAACACAAATTTGAAGACATTAAATGGTGGGGAAAAATTGATAATTATCAGAGAAATCCATGGCATTAAATGGTTGGGAAAAAAAATAGATAATCATTAGAGAAATTGAAGATATTTTTTGAAGCATCTAAGCATGTATCAGGACAGCTGTTTTGCTTCTGTGAGGCTAAGCAAAACTTTTAAATGCTACCACAAACCCATGAATTAGAGGTGACGTGCAAAGGGTTTTAAAAAGAGAGGCATCATATGCATGTGGCATAGTACACACAATCACAGTCAGTCTTAAACTTGAAAAATAAACAAACAAGAAAGCAAAACAAAAATCAAAACTTAAACGAGAGAGAGAGAGAGAGAGAGAGAGAGAGAAAGAGAGAGAGAGAGAGAGAGAGAGAGAGAGAGAGAGAGAGAAGGATGTCAATAGGAACCCCGACACACAAAAATCTGTTTCAGCTTTAGATTTTTCAGATGTTTATTAAGGCTTTGAGTGTGCTCGTTGAGCAATTCCTTCTCATTAGATCCACAGTTCAGCTCTGTATTAGTACATATGCTTGGTCCACACCGACACAAGCCACTACAATTTAGCTTCTAACACCACTGTCATTGCAGAATACTGAAAGCATCTTTTTATCAGTTCAACCATTCATAACACCATCTATTCTTATCAATCGCATCGGCACTGGACACAGAATCGTCTCCTGTCACTGCAGATATGTTATTTCATGCCAATGATCAACTATAGACAGCACAATGCGAAGTGAACTTGAATGGCCCTCTCAGTGAATACTAACAATGGAGTGTACAATACCAATAAAGTGGGGGGGGGGGGGGGGGGGGGATTCGTCAACAGTTAAGGGCCTTCTAGGTGGTCTCTCTTGAGGAGGGAAGATTTGTGTGTGTATGTGTGTGTGTGGTGTGCATGTGGTGTGTGTGTGTAGTGTGTATGTGTGTGTGTATTTGGGGGTGTGTGCAGCACTGCATGCGTGCATGTGTGCGCACGTGCATGCATGCATGCATGCATGCATGCATGTGTGTGTGTGTGTGTGTGTGTGTGTGTGGGTGTGTGCATGCTTGCGTATGAGCGAGCGTGTGGGAAACGAGCCCAACAAAATCTTGGCAAACAGGAGACAAAGTTTTGACCTTTTTTTTTTTTCTAATCCAGATTTCTGGTTTCATCCAGAAGCCTTGCACTCCTGTTTCCTACATCGAAATATCTTCAAACCGCAGTCTTGATTTAATCACTGCTCTGTGTAGCTTTCACCCTTTCCTTTATGGTTAGGATTGTCCTTTTCCTTGAACATTTCCCAATGTGAACATTTTGGGCACAACTGCTGATCAAGATCCAGCAAGTTGTTTGATTGTGCACACGGAGCAATTTCTACCTAGAACCGGAAAGTGAGGACGATCTGCTGCTTTCCATTCAGCAGTACATGAGGGTCGCTCAACCACACAGTTGATCAAGTTTCTTCAGTTTTATCCATTGTTCTGTCTTCAGAGTTCTCTGTCATGGACGTTTCAGGAGGTGAACACAAGGTCATTGGTCGAGTATAGGACAGGGTTGTGGATGGGGACATGTTTAAAAACTGAAATAAATCATATATACTGAAATCAATCAATCATGGAAAAACTGGCTGAGAATGTGGGAGGGTGGCCGACTGGAAGGTCGCTCATGATGAGTTCTTCTGTAGAGGGACACAAAGAGAGTTCTTCTGTAGAGGGACACAAAGTGAGTTCTTCTGTAGAGGGACACAAAGAGAGTTCTTCTGTAGAGGGACACAAAGAGAGTTCTTCTGTAGAGGGACACAAACTCAACTTTCTCAGCCACATTAAAAACCTCAAAACTTCTTGCCAGAAAGCTCTGAATATTCTGCGGGTCGTGGCGCACACTGACTGGGGCACTGATAAGAAAACTTTGCTGCACCTCTACAGAGCCTTGGTCCGTTCCAAACTGGACTATAGTTGCGCTGTGTATGGCTCTGCAAGACCGTCTTATCTAAAACTCTTGGACCCTATCCACCATCAAGGGCTTCGTCTCTGTCTTGGAGCATTCCGCACCACCCCTGTGTACAGCCTGTACGCAGAGGCAGGTGAACCCTCACTGTCCAACCGCAGGCTGAAACTATCTTTGAATTACTATATCAGACTGTTCTCTGAACCGGAAAATCCTGCCTATGACTGTGTCTTTGACCCCCAGTTCCAAAGCAAATTCGAAAACAACCCCAACTGTATTCTGCCGTTTGGTCTTCGTATGCAGCCTCACGCGCAGAATGCAGGTTTAACTAGACCTAGGAGTTGTGTCCGATTTTTCCAAGTTTCCAGATCAGCCTCCGTGGACCTTTTTCACACCAGAGATTCGTTTTGATCTTGCAGCTTTTCGCAAAGAGTCTACCAGCTCTCTGGCATACAAGGCCTTGTATGCTGACCTCTGTTCAAAATTCCCATCCTATCAGAAATTTTTCGCTGACGGTTCCAAGTCTGAAGATAGAGTGGCCTGTGCAGCCTATTGCCCTGGTGCTCCTTCTCAAATACTGTTAGAACATATACCTCCAGATGCTTCTGTCTATTCTGCTGAACTTACTGCTCTGGTTCTGGCATTGAAGATAATATCACAATCTAGGAAGAGGGACTTTCTGGTTCTGTCAGATTCACTGTCAGCTTTGGAGGCCATAGCTGGCCGCAACCTTCAGCATCCAGAACTTTTACATTTCTTTGAACTTTTTAGCAAGTTGAAAGCGGATGGTTACAACATTATTCTGGCTTGGGTTCCTGACATGTTGGCATTGGAGAGAACGAAATGGTTGATCGTTTAGCCAAGAATGCCACAAGAGAGAAACTGTCCAACATATATATCCCCTGCTCAGATCTGAAACCCAAAATTAACGATTATGTTAGAGACCTCTGGCAGGAGGATTGGAATACGCAGACAGATAACAAACTCTTTCAGATCTGTCCAAACCTTAAGGAGTTCCTCTCATCTTCGTCTGGTGGTCGTAAAGAAGAAACAGTTCTGTACCGGCTGCACACCGGCCACTCGTCTTTTACCCATTCTTACCTTTTAAAGAGTGAAGAAGCTCCGTGGTGCATTCCATGTCATGTGCCACTCACAATGAAACATATTCTTTTAGAGTGTTGGGACTTGCATGATGTGAGACACAAACATTTTACAGCAGATTCCATGAAAACCTTGTTCAGAGATGTTCCGCCTGACGCGATCTTTGAGTTCTTGAAAGAGATTAACATTTTTCATTGGCTCTGAGATTTTACAGTGGAAAGATTTTTAACGAACTTTCGGATGGGTTTAAAATTTTTTTTTTTTTTAATGTAGTTTAAAGAATTGTGTGAATGAAAGACTTGTGAGTTGATTTTAACATGGTGACAGCCCTGATATGGCCCTCTGCAGTCGGCTGGGCTATAAGCAACATTATCTTATCTTCTGTAGAGGGACACAAAGAGAGTTCTTCTGTAGACAGACACAAAGAAAGTTCTTCTGTAGAGGGACACAAAGAGAGAGTTCTTCTGTAGAGGGACACAAAGAGAGAGTTCTTCTGTAGAGGGACACAAAGAGAGGTCTTCTGTAGAGGGACACAAAGAGAGAGTTCTTCTGTAGAGGGACACAAAGAGAGAGTTCTTCTGTAGAGGGACACAAAGAGAGAGTTCTTCCGTAGAGGGACACAAAGAGATAGTTCTGTAGAGGGACACAAAGAGAGAGTTCTTCTGTAGAGGGACACAAAGAGAGAGTTCTTCTGTAGAGGGACACAAAGAGAGTTCTTCTGTAGAGGGCACAAAGAGAGAGTTCTTCTGTAGAGGGACACAAAGAGAGAGTTCTTCTGTAGAGGGACACAAGAGAGCAGGGACACAAAGAGAAGTTCTTAGAGGACACAAAGAGAGAGTTCTCTGTAGAGGGACACAAAGAGAGAGTTCTTCTGTAGAGGGACACAAAGAGAGTTCTTCTGTAGAGGGCACAAAGAGAGAGTTCTTCTGTAGAGGGACACAAAGAGAGTTCTTCTGTAGAGGGACACAAAGAGAGTTCTACTGTTGAGAGACACGAAGAGAGAGTTCTTCTGTAGAGGGACACAAAGAGAGAGTTCTTCTTTATGGACACAAAGAGCGAGTTCTACTGTAGAGGGGACACAGAGTTCTTCTGTAGAGGGACACAAAGAGAGGTTCTTACTGTAGAGGGACACAAAGAGAGAGTTCTTCTGTACAGGGACACAAAAGAGAGTTCTTCTGTAGAGGGACACAAAGAGAGTTCTTCTGTAGAGGGACACAAAGAGAGAGTTCTTCTGTAGAGGGACACAAAGAGAGAGTTCTTCTGTAGAGGGACACAAAGAGAGAGTTCTACTGTAGAAGGACAGAGGGACACAAAGAGAGAGTTCTTCAGCAGAGGGACACAAAGAGAGAGTTCTTCTGTAGAGGGACACAAAGAGAGAGTTCTACTGTAGAAGGACAGAGGGACACAAAGAGAGAGTTCTTCAGCAGAGGGACACAAAGAGAGAGTTCTACTGTAGAGGAACACAAAGAGAGAGTTCTTCTGTAGAGGGACACAAAGATTGAGTTCTTCTGCAGAGGGACACAAGAGAGAGTTCTTCTGTAGAGGGACACAAAGAGAGAGTTCTGTAGAGGGACACAAAGAGAGAGTTCTTCTGTAGAGGGACACAAAGAGAGAGTTCTACTGTAGAGCGACACAGAGTTCTTCTGTAGAGGGACACAAAGAAAGAGTTCTTCTGTAGAGGGACACAAAGAGAGTTCTTCTGTAGAGGGACACAAAGAGAGAATTCTACTGGAGAAGAGTTCTTCTGTAGAGGGACACAAAGAGAGTTCTACTGTAGAGGGACACAAAGAGAGAGTTCTTCTGTAGAGGGACACAAAGAGAGAGTTCTTCTGTAGAGGGACACAAAGAGAGAGTTCTGTAGAGGGACACAAAGAGAGGTTCTACTGTAGAGGGACACAAAGAGAGAGTTCTTCTGTACAGGGACACAAAGAGAGAGAGTTCTTCTGTAGAGGGAACAGAGTTCTACTGCAGAAGGACACAAAGAGGGAGTTCTTCTGTAGAAGGGACACAAAGAGAGAGTTCTTCTGTAGAGGGACACAAAGAGAGAGTTCTACTGTAGAGGGACACAAAGAGAGAGTTCTTCTGTACAGGGACACAAAGAGAGAGTTCTTCTGTAGAGGGACGCAAAGAGAGAGTTCTACTGTAGAGGGACACAAAGAGAGAGTTCTTCTGTAGAGGGACACAAAGAGAGAGTTCTGTAGAGGGACACGAAAGAGAGAGTTCTACTGTAGAGGGCACAAAGAGAGAGTTCTACTGTAGGACAGAGGGACACAAAGAGAGAGTTCTTCTGCAGAGGGACACAAAGAGAGAGTTCTACTGTAGTGGGACACAAAGAGAGAGTTCTACTGTAGAGGGACACAAAGAGAGAGTTCTACGTAGGACAGAGGGACACAAAGAGAGAGTTCTTCTGTAGAGGGACACAAAGAGAGAGTTCTTCTGTAGAGGGACACAAAGAGAGAGTTCTACTGTAGAGGGACACAAAGAGAGAGTTCTACTGTAGAAGGACAGAGGGACACAAAGAGAGAGTTCTTCTGTAGAGGGACACAAAGAGAGAATTCTTCTGTAGAGGGACACAAAGAGAGAGTTCTTCTGTATAGGGACACAAACAGAGAGTTCTGTATAGGGACACAAAGAGAGAGTTCTGTAGAGGGACACAAAGAGACAGTTCTTCTGTAGAGGGACACAGAGTTCTTCTGTAGAGGGGCACAAAGAGAGAGTTCTTCTGTAGAGGGACACAGAGTTCTTCTGTAGAGGGACACAAAGAGAGAGTTCTACTGTAGAGGGACATAAAGAGAGAGTTCTACTGTAGAGGGACACAGAGTTCTTCTGTAGCGGGACACAAAGAGGGATTTCCCACTGTAGAGGGACACAAAGAGAGAGTTCTTCTATAGAGGGACACATAGTTCTATTGTAGAGGGACACAGAGTTCTACTGTAGAGGGACACAGAGTTCTACCGCAGAGGGACACAGAGTTCTACTGTAGAGGGACACAGAGTTCTACTGTAGAGGGACACAAAGAGAGAGTTCTACTGCAGAGGGACACAAAGTTCTACTGCAGAGGGACACAGAGGTCTACTGTAGAGGGACACAAAGAAAGAGTTCTACTGCAGAGGGACACAGAGTTCTACTGTAGAGGGACACAAAGAGAGAGTTCTACTGCAGAGGGACACAGAGTTCTACTGTAGAGGGACACAAAGAGAGAGAGAGTTCTACTGCAGAGGGACACAGAGGTCTACTGTAGAGGGACACAAAAGAGAGTTCTACTGCAGAGGGACACAGAGTTCTACTGCAGAGGGACACAGAGTTCTACTGTAGAGGGACACAAAGAGAGAGTTCTACTGCAGAGGGACACAGAGTTCTACTGCAGAGGAACACAAAGAGAGAGTTCTGCAGCAGAGGGACACAGAGTTCTACTGTAAAGGGACACAGAGTTCTACTGTAGAGGCACACAGACGCAGAGGGACACAGAATTCTACTGTAGAGGGACACAGAGTTCTCACAGAATTCTACTGTAGAGGGACACAGAGTTCTACTGCAGAGGGACACAGAGTTCTACAGTAGAGGGACCCAATGCACATGCTTAGATCACAATCAGGGGAACTGCTTAGAGAATAAATGCCTTGGTTCAAAAAGTAAATCTGCAAAGTGAGACGACTGCAGGCGGAAATCTAAACAAGTTTTAAATTAATGTTAGCAAACCACCAAGAGAAACGTGGACAAACGAGTCACAAGACAAAACTCGATGCATTTCAACCTCTTGGGTCTTCTTCAGGCAAGACACCAACAAATAGGACAATGAAAATGAACGAGTTATCACTTAGCTCTGATCTCTTCAGCGCAAGGTAGGCATTGAATGAAAACAGCCTCGATTTCATTCAACGCCTACCTTGCACTGAAGAGATTAAAGCTAAAAGATAACTCATTCATTTTTATTGTCCTATTTGTTTGCGTCTTGCCTGAAGAAGACCTAAGAGTTCAAAATGCGTCGTGTTTTGTCTTGTGACTCGTTTGTCCATGTTTCTCTTGGCCGTTCGCTAACATTTAATTTTTTTCAAAAAGTAAGTTTTCAGCTAGATTATCACCTTTTACTCCAGCATCCAAACTATCCATCCTCATCACTTACACTGCCTTTCCCCCTTCTCCCACCCCCTTGACCCCCTCCGCTGACCTTGGCCAGCTGGATGTCTTTCTCCGTGCCTGTGATGGTGACTGCACGAGGCACTTCGGCTCCCTGCGAGTCCTGGGATCGGTCGATGTAGATCTTGCAGCGGGAGGCGCGGGACATGCCTCGAATGGTCTCGCCTCCGCGACCTTTGACCCCCAGGGGGTTGAACGGAACAAGAGTGCAGGATTGATGGCATTTTAGTTCTTGTGAACTTTTAAGCATGACTACACAATGTGGAAGTGTTAGGTGTATGCTGTTTCCCTGCTGTTTTATAGCTATTTTAAACACACACACACACACACACACACACACACACACACACACACACACACAAGCACACACACACAACTGCAAGCAATTCTTACAAATAACTAACAATTAATGCAAACAAACAACAACAACAAAAAAGAAAAAAGCTCCAACCACTCTCAGGCATCTTCTGAGCACGTTTAGTTTGAGAATGTACACATGAAATCATGGGCACACCTACTATACTCAGAGATGTCAACAGCACTTTACTATTTTCAGGAACAATCTGAAAATGTTATATGAATACTTTGTATTTTCTAGGAACATTCATACCCTCATTTGCTTTGGAATACATACAACCTTTATCCACACCAAATACATACAACCTTTATCTACACCAAATACATACAACATTTACCTCCATGGAATTCATACAACCTTTATCTACACCAAATACATACAACATTTACCTCCATGGAATTCATACATTTATCTACACCACATGCATACAACCTTTATCCACACCAAATACATACAACCTTATCTACACCAAATACATACACATTTACCTCCATGGAATTCATACATTTATCTACACCACATGCATACAACCTTTATCCACACCAAATACATACAACCTTTATCTACACCAAATACATACAATTTTTACATGGAATTCATACAACGTTTACCTACAATGGAATACATAAAATGTCTACCAACACGGCAAACATACAACGTTCAGCTACAATCAAGTCACATTCTGTTACATGTACAACAGGTGGGCAAGGTCTCCAGGATGAATGACACCTTCTGTGGGGGACTTTTCCACACCACTGGGGCATCACGTCTGCACCTACAGCTGCTCCTTAATACTTTCCAGACTAGCGCCGCAGAGCAACGTCGCTTCCCTGCATGCGCGTGCACCGCACATGCTTACAACCGTTGCAGACGCGCGATTTTTGCACTTTCTTATTTTATTTTACGTCTCCTAATATAAACCTAACAAGCAATTGTTATATATCAACGGAAAGGGTAAAGCGTGACCTTTGTAATGAGCATAGAATTCAAATATATTTTGGGTAAAATAGCAACGCTACTGTTACAGAAACAACATAAGTAAAATGTAGGAGAATACAATCTTGTTTTCGTTTGTCTGATTAGTATGACAACAGCAAATGAGGAAGAAAAGGGGCATAAAACTTCGCTCTTACTTTGAACAGATGTAGAGAAAGCCTGGGGTGTTCAATATGTGTAATCCAAGTGAATCTTTTTTTTTTTAAGGCAATTAAATCATTGCACACACTTTTCACTGTTTTGGCTTCAGATGATAAGACTTATAAAACTATTAAATACACAGAGCAAATAAAAATCAAGCTCAGATTCTTTTCCATAAACTTGTACACCTTTACCCCCTCATTTTCTGAACTACTTTGCTGAACCAGTTCTAAAACCAAGTGTCATTCTCCTTCGCTCGATATATTGGTGAAGCAGGAAATTCCACATGTGCCTTCCAGTGCCAGACGGTCTCTTTGTTCGGACTACTCTGGGGTCTCAATGGTCATCACTAGTGCATGTAAACTTAGCCTTCCAGTGGCTAGAACCCTGTTCTAAATATTTATGGCAGCTGCATCCCCTAGACGGTAGACGAGAGAACATGGGAATTTTTTATAGTTGTGCCGTCACGGAGGCACGGCACGTCCGGGCAGTACTGCAGTGCTGCCGTCACCAGGGCACGGCTCGTCATGAATGGGTCAACAGAGTTGCCGTCACTATCGCACGGCGCGTCGGGAAAAGGTTAACAGCTGCAGCAAAATCCTACCTTCCATTCCCATCAGAGCCATTTAATTGTGGGATCTTCTTGCCCTGCCCAGAGCTGAGTTTGGTACAGGCTCAACTGGGACGACAGAGACTAGGCAGCTGTGTTTCATCCCCTCACTGGATGTCTCTGAGAGTGTTGCTCAAACTTCCAGACCAACACTGCAGGTGGCTGTATCTCTCAGGCCTGGTTGAGGCCAGGATGTCTTATGAAAGCAAGCGTAGAGCACAGCCCTGTCATACAGTCTCAGAATGGAAATCGGTAGCTTCATCTTCCATCATCCCCATCAATCAGCATAAAAAACGATGTCTCAAATTCTGAGCCCTTCATGCTCTGCTGTCATGGTGACCGTAGCTTCCATTGTCTCTCCATGGCTGTGACCTGATTTTGATTCTGTCTGGGTTACCGGTATCAGCAAATTCATGGGGGGCTGTTGTTGGACGGACATGGTGGTGCCCTCCACAGGAGAGCTTGCTCACGCCAGCTCTGTGACTAAGAAATTATTGTTGTCAGAGTGTCTGTAGGGGGCTTAGAATGTGGTGCAAATGCTGGATCAGAACAGGCGCCACTAAACACCACAGAAGGGACCTGGCAACGGTGTAGTGTCTCCTCTGGTCAGGTGCCTCATGATGACACTGATTGCTGGCTGTGGACTGCTATTCCTGGGGCTATGGCAGGTCCGGCTGTGCTGCTGCTATGAACAGGGGGCTCAGAATAAGAAGCTTGAGAGTCAAGTCAGCCAGATGGCACAAACGATGGGACAGTTATTTTCTTTCTACAGCTGCTCCATTACAACTGCAGCAACCCCCCCCCCCCCCCCCCCCCCCCAAGCACTACATCCTTTAACCCATTTAGAATTTCCTCCTTCGGAATCCACGATACAATGAAGCAGTCCCCTGTAGACAACTTGATGAAGAAAAAAAAAAAAACCGACACATTCTTTCCTGTCTGATACAACAGACCAGCTGATTGGTCCACTCACTGCAGGGTCAGCGTAAGGCCGCATGCGATTGGCTTTGGCTCCGCTTCATCCCCTGTGACCTGCAAGTGTGACTGACGACTGTTCCTCCCTGCCTGTGCTCTGCACCATGCCTGTCCTCACAGGACTAAGCAGCGCACAATGAGGAAGCAGGCGAAGGAGGAAGAACCTCCAGGGAGAGCATGACAGCAGAAGGTCTTCAGAGAAGAAACCCCCCATCAGACAAGTGTGTCGGCCCTGAACTCCTTACACTCTAAGGGCCGGGCCGCATCCAGGTCATTACTCCCAGATGCCCTTCTACTGCCAACTACTTTTTTTTGTTCTGCCGCTGCTGGGTTTCGAACCTGCAACTTTTGGATGGATGGGGGTCTCAAGGTGTGCCTTTTCAGATAGATGTCTTAGCCCACTACTAGCGGGACACCTGTTCTAAGTTGGGAAATTTAAGCCTTATGAAGTTCACTTTTGCTCAACCTTGACCAGATGCAGCTGGAACTCTTTTTGGCTGCCTCTGCTATTGCCTTGAATGACCCTACCTCCTGGAAAACAAACTCTTCAGAACAATGACAAAGTTAAAACAGACTGCGACCAGTGGCAACACAAAACATGCCAAAACCAGGACAGCTAGCATTTCTGCGTGTTTACGCCTTGTGGCACCATGTGGGTGTTCTGAGAACTCTTGGGGGGAACATCCACTCCATATGACAGACTCTCCCCACACAGGTCACCACTCACCTATCAATCACCCCTTTGGCACCAATCAGTCACCACTCACCGATCATACGCCCCTTTGGCACCAGTCAGTCACCACTCAATTGCCCCTTTGGCACCAGTCAATCACCACTCAATCGCCCCTTTGGCACCAGTCAGTCACCACTCAATCGCCCCCTTGGCACCAGTCAGTCACCACTCAATCGCCCCTTCGGCACCAATCTGTCACCACTCAATCGCCCCTTTGGCACCAATCAGTCACCACTCAATCGCCCCTTTGGCACCAATCAGTCACCACTCACCACTCAATCGCCCCTTTGACACCAATCAGTCACCACTCAATCGCCCCTTTGGCACCAGTCACCACTCAATCGCCCCTTTGACACCAATCAGTCACCACTCAATCGCCCCTTTGGCACCAATCAGTCACCACTCACCACTCAATCACCCCTTTGGCACCAGTCAGTCACCACTCAATCGCCCCTTTGGCACCAATCAGTCACCCCTTTGGCACCAATCCGTCACCACTCAATCGCCCCTTTGACACCAGTCAGTCACCACTCAATCGCCCCTCTGACACCAATCAGTCACCACTCAATCGCCCCTTTGGCACCAATCAGTCACCACTCAATCGCCCCTCTGGCACCAATCAGTTACCACTCACCACTCAATTGCCCCTTTGGCACCAGTCAGTCACCACTCAATCGCCCCTTTGACACCAGTCACCACTCAATCGCCCCTTTGGCACCAATCAGTCACCACTCACCGATCAATCACCCTATTGGCGCCAATCAGTCACCACTCACCGATCAATCGCCCCTTTGGCACCAATCAGTCACCACTCACCGATCAATCGCCCCTTTGGCACCAATCAGTCACCACTCAATCCGCCCTTTGGCACCATTCAGTCACCACTCAATCGCCCCTTTGGCACCAATCAGTCACCACTCACCGATCAATCGCCCCTTTGGCACCAATCAGTCACCACTCACTGATCAATCGTGCCTTTGGCACCAATCAGTCACCATTCACCACTCAATCGTCCCTTTGACACCAATCAGTCACCACTCAATCGCCACTTTGGCACCAATCAGTCACCACTCACCGATCAATCGCCCCAGGCAGTAGAGGGGAACCAGCACTTCCTCTGTGATGATAACTGGCATGTCGGCAATGGCCTGACGAATCAGGATCTCCGCGTTCTGGGCCGACTGGATGTCCCCGCGGATGACGATGGTGCGGGCCTCATCGCCCTCCCGGTCCTTGCTCTGGTCGGAGAAGTTCACTCTGGCCCCTGTCTCCTCCTGGATCTGAAAGAACAGGGGGACAACTCCATGTAGTGTAGACAACTGTCAGATCTGAGCCTTCCTGTCCTACTGTCGTCGTTACCATGGTCATGTTGTCACGAGCTACGCGCAATCTGTTCGCGCTCTGTCATCAGCAGTCAGTCTGCATTAGTGACAGTTTTGGGGAGTTGTACTGCGCTCTGGGGTTAGTTTACTAGAAGTTTGTTATTTTCAAGCCGGTAGAGAGTGTGGGGGATTAGATAAACTAGTTCGTGTTTGGGCCTACTCAACGCCTTTAGTCTATTTTTAGGCCAGGGGAACCGGGTCAGCCAGTTTTTCTGACACTGGCCGTGTTTGTGCATGCTGCAGTGGTGTGTGGGCTTGTGCAGGGTCTGTGTGATTGTGAGTGAGGGTTGCGTGTGCGTGGTGTTTGTGTCTGGTGCGTGGGTGTGTGTGTGTGGGTTCCGACGACAAGGGGGGTCACTCAGGTTCTCTCAACAGGTGGCAGGATTGGAGCACGTCTGAGTACGAATCAGCGTCGTTTTTGAGTTCTCTTTTGATTTGGCTGGCCAGACTGCAGGAGGTGTGGTTCTGAGCCAGATAGTTTTCTTACGGGTGATTTGTTCACCGAGAATGGTAGACTGGTGTCTTGTGGCGTAATGCCTAGCTAGTCTGAGTAGTCCGTGTGTCCACGTTCTGCTGTGTTAGGTGGGAAGAGGAGCCTGCAATACCAGTGGCTGTACTGTTTAGCGTCAGAATGGAAGCGAGTCGTGTGTAGCTGTTACGTGAACTTCACTGGGGCCTCAGCTGCGTGAGCGGCTGACAAGACCTTGTTGCGGTGCGTCTTCGTCCTGTTCGCTGCAAGTGTTGCTGTTGACAGCGTGTGGCGTAGCTTCTGGCTTGTTGCTGTTTTGAGTGGTAGGTGTGGGTTTCATTTTCTGTTCATCCGGTGCGTGTGGTATGGACGTTTCGTGCATGTGGTATGGATGTTTCGTATGTGTGGTATGGATGTTTCGTCCAAGTGGGGTATAAGTGTTCGTTTGGATGTGGGGCTGTCCTCGTGGGTGTTGTGTGATTCAGGTTAGGATTATGAAGGGTTCGCATCCAGTTCAGGACAGGCTGTTGAATGTATCATGCAGGAATGTGTAGGGCATTAAGGTTTGAATTAGGAATCGTGATTATCGTATGTTTGCGCTGTGATGGCTGCATTACCGTTGACATCATGTGTCGGACGGATTGTTGTTGACTCTGTGAGTGGGCAGTGAGTGATGTTGCTAGACTGTCTGTGAGTGTGTCGATGTTGGGTGTCTGCAGGTGTTAATTTGACAATCCCTTGCTGAAGTTACTGCCACTAGTGGGGGTTTGACAGGAGGGGTGTCAGAAGGAGAACTTCCTCTAGTGGGGTTATAGCAGGCATAGACTAGGGGTATGTATAGGGCTGTCTACTGTGGTATTGGCGGTAAGCTGGATGTTTGGGGCTCTTCCTGAGTGCCTTGTGCTGTTGTAGTTACCGCGGGGTTTGGTTAGGCTCGCAGTGTTCGTGATTCGGAGAGGTTAGTTAATGTGGTGATTATTTTGTAAAAAAAATATGAACTTTGGGATCTATGCGGATGCTGTGTTGTCTGCATTCAAATCGGTTTGGACATGTAGTTATCTTCCGTTTCAGACGTCGATCATTGATGGAGTGTGAGCTTCAGCGGAAATTTTGATAATGCTTGGTAAAACTTTATGCATTGATACTTGTTGATTCTGGTCACGCGCTCGAGAGCATTTAGAGATTTATTATGTAATGGGTATGAGGTTTGCAACCTTTTGGTGGTAGTTTCCACTATTTTCTATGGGTCTGGATTGAGTATATTTTGGTTGTATTGATGGCATGGGACGTATCTAGGTTCCACTGCTGGGGTGGGGTTATTGTTCATTGTGGGTGCTAATCTTGGTATGCGTGAACCCATAGTGTGAATGGTGTTTGCGTGGATTAAGCCCCTTTTGCTCTGAGCGATCTATGTTTGTGTGGGGGGACTCATGCACTGATCTGACTATTGACTAAGTGTTTAGGCAAGTTGTGGTGATGATATTGGATCTGGTCTCTAAGGATTTGTGCTCTTTCTCTGATTGACCTGTAAAGATCCCCCTGTTGTACGGACGGTATCCTACGTTGGGCTGCTTGACATCTCAGCGGAGACTCCTGTCGACTCCATCGAGGAACCTGCTGTGTCACCTGTCGTCCCGTGGTCAGACAGATTACCGGGGTCATCCGTCAAGTGTAGACTCTTCCTGCATCCTTTCCGACCCTGTCCCCGCCCCCATTCTGATGCCCTTGACCCTATCAAGGTTTACCCCTGTTTGTCCTCAATCCCCTCCAGACCGAGGGTCCAACTGACCCATTAACCCTCCTTGTCCCTGTCCTCCGCCCTACGTCACTGCAGCTTGGGCGTGAGGAGGGAGCGTCTGCTGGCCACAGTGGGTGACTGGGCGGGTGACTACTCGCCTGCATCTTGTGGCAACCGGGCAGCACTGGGAGAGCACGTGGCTTGACCCTTGGAGTCTTCATCGGGGAAAACTACGGGGAGGGCAATGGTGTTGCGGGGAGGGACGTCGAGGACGCTGTGGGGTGTGACCAGTGGTCTGGTGTGGCACAGAGCATCTCACAGCTGATCATGGGGGTCCAGCGTCTGGTGTGTCTGTTCGGATGGACGTGCGTGTGCAAGTGCGTTGTGCACACTGAACGATAGAGAACAACAGCACGAGTGGGACATACTTGTGATAATGTTTGGGGATCATGGACGGCGGTACGCGAGTCGTGGGAAAAACCTGTGTGCTGTTTAATGTGTTTCTCGTGAGCAATAATTAGTAGTTTGGCCAGCGTGGTTGTTGGCCTGGGGTATTTTCTATTGTTGGAGTCCGTTGAAGTCTCTTTCGGGGGTTGACTTTGGCACTGTGTTGTATGCATTATATTGATATGTGTCATGTGCCCTATGACCCATGTGGTGTCTCTAGGTACTGCCGGGCCGGCTGCAGGGGACGGAGCTGGTGGCGGAGGTGTGAATGCAATGAGATTGAGCGTATATGAGCGAGGGTGTTAGTTGTGGCGTGCATTATTGGTGTGGAAGGGACTGATCAGAGTTGGAAGGTTGTCGTTCTGGTTATTGTCGGTGGAAATGTTCATGTATTCGCGGTCAATAAATGTTGTGTGAATGTTAATCTGTGTTCAGCAGTCCTAGGTCTGTTTGGGAAGCAACTAGATAGGCTGTAAACTCTGTCTGTCAATCTATAGCATTAGTTCAGGTCTTAGAGAACCTGACAACAACACAAGGCTGGAGAACTCTCGACTCTTCAAGCTCCCTCTGTAAAAGGAACTAACTGTCTGATACTTCAATGAAATCCCCCTTTGTAAAGGGAACTAACTGCCTGATACTTCAATTTCAGCTCCCTTTATAAATGGAACTAACAGCCTGATACTTCACTTAAATCCCCCTTTGTAAAGGGAACCAACTGCCTGATACTTCAATTCCAGCTCCCTTTATAAATGGAACTAACAGCCTGATACTTCACTTAAATCCCCCTTTGTAAAGGGAACTTACTGCCTGATACTTCAATTCAACCCCCCCCCCCCCCCCAGTAAAGGGAACTAACTGCCTGATACTTCAATACCAGCCTCCACCGTAAAGGGAACTAACACCCTGATACTTCAATTAAAGGCCCTTTGTAAAGGGAGCTAACTGAGAGATACTTCAATTAAATCCCCCTTTGTAAAGGGAACTAACTGCCTCATACTTCAATTCCAGCCCCCTTTGTAAAGGGAGCTAACTGCCTCATACTTCAATTCCAGCCCCCTTTGGAAAGGGAACTCACTGCCTGATACTTCAATTTCAGCCCTTTTGTAAAGGGAACTAACTGCCTGATACTTCAATTTCAGCCCCTTTGTAAAGGGAACTAACTGCCTGATACTTCAATTTCAGCCCCTTTGTAAAGGGAACTAACTGCCTCATACTTCAATTCCAGCCCCCTTTGTAAAGGGAGCTAACTGCCTCATACTTCAAATCTAGCCTCCTTTGTAAAGGGAACTAACTGCCTCATACTTCAATTCCAGCCCCCTTTGTAAAGGGAGCTAACTGCCTAATACTTCAATTCCAGCCCCCTATGTAAAGAGAGCTAACTGCCTCATACTTCAATTCTAGCCCCCTTTGTAAAGGGAACTATCTGCCTCATACTTCAATTCCAGCCCCCTTTGTAAAGGGAGCCAACTGCCTGATACTTCAATTCCAGCCCCCTTTTGTAAAGGGAACTAACTGCCTGATACTTCAAGCCCCCTCTGTAAAGGGAACTAACTGTCCGATACTTCAAGCCACGTCTGTAAAGGGAACTACCTGCCTCAAGCTTTAATTCCAGTCCCCTATGTAAAGGGAACTAACTGCCTGATAC
>CM065744.1:41465905-41475905 GCA_033310375.1 Conus canariensis
GCTCTGACCATCAATGTTGTCACCCTGACCATCAATGTTGTCACTGATCCTCAATGTTGTCGCTCTGACCATCAGTGTTGTCACCCTGACCATCAATGTTGTCACTCTGATCCTCAATGTTGTCGCTCTGACCATCAATGTTGTCACTCTGATCCTCAATGTTGTCGCTCTGACCATCAATGCTGTCTCCCTGACCATCAATGTTGTCACCCTGACCATCAATGTTGTTGCTCTGACCATCAATGTTGTCGCTCTGATCATCAATGTTGTCACTCTGATCCTCAATGTTGTCACTCTGACTATCAATGTTGTCACTCTGACCATGAATGTTGTAGCTCTGACTATCAATGTTGTCACTCTGACCATCAGTGTTGTCTTCCTGACCATCAATGTTGTCACTCTGACCATCAATGTTGTGGCTCTGACCATGAATGTTGTCGCTCTGACTATCAATGTTGTCACTCTGACCATCAGTGTTGTCTTCCTGACCATCAATGTTGTCTTCTTGACCATCAATGTTGTCACTCTGACCATCAGTGTTGTCTTCCTGACCATCAATGTTGTCACTCTGACCATCAGTGTTGTCTTCCTGACCATCAATGTTGTCTTCCTGACCATCAATGTTGTCTTCATGACCATCAATGTTGTGGCTCTGACCATCAATGTTGTGGCTCTGACCATCAATGTTGTCACCCTGACCATCAATGTTGTCACCCTGACCATCAATGTTGTGGCTCTGACCATCAATGTTGTCACCCTGACCATCAATGTTGTTTCCCAAACCATCCATGTTGTGGCTATGACCATCAATGTTGTCTCCCTGACCATCAATGTTGTGGCTCTGACCATCAATGTTGTCACCCTGACCATCAATGTTGTCTTCCAAACCATCCATGTTGTGGCTATGACCATCCATGTTGTCTCCCTGACCATCAATGCTCTCTCCCTGACCATCAATGTTGTAGCTCTGACCATCAATGTTGTCACCCTGACCATCAATGTTGTCACTGATCCTCAATGTTGTCGCTCTGACCATCAGTGTTGTCACCCTGACCATCAATGTTGTCACTCTGATCCTCAATGTTGTCGCTCTGACCATCAATGTTGTCACTCTGATCCTCAATGTTGTCGCTCTGACCATCAATGCTGTCTCCCTGACCATCAATGTTGTCACCCTGACCATCAATGTTGTTGCTCTGACCATCAATGTTGTCGCTCTGATCATCAATGTTGTCACTCTGATCCTCAATGTTGTCACTCTGACTATCAATGTTGTCACTCTGACCATGAATGTTGTAGCTCTGACTATCAATGTTGTCACTCTGACCATCAGTGTTGTCTTCCTGACCATCAATGTTGTCACTCTGACCATCAATGTTGTGGCTCTGACCATGAATGTTGTCGCTCTGACTATCAATGTTGTCACTCTGACCATCAGTGTTGTCTTCCTGACCATCAATGTTGTCTTCTTGACCATCAATGTTGTCACTCTGACCATCAGTGTTGTCTTCCTGACCATCAATGTTGTCACTCTGACCATCAGTGTTGTCTTCCCGACCATCAATGTTGTCTTCCTGACCATCAATGTTGTCTTCATGACCATCAATGTTGTGGCTCTGACCATCAATGTTGTCGCTCTGACCGTCAATGTTGTGGCTCTGACCATCAATGTTGTCACTCTGATCCTCAATGTTGTCGCTCTGACTATCAATATTGTCGCTCTGACCATCAATGTTGTGGCTCTGACCATCAATATTGTCACTCTGACCATCAATGTTGTCTTCCTGACCATCAATGTTGCCGCTCTGACCATCAGTGTTGTCGCTCTGACCATCAATGTTGCCGCTCTGACCATCATTGTTGTCGCTCTGACCATCAAAGTTGCTGCTCTGACCATCATTGTTGTCGCTCTGACCATCAATGTTGTCGCTCTGATAATCAATGTTGTTGCTCTGATCCTCAATGTTGTCACTCCGACCATCCATGTTGTGGCTCTGACCATCAATGTTGCCACTCTGACCATCAGTGTTGTCGCTCTGACCATCAATGTTGTTGCTCTGACCTTCAATGTTGTCGCTCTGACCATCAGTGTTGCCGTTCTGACCATCAGTGTTGTCTTCCTGACCATCAATGTTGTCGCTCTGACCATCATTGTTGTCGCTCTGACCATCAATGTTGTCACTCTGACCATCAGTGTTTCTTCCTGACCATCAATGTTGTGGCTCTGACCATCAATGTTGAGGCTCTGACCATCAATGTTGTTGCTCTGACCATCAGTGTTGCCGCTCTGACCATCAGTGTTGTCTTCCTGACCATCAATGTTGTCGCTCTGACCATCAATGTTGTCGCTCTGACCATCAATGCTGTCGCTCTGACCATCAGTGTTGCCGCTCTGACCATCAGTGTTGTCTTCCTGACCATCAATGTTGTCACTCTGACCATAAATGTTGTCGCTCTGACCATCAGTGTTGCCGCTCTGTTGTTGACCATCAATGTTGTCATTCTGACCATCAATGTTGTCACTCTGACCATCAATGTTGTCGCTCTTACCATCAATGTTGTCTCCCTGACCATCAATGTTGTTGACAGTTGGGAGCTCTGAAGGCCCTGATTATGAGCTGAACTACAGTACAGGGCAGCAACGCCCCGTTCTGACCATCAATGTTGTCGCTCTGATCATCAATGTTGTCACCCAGACCATCAACGTTGTCTTCCTGACCATCAACGTTGTCTCCCTGACCATCCATGTTGTCGCCTGGACCATCCATGTTGTCACCCTGACCATCCATGTTGTCAGCAGTGGCCCAGTGGTTCCACTCCACCGATTATAGCTGGTCACCCCAATCAGCAGTACGTAAGCAGTTGGAAACTCTCTCTCTCTTTCACTCTCCTTCACTCACACATACACATGCATGCACGCCCACATACACAAACATGTCTTTTTGTCTGTCTCTCTCTCTAATTACCCCGATTAAGAGTGTGTAAGCAGTTGTGTCTGGGCACTGAAGATCACATAATACTCAATCGTGGACAAATTCCCACTGCCATTTTGAATTTATACAGTCACCTAAATACCCCTGTATACACACCCCTACATGGACAGCATTAATGTATGAAATATATACAAGTGTATCTGGAGAGGGGTGGGGTGAGGTGGGGGTGGGAGACAGGTGCTTACATTCTCCAAATTGGTTGAGTAGATCCACTGGGTGCTGAGGATGGGAGGGAGGGGGAGGAATGGTCACAGAAGATGTGGGGAGAGGGGAGGGTTGGGGGGCAGCATGGAAAGTGGGGATGTGGAAGGAGGGAAGGCCCAGAGGACAGGTAGGGTTCAGGAGCCTGGGAGGTGGGTGTGGAGAGGTTGGAGAAACAGAGATGGTAGAAGAGGGTGGATGGGGGTGGAGGAAAGGATGGTTCTGGTGGTGAAAGCTTTAAGGAAACTGGGCAGGTTCTGGATTGCTTTTGAAGATCAACCAAGAATTGGCATAATGGGCCACCCTCAGCTCAATTCAAACTAAAACATAATGGGTCACCCTTGGTTCAATTCAAATCTACATTAACACATATTGGATCACCCTTGGTTCAATTCAAATCTACATTAACACATAATGGTTCACCCTTGGTTCAATGCAAACTGCATTAACACATAATGGATCACCCTTGGTTCAATACAAATCTACCATAACACATAATGGGTCACCCTTGGTTCAATTCAAATCTACATTAACACTTAATGGGTCACCCTTGGTTCAATTCAAATCTACATTAACACATAATGGGTCACCCTTGGTTCAATTCAAATCTACACTTATACATAAATGGTCACCCTTGGTTCAATTCAAATCTACATTAACACATAATGGTCACCCTCGGTTTCAATTCAAATATGCACTTATACATAAATGGTCACCCTTGGTTCAATACAAATCTACCATAACACATACATGGTCACCCTTGGTTCAATGCAAATCTACATCAACACATAATGGGTCACCCTTGGTTCAATTCAAATCAACATCAACACATAATGGGTCATCCTTGGTTCAATTCAAATCAACATCAACACATAATGGGTTACCCTTGGTTCAATCCATATCTACATTACCACATAACGAGTCACCCTTGGTTCAATTCAAATCTACATTAACACATAATGGGTCACCCTTGGTTCAATGCAAATCTACCGTAACACTTAATGGGTCACCCTTGGTTCAATTCAAATCTACATTACCACATAATGGGTCACCCTTGGTTCAATTCAAATCTACATCAACACAATGGGTCACCCTTGGTTCAATTCAAATCTACATTAACACATAATGGGTCACCCTTGGTTCAATGCAAATCTACATCAACACATAATGGACTACCCTTGATTCAATTCAAATCTACACTGAAAACAAAATGGGTCACCCTTGGTTCAATTCAAATCTACATTAACACATAATGGGTCACCCTTGATTCAATTCAAATCTACACTGAAAACAAAATGGGTCACCCTTGGTTCAATTCAAATCTACATTACCACATAATGGGTCACCCCTGGTTCAATTCAAATCTACATTAACACATAATGGGTCACCCTTGGTTCAATGCAAACTGCATTAACACATAATGGATCACCCTTGGTTCAATGCAAATCTCCCTTAACACATAATGTGTCACCCTTTGTTCAATGCCAATCTACCTTAACACATAATGGGTCACCCTTGGTTCAATGCAAATCTACATCAACACATGATGGGTCACCCTTGGTTCAATTCAAATCTACAATGAAAACATAATGGGTCACCCTTGGTTCAATTCAAACCTGCACTAAGATGTAGTGATTCACCCTTGGTTCAATTCCAATCTGGACTAAACCATCATGGGTCACCTTGGTTCAATTCAGATCTGCACTAAACCGTAATGGGTGATCCTTGGTTCAATTCCAGAGTCTGCACCCTGGGGGAATGTGCACCAGTCTGTAGTGAGCTTGGTCCCTGGGGCCCCCACCATGTTTCTACCAGGCTCTGCTTTAAATGGAGTCACAAATAGTGACCTAATCCAACCGGCTGACAGGTCAGCTAACAGAGGCAGATGATGACACCACATCGGGAAGCCAATGCTGGGAGCTGACAAACCCCATCATTATCCATCTCCCCACTCTTCACCCCCTCTGCCCACTCTGTTTGTCTGTCTGTCTGTCTGCCTCTCTCAGTCACGCACACACACACACATTCCTCAGTGTTACCAGTTTTAACGCCATTTTCACAACGCATTTTTCATCCCTCTCCCTCCTCTTTCCTCTCATTCACCTCCCCGAGGCTGTCTGTTGGTCTGTCTGTGTTCCCTGACAGAAAACAATGGGGTGAAGTGGGGGAGGGGGAGTGCGCAAAAACCCAATGACATAAGAACTACATGGTATGAAAGATTCCATGAATAAGACACTAAGACAAAGAGAACGGAAGACACAGAGAAAAGGCCTTAGCCAGGCATAAAAGACTGGACGGACTGGAAGGAAAGGAAGGCAAGAGAGGAAGGAGTGGCAGAGGAGAGACAGACAGACAGACAGTGACAGAGACCGACAGAGAAAGACTGAGAGAGAGACAGACAGAGAGAGACAGAGAGAGAGAGAGAGCGACACACACACACACACACACACACACACACACACACACACACACAGACGCAATCTACGGATGGGCAAACACCACAGGTAACAAATCTCCCCTCACCTCTTTCTCACCCTCCTCAGCTGACGCCATCTTCTGTCTGACGTGCCGGACAACACGGGGAAAAACCAAGGTTGTCCTCTAAAGGTCACGCTGCCCTAAAAGTCTCGTTGTGCCGCACCCTCGCTCAAACACACACCGACTCAACCTCGGCTCCACCAAGTCGGTCTGACAAGGAGGCTTACTCAGTGCACACGTGAAGACACGCGCTGGAACGAACTGGTCACTTAAAAACTCTTTGGTCCCCAACTTCAGTCTTCGGCAAAGCCATCCACTCATGCTCCGACTTGCAGTTCATGTCAGGCACCGTAGACCTACTCTAGTTTTGATCACAACCGTCAAAGAAAACCATGGAGGGTAAAAAAAAATTTAAAAAAAAAAAAGAAAGAAAGAAAAAGAAAGAAACGGTCCAAATTGTGGTCCTTCGAAAAAAAAAAAAATTAAAACGAATTCAAAAGGTTGGGGATATGTACCGAAAAGTTTCAACCTGACTTGGTCCAGTAGAAACACTGTCGGCCCACGCTCTGGTGGAATCCCCCCACAATGCCACTGTCCAGCTTAGGGCGTGTTGTAACCTGGCACCTAAACGATCTTCCCGGCGGCGAGGCATGCTGGACCACAAGCAGACGACACCTGGCGCCATGGAAGTAATGGGAGAGCTTCCGCCGTGACAGCGCCTACAGACGATGACGTCAGATTACTCACCAGTGGCGCCGACCCCAGACTCGCCAGCTTAATTAATGACGTAGTCAGCGTGAGTTGCCAAGAGGAAGCTTGAATGGCGAGGCACTGCCTTCGTACCAGATGTTCACACGGGTTACTCGCTCTCGACGAAAACTTCCGAGCCAGAGAAACAGAACTCGGCAAAAAGTCTCAGTTAAGAAGCTCCTCTTCACCTTGTCTTCAAGGAGAACGGTAACGGAAAAGGTCAGTTTGAACCAAACAGCTACTGAATAAACAGAAAAACAAACAAACAAACAAACAAAAAAAAGACTGATAATCAGGAAGTTAGATCCAAGACTGCCTACAAATAACAACCGCTGGAAAGATTATTTACACACCATTTTCAAGAAAAAAGTACACCAAGACAAAGCCAGGAGTGTAGCAGAGGCGAGGAGCCAGTCGTTCCCCAAAAGGAGCGCAGGTATGTGAGAGGCGCAGTTCCTGATAAGTGCAACAGGGAGATGAGTCAATGTCACCCCAGAGTACAGGCAAAAGTCACACAGCCCCTCAGGGATGTGGAGGGGGGAGGAGGGTGGGGGTGGAGGCGGACGGAGCCGGACGAAAATGGAGGAGAGATGAAGGACGAACGAACTCTCAACGAACTGAGCGGTCTGAAAGGCTGGCACCATTTATATATACCCCACACCTGGGCGCTGGCTCGGCAGTCGGTGTGCTGCAGTTCACAGATGCTTCCCCCCGCCTGAAAAATAGACCCCCTGCCCTCCACCCCCACTCAACTGCTGTGATGTTCCACTTCAGAACCACAGCTGTCCTGTATCTGTCAGCATGGATCCCGCTAAGGACAGAAGGGCCAGGAAATAAGCAAGGTCTCTGGCACCATCAACGATCTGAAAAGACATCAACATGAAGAATAACAGCCACGGTACCGTCAGGCATGCATGTTGTTGTTGTTAGATATATCAAGATCAAATGCTGTTAAATTCATTCTTTTCATCCATCTACTATTAGACTGTTCAAGACGGTGACGGAAATGGTAATAGCCCCCATCCTCACCCCCCCCCCCCCCCCCCCCCCCCCCCCCCCGCCTTCAAAAAAAAAAAAAAAGTCAACAATCGTGCCGACTACGGTCTGGGGAGTACTGTTTTTTTTTGTTTTGTTTTGTTTTGAAGTTCTTGTTTATAACGTTTGAAGAACTGTCAGAAATCATGGCCCATTTTGTCCGTCCGTACGGATGACACGTTACACATAGCATGCATCCTGCGTGAAAAATCGGGAGAATGAAGGAAGAAAACTGAGTGACTGATACCGACTGAACGACACGGGAAACGACAGAAAGAAGCGCCAGCAGGCAGCTCTTCAGTCGGCTCTACCCAGACAGACAGCCCGTTCTGTGAACGAACGTGTGACTTGGAAAAGAGCCTTAAATATGGTCTCTAACCGAGGACAGGTGCTATATAAGTACTCTTAAAACAATCACCATCATCATCATCATAACAACAATGATAATAATGACGACAGCATGATGATGATGATGATGATGATGATGATGATGATGATGATGATGATGATACTTGAGGTTCAAAATCATCCCAAGTCTTGTCTTTGAGAGACTGGGATTAACAGGACGCTGTAACTTTCACGATTCCAAGCCCTCCTATGCCCCCCCCCCCCCCCCCCCTTCCCCCCCTGCGTTCGGCTTGGCTACAAACACCACGTGTGGAATGACGGCCATCGGAGACAAACAGAAAAGACACACAGACAGTGACAGACAGACAGGCAGACAGAGACTGAGTGAGATAGGGAGAAGGATAATGAAACAGATTTACTTAATACCCCTCTCCTCCCATACCCCTTTCCCTTCCCCATCCACACCCCCCCCCCCCCTCTGTCTCTCTCTCTCTCTCTCTCCTCTCTCTCAACCAGTCCCTGCTCCAAGTTTGGACAGCCTCCACCCTAACTCGGTATCACCGGAGGGGCGCCGGGAGGCAGGTACGGGCAACGGCAGTGGTGTGTGGGCACGGGAACGGGTAGAAAGAGAGAGGGACGTGGGGGATGGAGGTGGGGGTAGGAGGAAGGACGGCGCTCTGTCGGAAGAATTGGAGTGGGAGGGAGGAGGGGGGGGGGGGGCAGGGAGGGGGTATAGGAAGGGTAGGGGTGTACGTGGTGGTGGTGGTGGTGGTGTTTTTCTTCCATTCGCTATTTCCCAGACAACGCCTGTCAGCTTTTGTTTCACCTCCTCACCAAGGGAGATCACCTGGTAATAACATGGCCATCCCTTCCTCCCTTCCCTCATCCCCCTTCTCTCTCTCCTCCAGGCCACAGCCCCCCCCCCCCCCCCCCCCCAACCCTGGAGCGCACGTAAGTTGCTGTAACCGACATTCCCGTTCGGTCTCTCGTCTCTTTTTCTCTCTTGCTAACCTACCCCGCCTTTTCTGGGCGTGGAAGTATATACTCTTTCTCTCTCAACAGACTTGAAATCTCTCGGTCTGTCTGCGTGTCTTTCTCTCTCTCCGGATCCTCCACAGATGCTAAATTCTCTCTCTCTCTCTCTCTCTCTCTCTCTCTCTTCTGACAACTGTACGGCGCGTTGCCTCGTCCTGTTTCACGGCTCTCCGTGACATCACGCAGATATATCATCCTTAAATTAAAAAAGGTTTTCTTGGGGGTTTTTTTTTTGGTTTTTTTTTTGTTTTTTGTTTTTTGTTTTCTTGTTCACCCCCTCCCCCCCCCCCCCCTCCTCCCCCGTCTTCGTCAGAAGTGTTTTACAGTCTGTCCCCTCCCTTCCCCCTCTCCAGCACCCCCCCCCCCCCCCCTCACTCTCTCTCTCTCTTGCACACGTGGTACGCTATACCGAGGAGGGCCGTTTAGTTGTAGCCCTATGTTTTCCTTCTTTACCGTCACAGAAGTTCACTTTGTTCCCCCCGCTCTCTCTCTCTGCCTGACCCGTTCGTTTCTCACCCTCCCCTCCCTCTCCCTTCTCCCCCCCCCCCCTCCCTCCTTCCTGTATATTATATTTACTCACTTTTTTGTTTAAATTCATGACGTTGCAGACAGAAAACTGAAGGAAGTGACTGGGAGAGTGGGGATGGGGGATATGAGGGGGTAGGGGGAGAGAGAGAGAGAGAGAGAGGACACAGAGAGAGAGAGAGAGAGAGAGAGAGAGAGAGAGAGAGAGACAGGCAGACAGACAGACAGACAGCAGACAGACAGACAGACAGGCAGACGGAGAGATGTTGAAGGATCGCGGAGAGGTGAGAACACTGAAAAGAGAGGGATGGCGGTAGGGGGAGCAGGAGGAAGGGGTAGGGCGATTTTCACACACACAACACACACACACACACACACACACACACGTACACACACACACACGTCACACACACACACACACACACACACACACACACACACACACACACACACACACACACAACCTCCCGTCAAGACCAGAGCAGCCGATAGCGGAACGAAGGGAAGAAGAACAATGGGGTCTGCACAGAGTGAGGCAACACAACTGGTTCCCTTACCTGGCACCTGGGGAGCCGTGATATCACCTGGCAATCTGCCCAGCAGGCCGGTCCGATATGGCCAACACTCTCTCTCCG
>CM065744.1:41483745-41578745 GCA_033310375.1 Conus canariensis
CCTCAGGAGGCAGGCTGTTCCAGTCCCTGACAGTCCTCGGGAAGAAGGAAAACTTCCTGTAATTTGTTTTACAAGCAGGGAGGAGATATGTCTCCCCGTGAGACTGTCTTGTAGACCGTGCTGGGATGTTTGGTATGGGCCTGAATGGGGTGTTGATGCTGACCTCTTCTCGATGATATTTGAAGAAGGTGGTCAGCCTTGCTGCTCTTCTTCTGTCTGCTAAAGTGGACCATTGTAGATGTGTCAGCATGGAATCGACACTTGAGGTGTGACGGTGGCGGTTCACAACCCATCGAGCTGCACGACGTTGGACTTTTTCCATGTTGCCGATGTTTTTGGCAGTATAGGGGTCCCAGACAGTTGAGGCATATTCTAGGGTTGGGCGGACTAGGGCCTTGTAGGCAGTTTCCTTGATGTTGATGGAGCCTACTCTCAAGTTTCGCCTGAGGAACCCTAAGGTCTTGTTTGCCCTGTTAGTTATGTTGGAGATATGGGTGTCCCAGCTAAGATCTTTGGAAATGGTGACCCCTAGGTACTTTGTCTCTTCAACTCTTTTGAGATTTTGGCCATGGAGATGACACTTGACACTTGTCTGGGTGAGCTTGACACTTGTCTGGGTGGATAAGACATTTTCCATTTTGTTTCCCAGGCTGCCATGTGGTCCAGGTCCTGTTGTAGCTTCCTTTGGTCTTGGGGGGAAACTACAGTTCTGTGGCAAAGAGTGTCATCTGCAAAGAGCCATGTTGTTGAGGAGAGTTGTTCAGGGAGGTCGTTTATGTAGAGGAGAAAGAGGGCTGGGCCCAGGACTGATCCCTGGAGTCTCCTGACTCCACTGGGACGGCCTTTGAAGAAGCTCCATCAACAACCACCGCCTGCTGTCGGTTTGCCAGGATGTTCTTAATCCATTCGTGGACCTGGCCAGTGATCCCGTAATGTCGGAGCTTGTGGATTAGAAGGGAGTGGCAGACTTTGTCAAAGGCTTTTGAAAAATCCATCACTAAGACGTCTGATTGTTTCCCCTTTTCCATATTGTAGGATAGCTCATCCACAAGCCCCAGCAGTTGGCTTTCACAGGATCTGTCTTGCCGGAAGCCAAGCTGTTCCTCGCGCAGGATGTTGTTTGCCTCTGCAAATCCCATAATTGTGCTTACCACAATGTACTCTAGGATTTTGCATGGCACACTCGTGAGGGAGATGGGGCGATAGTTTTCAGGCCTGTATCGTTCACCCTTCTTGAACACCGGAGAGACGTATGCCCTTTTCCAGTCTTTTGGTACAATGCCCGTATTTATGGAGGACTGGAAGAGAAGCGTAAGAGCTGGGGCAATTTCATCACCAATTTCCTTCAGGAGGCGAGGGGTGATTCCGTCTGGTCCAGGGGCTTTGCTCGGGTCTAGGCCTTTTAACAGTTTTCTGACTCCCGCTACTGAGATGTGGATGTGGTCACATGTAGGTCCTTCAGGCTCTGGGCTCATGTTAGTCCAGGACTCAAATTCCTCTGGTGAGCAGGACAGTTTGCTGCTGAATGCTGACTGAAACTGTGCATTCAGTATTTCTGCCTTTTCCTTAGGTTCTGTAACTAGCTTGCCAGCAACTTTCAGTGGAGAGACACTGGCTGCTTCCATGCGCTGGGACTTGATGTACGTCCAGAATGATTTCTTCATTCCAGGCTTTGTTCCTTGGCTCTCAGAGATCAGGTTTTCAGTATAGGACCAGTAGGCTCTACGGAGTCTGCGCTGAACTTGATGTTTGAGGACTCTGACTTTAGAGTGGATTTTTTTCATCTCCAGTCTTTGTCCATCTTTTATACAGTCTGTCTCTCCTCTTGATCAGCTTCTTGGTGTTGTACTCCACCCATGGCTTGCTGTTCTTTGGTCGGAGAGTAGTGACTGGGATGTGTGCCTCGACAGCCGAGTGGAGCTTTTCCTTCAGCTCTGTCCAGACTTCCTCTGGTTTGCTTTGGTCGTTATACTTTGACGTAATGTCGTTTGACAGCAGTTTCGTAGCTTCCCATAGATTTGTCCAGTCAGCCTTGTTGTACTGTAGGACAGGCCGTTTAGTCTGCTTTTGGTGGACTGGATGAGTTAGGAATTCCATATATGGGAAGTCATGGTCTGAGAGTCCTGGCATGCTTTCAATCCTTGGAACTAGTGAGGGGTGATTTGTGAAGAACAGATCAAGGGTGTTTTCTCCTCTTGTTGGAAAGGTCACCATCTGTTCCAGGCCGAGGTCTTGGGTGGTGTCTGTGAACTTATGGTGGAGGACTGGGTACCTGGAGGTGAACTTCAGTCTAACATTGGCCCAGTCCATGGCTGGGAAGTTGAAATCCCCACCGATAACAATATGAGCTCCAGTGGCCACAGCTTGTCGGGCAGATATCTCGAATCTATCTTGAATGTCTGCATCGCTGGTATCACGTTTGTAATAGGATGCGACGAGGAGCTGTCTTGTGCCCTTGAGTTTGATTTTAACCCAGATGATTTCGCACTCTGGGACTGCTAGTTCGGGGACTTCATGGCAGGTTAGGCTTTTGCTGACTGCTATCAGCACACCTCCTCCATCTCTGTTACGATCCGCTCTAAAAACTTCATAGTTCTGCGGAAAAAAGTTCACTGCTTTTCACTCTCGCCCAGCCAGGTCTCAGTAGCTATGACAACGTCAGGTTTTGTGCCGAGGAGGAGATTTTGAAGTGCAGGGACCTTACCAGTAATGGACTGACAATTAATGTTCAGAAACCGCAAGGGGCGATTTCGTTGTTTATTTTGTCTATTTGCTCTGGTAGGAGTGGAAGTATGGAGGGGAGAAAAGGACTGAATATCGGACTTGTCTTGAAGGGCTGATGCGCGGGCTGATAGTTCGATGCCGAACAAGTCATATGTGGTGGAGCTATAATTACTGCAGTCACAGATAACGCATTTCCACACAACATTCCTGTTCTCTGGGTCACACAGATCATCATAGGAAGCTGAGTTTATGCTTTGACATGATGTGTGGAACCACTGTCCGCAACCCTCACAGGCTACGCCTTGCTGGGCGGTCGCATGTGCCACGTGGATACCTTGACATAGATTGGGTTTTATTTGCTTCTTACATTCATTATGAATTCATGTTAATGACTTGGCTCATAGGCTTTATTAGCCATTTGCTCAAATATTCTGAGCTGATATATTGTTGATTGTTTTCTTCTTTTTTTTTTTTTCTTTTGGAACGAGTGCGTAGGTGCTAATGTAATCCTAGAAATGTATGTGGAAGCTATAATCTTTCTAGTTATTTCTCGTGAATTTTTGAAAATTTGTGTGCAGTGGTAACGTGATCACACAGATTGTTCAACAAGTTAATGACTGTTAGTATTTGAAGAGAAAAAAAAATTGTCAAAAAGGTCAGACATAGCAAATGCCAGGTTGGCCGATTTTAGTGGGTACCCCAGTGTACGTGTTTTGTCTTATAAGATAAAAAAGGTCTTGCATGCTGTTCTCATCCCAGTGACTGCACGGAAGTTTGTAGGTTTCAATCATACTATCACTCAGCCAGCATCACGCCATGCCTGGAAGTTGTAAGCTGCTTGCTCTGTCCTTGTTGGTGAAATTATCATTCCAATCATTTGCTGGGTAAATTTTCTTTGCACATTTTCTATTTGATTTTTTATGTTTCCTTGTGTATGGGGACCATATCACGATTCCAAACTGTAGGATTGGTCCAACCAGTAGTTTTCGAGATGGAAGTATTGCGTCTTTACTTTGAAACTGGATGAAATGAGTGATCATGCCTGCTGGTTTCTCTGTGGCATTGGCATGATGCTCAACTGTTAGTTTCATGTCCACCTTATCATTCAAATCCCACTGCCGGCTCAGTAACTTCCAAGTAAAGCAAACTGATGTGATAAACATAATTGGGGTTAAACTGCCAACATGAACTATTTTGCATTTATAAATTTTTGAATTTGATTTGTTGTTGGTGTGTCCATCTGACCAATTCATATATGTATACCTCCCAGTACATCTTAAATTAAGGTATTTTGGCATCAGCTGGAGAGGAGGGTGGTGGATGTGAGGGGGGAGGAGAGGGGCAACATTACTGCATGTTTCCACATTTTCATCAAAGCAGGTGGGGGATGGATTGGGGGAAAAGAGAGGGTGGGGGTGGGGGGTGGGGGTAAATTACACTTGGCTGTTTTGTGGCGTTAACCTGTGTTTTAAACACAATGTAAAGATTCTGTCTGCTCATTAAATCATGGCGGTTGTGTCACGGTGACCTATGCTTTAAATACAACATAAAGATTCTGTCTACTCAATAAACTGTGGTTGTTGTGTTGACCCATATTCTAAATACAATGTAAAGACTGTCCACTCATTAAACTGTGGCTGTTGTATTGTGTTGTGGTGACCTGTGCTTTAAATACAATGTAAAGATTCTGACAACTCATGAAACTGTGGTCTTTTGTGTTTTATTGACCTATGCTATATGCACAACATAAAGATTCTGTACACTCATTGAACCAAGGTGGCAGTGTTATGTTGATCTGTGCTTTCAAATACAACATAAAGATTCTGTCTACTCATTGAACTGTGGCCATAGTGGTGAACTGCGGTGGTTGTGTTGTGCTGACTTGTGCTTTAGAATATAGCGCAAATATTCTGTCTATTCATTGTGGTCATTGTGTTGAACTGTGGTGGTGGTTGTGTTGACGTCTGCTTGAATTAAACACAACATAAAAATCCTGCCTACAAAGTCAGTAGAGCGAGACTTGGGAGTGTTGATGGACAAGGACCTCAGTTTCAAGAACCATGTAGCACAAGTAACGGCAAAGGCTAATAGGATCCTTGGGGTCATCAGAAGGTCCTTCGATCACCTTACACCAGAAACCTTTGTCCAACTCTATAAGTCCCTTGTGGGCCAATCCTTGAGCATGGTCACGCTGTATGGCAGCCAAGATTTAAAACCCTGTGTGCGGACCTGGAGGATGTTCAAAGATGAGCAACAAAACTCATCGGCCCCCTGAAAGAAAAATCATATCCAGAGCACCCAGCAGCACTTAAACTGCCTAGCCTGGAACACCGCAGAAATAGAGGCGACATGATTGACACTTTTACGTTTGTACAGGGCTTATATGACACAGACAGACCACAACTCCAGCTCCACCAAGGTAGAGACACTAGAGGGAACTCTCTAAAACTGGAGAAAAGACTTTGCAGACTGAACATGCGTTCCAACTTCTTCGCGCAGCGAGTGGTGTCCACATGGAACAGTCTCCAGGCAATGTGGTGACGACCCCGAGCATCAGTGCTTTCAAAAGAAGACTGGATGCCCATTGGGAAAGTCTGCCAAGCAAATTTGACCCCAGCTGTTACAACTAGACTGCTTTTGCCATGCCACGCATGCAAGTCTAGTTTTGAACAGGAGTGGTAAACAGGCCTTGTAAAAAGGCCTCAAAGATCCAACATATCAAGTATCAAGTAAGTCAAACGGTGGCCGTTGTGTTCTGCTGTGCTTTAAACTTAACAAACATACCCCTCTACTCACTGGCCTGTGCTGTACCATTATCACCGTCATGGCAACGTCAAGGCGGTTTGTAAAACGAGGAAACAGTTCAGTACAAATAAACACCTGAATGATAATACTTACTGTCTTCCCATGAAACTATTGATAGTATTGTTGTTTTCTAGAGGAAAATGACTGGTTTTAATGATTTTGAATTAGAAAAAAAATACTCTCAAAGACATAGTGCAACCATGCCAATTTACCTCAAACTATGCCAATTTGCCTCAAACTATGCCAGTTTGCCTCCAACTATGCCAATTTGCCTTAGTCAGTTGAGCAGTTAAGGCATGGATGGCGCTAAGTATGTGTGTCATTTTTGTTAAAGTTGGGCACTTGTTTCCTATTGACAATCAAGTGATGCCGATGCACATCCACACACACACACACACACACACACACACACACACACCACACACCACACACACACACAAAGCAAGAAAACAAATCTGCACACACAGGACTGCTCTCTGTGCTTTTATTTGTAAAGAAAGAAAATGTCAACAAACAATATGAAGAAAATGTACAAGAAAATATCACTATAAAAACCATTCCCTGCAGAGAAACAACATATCCAACACACACTCAACTAGTAGAGGGAAGGAAGGGAGAGGGGTGTGGAACAGGGGCGGTGGTGATCGTAGATGGAGATGTTGGACATAAGGGGGGAAGTGGGCGGTGGGGAAGGGAAGCTGAAGGGGGAGGGTGCAGGTGTTACCACCTTGTGAAGTCACCAATGACTGAGCACTGCAAACTCCACCACTTCCTTTACATATATATATAATGCAGGAATATCATGACTGCTTCAGCACAATTCAGATGTTCTTCTTCGCCACCTTCTTAATGAGGTGGGGGGGGGGGGGAGGGGGGAGAAGATTTGTTTCTACACAAACATTCCTGCTCTACTGTGCTACACGCTAGGGAAATGACATCACACGTGTCTAAAGCCTTTCTCGTCTCAGGGTTCTGTATTCAAATATACAGCTGCTTCATAAGCTATCAACGGCTGAGGCAAAAAAACAAACGCACATATCAGAGAATTGGTCATGTAAAAGGAAAGTTAAAAAACCCCAACAGATCCTATCCTTTGGTCGTTCATAATTTCCAGTGAAAATGCATCCAATGTTTTATCAATCGCACTGTGAAATAAAAAGAAGAAAAATCACTAAAATTTTTTAAAAAATGACAGAAACTGATGTGTAAAATCCAAACACACAGATAAAGAGAAAACACAAAAATGAAGGAGACAGAGAGAGGAGGGAGGGGTGGAGGGTAGGGGGAATAGACATACACACACACACTGCTTTTTAGGAGCCAATTCATTTTGTGTGCGTGTGTGTGTGTGTGTGTGTGTGTGTGTGTGTGTGAGAGAGAGAGAGAGAGAGAGAGAGAGAGAGAGAGAGAGAGAGAGAGAGAGATGCATGTATATGTATGCGTGTATGTGTGTGTGCGCACGTGTGTGTGTGTGTGTGTGTGTGTGTGTGTGTGTGTGTGTGTGTGTGTGAGTTTGTGCGTGTGTGTGTGAGTTTGTGCATGTGTGTGTGTGTGTGAGTTTGTGCATGTGTGTGTGAGTTTGTGCGTGCGTGTGTGTGTGTGTGTTGTGTGGCGTGTGCGTGTGTGTGTGTGTGTGTGAGTTTGTGTGTGCGTGCACGCGCGCGCGCACGCGCGTGCGTGCGTGTGTGTGTGCGTGTACATGAGGAAGGAGATGGAAGATTAGGGAGGGGGAGTGTTATATCCCAGGTAAATAGCGACAGTAATTAACAAAATCAAGTAACAAACAGTAACACCTTTTAATAAACTAATATAAACATAATAATAATTGTGATCCAACAACATATGTATCTCAAACAAAATTTGATACTCCCCCCCCGTGACCTTTGCTGTCGATTCAGTGAAATACAAAATAACAATCCCCCCCCCCCCCCCCCAACCCCCACCTCACCCCGGAAAGCGGAAAGCTTCTCTTCAAGTCTTATTCTTCCTCATTATTTATCGCAGACATTTAGTTTCATTGCGAAGATTAGACAAAATGCTGATAAACACACACAAAATACAAATAAACACACCAAACACACACAGTAGGCGGTAACGCTGATTAGTACACAATCCAAAGGGAGCGAGTGATTTTTTTTTCAAATATGTCTTCTTCAGGCATCATGAAACAGACACAGGCATCATGAAACAGACAGACATAAAACATGCACCAGACACGACTCCCTCGGTGGCCGACTGTTGCAGAAAAGTCACTGGCGGGGTGCTGCTTTGTGCTCTGTTTATGTCTGTCATGTTCTGCGCCTGAGGAAGGCCCTCGCTCAACGCTCAGTCAGTTTTGTATTGAGCACTAAATATGTGTTACTTTGCAGCCTGCTTTTAACATCTGTTACTAGTTAGTTCTGTTTTCAGTATGACTTCCACCCTGCGTCAACCAGCACATACAGCTTAGGCCTGTTTTTCAGTATGACTTCCGCCCTGCGTCAACCAGCACATACAGCTTAGGTCTGTTTTTCAGTATGACTTCCGCCCTGCATCAACCAGCACATACAGCTTTGGTTCCGGCCTTCACACGGTGCTGCCAACTTTCCTGTTTTGTCAGTAACACACCAGTAAGCAACATTACCACTCCACTCATTTTCAACCTCATCACACACAATGTGATCAGTAGATTTCCAGTGTGTTAATCTGTGTTTGCTCAACCAAAGCATACTTTCAAATTGTCTACGTCTAATGAGACAGATCAAGTAATCACCAAAAACAAACAAACAAAAACGAACAAATAACCATGGAAGCAACAAACACACACACACACACACACACACACACACACACACACACACACACACACACAGAGAACAGCTCAAACCTGCACGTTTCAAGAACCTGGGGCTGTTCTTTGTCAACACACTTTTAAGTACACACGTGTTCATAGTCTTAGGTGCATGTCAAATATGCTCAGTCACCACTTCTCGTCAATTTCTGTTTTTTTGAGTCTGCTATACTGACACACCAACAAAATCCCAAAATGCATGCCCCTTCACACACACATCACTAGCTATGACCTAACTCTTCTGTTCTGGTGAAACACATACAAATCCTGATGCACATGCCACACCCATGTTCCTTCACACACATCACTAGCTACGACCAAACCGTTCTGTCGTGAAAGGCATACAAACCCCAAAACACATGCCCCTTTGCACACATTATTAGTTACAACAAAACAATCGTGTTGCAGTAAAGTACATACAACTCCTCTAGGCCAGACACCCCTTTACCCCCCTCCCCACCCCTACTCCCCCCCCCCCCCCACTCAATTACACTAATCTGACAGTACTGAAAGAGAGAGGAAGGAGAGACAGAGCACAAGATACTGGGGGGAGAGGGTGGGTAGGAGGAGGAGGGTTTGCAGACAGAGAGATGGAGTGAGAAGCAGAGGGGGTGGGGGGGGAGGGGTAAGGATGGTCAGACAAATCATTAGAGGGGAAAACAAAGAGAGAGAGAGAGCGGGAGGGAAGAGGAGAGAGAGGGTGGGGTGGGGAAAGGATAGAAGATGGATAAGGTGAGGGGTGGGGGTGGGGGGGGGAGACAGATGAAGACCAGTGATGAGGATGGGGATGAAATAAAAAAGTCAATAAAATCAAATGGACAGTCAGTCAAGAGAGAGAGTGAGAGAGGTACAGAGAGAGAAAAAGAGAGAGAGAGAGAGAGAGGGGGGAGGAACAGAGGCACAGGTAGAGGCACAGAGAAAGAGGGAGAGAGAGAGAGAGAGGGGAGGGGAGAGGCACATGTCGAGACACAGAGAAAGAGAGAGAGAGGGGGGGAGGGAGAGAGGCACAGAGAGAGAGAGAGAGAGAGAGAGAGAGAACAGAAAGGAGATGATTAGGTGAATGTATGGTGTGGTGGAGAGGGGGGCTGGGGTGGGAAGTTGAAGGTGAAAGAAAAATGGGGGGAGAGGGGGGAGGGGTCGGTGTGAGAAAGCACAGTTTGAAAGGTATGAAGAAGAAAACACCTCACATGAAAGAAAGCGCCTGGTGAATCACTGTCATCTACATCATATACATCGCATGATCTTCGTAGAAAAATGACTGCCAAAGAGCACATACCACATACCGGAAATAGAAATACACTAGTGGATAGAGAAAAAAAAGAATTGTTTCCATGATCAACATGAAAACTTACCGAGTTTCTCTCTTTTACCCACAAAGTGTGGCATGACATTTCATGTTATACAGATAAATATATTTATATACAAATACACATTGTCAGCCCATTTGAAAACCTGGACAGTTCTGTACATTAACATCAAAGAGAGAGAGAGAGAGAGAGAGAGAGTCGTAATCATACTCTTTTCAAAAGTTAAGGCGCAGTTACACGTTGCTGTCTTCAAAGCCCACGTATGGCAACATCACAAGAAAAATCAACTATGCGAAACGAACCTGATCCATGTAAAACAAACAGCAAGACAACGCGCGTCCAAAACGTCGCACCAGTAATCAGCAAGAAATGAAATGAGATTGAGCAAAATGGCACTACTCTAGAGCAAAGTTACACACGTGTAAAAATTCAAGAGTTCATGGGTATACCAGGAAAACAATGATTCTCTCCAGAGCATTAACAACTTCACGCCGACCTCTGACATTCTCTTGGGGCAGCTCGGAGTACCATGAAAACGAAAGGGAGACCAAAAGATCGTGGCCAGGCGGCTACCCACACACCTGCTGCATAAACCTCTGCTCTCAGTGTCCTCTGCCTAGCCAACCAGAACAGAATCAGAACACTCCCAGCCAACCAGAACAGAATTGGGACATTCCCAGCCAATCAGAAGAGGATTGGAACATTCCCAGCCAATCAGAACAGAATCAGAACACTCCCAGCCAACCAGAACAGAATTGGAATATTCCCAGCCAGTCAGAAGAGGATTGGAACATTCCCAGCCAATAAGAAGAGGATTGGAACATTCCCAGCCAATCAGAACAGAATCAGAACACTCCCAGCCAACCAGAACAGAATTGGAACATTCCCAGCCAATCAGAAGAGGATTGGAACATTCCCAGCCAATCAGAACAGAATCAGAACATTTCCAGCCAATCAGAACAGAATTGGAACATTCCCAGCCAATCAGAAGAGGTTTGGAACATCCCCCGGATCACATGACAGCTGTGCAGTCTCCTTTTTGAGACGGTCTGGGAAAGTCCCCTTTGATGTGACAGGATGGACGTGGGACAGACTGCCAACTGGACAAGCCCGGTAGAATGGTTTGAGAATGACGACATTCTCTTTCGTCCCCATCTCCCTTATCTGAAGCTTCTTCATCAACGACAGCACACCCCAGTCCTATGTCTACTGCCCTGTAGGTCAAAAGAAGGTAAGTGGGGGTTAAAGGTGAATAACAAAGGGTCCTCATTGGTCACAATCTATGGCCAAGGTCACACACAGCTCTCTTTAAATGTTGCATCTGTTAATCCAAGCCACAAGGTTAGGTCTGTTCCAGGTTTTGTGCCCACTGGCTAGTCCTAAAAGCAGAGACAGGAGAGAGACAAACTCACTGCAGTTTTCTTCCTGAACATTTCTGCTCTGCTGTCTAACACAGAACAAAGAGACAGCCAATGAGCCAGTGACAGAGGAAAAAAGAGGGAGAGAGAGAGAGAGAGAGAGAGCAAACACAACAGACGAGAAAAAGACAGACTGCAGAGGAAAAACAAAGATAGTACAACACAATCAGAGCAATCTGTTTTCTGGTTTGGGTCAAGAGAAATATTTACCACCTACCTCCTCCTTTTTTTTCCCCTGCTGACGCATTTGTACCACAGGCACTCAACAACTGAAGAAAAAAAAAAAGCGCAGCCAACATGATCTACACAGTTCTAGTGCCAGTGTCAAAATATCTCGGTACCTCTCACTAACAGAACTGAAAAATGACCCACCCTTGCATTCTAAAATGCTCGATCCGTCCATCAGACCGAGATCAGGGAACCCTTGATGCCTGGCCATGGCTGTCAGAAGGGGTGAAGGGAACTAACTCTCTGACCTGCAGGATCTCATCACAGGGCAGGGGGTCTCACTGGTCTTGTACAACTGAAGCCTGTCTGTTGACTTACCTGGTCAAACCACCTGATGACCTGTATGACTTGTGCCACTCCAGTCAGTCGGTCATCTACCTTGGTCACACCACCTGATGACCTGTGTGACTTGTGTCACTCCAGTCAGTCGGTCATCTACCATAGTCACACCACCTGATGATGAAGCTGGCTATAAGAGATACATCTAAGGGCAAAGGATGATATGCAGACCGGTGGCTATGGGGTCAATGTAATCAGATGTTTTAAGAGTGAAACCTTCCCGCTCTACCAACCCACAGGGTGTGTACACAACAGGAGCTGACATCTTTTAAGAGTGAAACCTTCTAGCTCTACCAACCAACAGGGTGTGCACACAACAGGAGCTGACATCCTTTAAGAGTGAAACCTTCCGGCTCTACCAACCAACAGGGTGTGCACACAACAGGAGCTGATATCCTTTAAGAGTGAAACCTTCCGGCTCTACCAACCAACAGGCTGTGTGCACAACAGGAGCTGACATCCAACACAGCTACTCCGGTTTTTGATTTTCCCTGCACGTGACCTTGTGACTGCCACAGTGCTTCATGCCCCCACGTTTCCCCAACGACCCTGTCACTGACTTCATGCCCACAAGCACTCATGCCATTCCCCACGTTTCCCCAACCACCCTGTCACTGACTTCATGCCCCACAAGCACTCATGCCATTCCCCACGTTTCCCCAACGACCCTGTCACTGACTGACTTGTAATACTACTTATCAAAAACATCACAAGACACAAGTGTACTGAGAAGGCCAAAGGGAAAGAAGCCAGAAGGATGCAAACAGGAGACACAGCGGTTAGCATGTGTATACATGTCTGAAAGAGGATGACGCCAGAAAATGCAGACACAGCGCTCAGCGTGTGTATACATGTCTGAAAGAGGATGACGCCAGAAAATGCAGACACAGCGCTCAGTGTGTGTATACATGTCTGAAAGAGGATGACGCCAGAAAACGAAGACACAGCGCTCAGCGTGTGTATACATGTCTGAAAGAGGATGACGCCAGAAAACAAAGACACAGCGCTCAGTGTGTGTATACATGTCTGAAAGAGGATGACGCCAGAAAATGCAGACACAGCGCTCAGTGTGTGTATACATGTCTGAAAGAGGATGACGCCAGAAAACGCAGACACAGCGCTCAGCGTGTGCATACATGTCTGAAAGAGGATGACGCCAGAAAACGCAGACACAGCGCTCAGCGTGTGCATACATGTCTGAAAGAGGATGACGCCAGTAAAATGGTCTGAAACAGTCTACTCAGTGAAAGACAGAACAATGTGGTCAGTGCTTTGTACCTGAGGAGAGAACAAAGGAGGTGGGGGTAGGGGACGTGGAGGGGGAGATAAAGTATATTTCAAGAAAGTGTAAAAACATAGCAAATGCAGGGGGGGGGGGGGGGGGGGGGAATCATTCTCCAACACCGTCATCAAGGATAATATATAGTTTGGAATCTGTACACATCCAAATAAATAACACAAAGCCCAAATCTCCTTAATTTAATGGAACAGAATCTCAAGGAAAGAAAAAGTATACACAAACAATACACACGCATGTACCCATGCACCCACCCATCAACCCCTCACACGCACATACACACACACACACACACACACAAAGGCAGTTACAAAAATCAGCACAATGATATCAAACAAGTTCACCAACATGTTAACACTTAATCTTCTGTGGTGGTGGTGGTGGTGGTGGTGGTGCAGTTGTACAATTCTCTTCCACCATGAAATTTCTTAACTGAAAGTGTGGAGGAAAACGGACAAACCTCCGACTCAAACTAAGCCAACACTTCTTTTCATCTTCCTCTAAATCAAGTACAGCACAAGAGCATACGTTCTATATATATATATATATATAAAACCAGCACAGAGGAAACACAAGTTTTGCCACACACACACACACACACACAATTAAGCAAACCCACATATAATAATAATCATTCACACTCTTACTGATGAAAAAAAAAAAAAATTAAAAAATTTGTCTCATCAACACGCAAATGACCAACTTCAAGCTGGGCCATGTTTTGCCCACACACTGCTATCATGAGGAATGACCACACCTCCACCCCCAGCACTGACAACACACTATGGCAAAGAAGAGACAGACGGGCAGTAGTCATACATCGTGATCTTTTGCATGGACTCATTCTCTACACATAAATACAGAAAAAAAACAACAAAAAAAACGATCCACCATGAGCAGTATCATAGCCTGCTCACAGGCCAGCCCTCTGAAATTCAGTGAGAGTTTCCTCACGCGGCTGAATGACTGAATGGCCAAACTGTCTTCTCCACCCCCTGTCCTTTTCCTTCCTACCTGCCTCAGTTCACTGCTGGCAATCACATGCTCCAGGCTACCTCCACAAGACCGCCTCTAATACTGCTCTGTGTGTGTGTGTGTGTGTGTGTGAAAGTCTATTCAGATGTGTACCTGTCAAGGGATAGGCACATACAGGTGTTGATGTTGTCCATGGCAGACTCTTTACAGACTTTTGCACTGTCCCAAGAACTGGCAGACCATGCAAAGCGCGCTATACTGTTTCATTAACCATTGTTCAGCGCTGTGTTACCTGAACTCTTAACATGGTGTATGGAATCATCTTCACTTGAGGAAGTGCTCAAGATTTCAAAATCTACTGTAAAACATTTTCTGCTTCAAAAAAAGCACACCCCCCTATATTACTCCCCACCTCCTAAAAAAAACAAAGAACATACACACACACACCTATCCAAAGCAACACTCTACCATTCCCTTATTGTGGACAGACCTCAGGTGTACTATTCTTCAACCAACAACCATGGCGCTTTCTGCTTTAAATCAAATAACCTCTATTCACATTCTCAACTTTTTCCCCCCTGGTACCTGACTAACAGGTGAAACTTTCATTTTTCAATATAAATTGAGGTTAAAAAGAAAAGAGAGGAAAAAAAAAGTCCAGAACAGCCCAGCGACAGAGGGGTAAAAAGTCTGTTTTACGCCAGCAGTTGCACAGGGTCAGATGGACTCTGGGGAAGGTCAAGATCATGGGTTGGGTTGCTACAGCAGTCATAAGGCACATCTAACAAGAGGGGGTGGGGGTGTGGGAAAAGGGTGTGGGGGTGAAAAAAGTCAGGGGCCATGGGCACGTCAGATCCATATTCCACTGTGCGAGTCTGTGACAGTGAAACTGAGGGAGGGAAAGAGAGAGAGAGAGAGAGAGAGAGAGAGAGAGAGAGTGAGAGAGAGAGAGAGTGAGTGAGAGAGAGAGAATTGTTTTATTAAAAGAAAAATGAATAAAGTTTGTTTTCCCTTTTCTGCAATGTACTTTCAACAACAACAAAATCTGGTTTTTAGGGAAGAAAAATCACAATTTTGGAGAGAAAAAAAAATTCTGAGTGAAGGTGTTTGTTTTCATGTGGTTTGTTTTCCCCGAAGCGAACCACACCATCTTTTTTCAGAAAACATGACTGTATGATGAGTCTGCATTGTACAACTCAAACATATGAGAGACTGACAGGGGAGAAGAGGGGTGGGGAAGAGGAGGGAGTGGGGAGGGGAAAACTTGTGTCATTTATTGTCCAGTCGACTAAAGGCCAAACGCTGGGCTCATAACAAAAAATTTTAAAAAGGGAGATAACACAAGAGAGGAAGAGGAAACGCCTACAATGGAACGTTTACACAGAGCGCAGTCACACATGACTGACTGAACACCCAATTCATACTTCTGTATTGTTTATGAGCTGTAAACGACGATACTGCAACTTCAGTCCATTCCGTGCCCTTTCGACATCGTCATCCTTTTAGCAAGCATTTTTGCCAACAGTTTGCGCAGACCTGTTCTTGTGCATAGCTCACGCCACCCGTACCTGATTCTGCTGCAACACCCAGCCCACTGCCGGAGCCCAACAGACCCCCAACCGCCCACGTCTAAGGCCACTTGGGTTTGCAACATCAACAGCCACGCCCCAAAATTACAGGCGCCACTCAAAAAAAACATCGTGCAGGAGAAACCACATCATCGTTTCCATGGAAACATCAACAGCATTTAAATCTAACCAGCCAGTGTACAGAAGGCAATGAACGGCTCAAAAAAAAAAAAATCTAAAACGGGTCAACATGATGAAGAGGTCAAAGGTCACAACGATTAGCAGTCGAAGGATTCTCGCCAACATGACAAGGAGAAACACCTGGGCCAAGACACTTAAGACAACAGTCCGTATGTGTGGATTACAGCCCCTTGACAATGGACTTGTGGAGTACAGCCCCTTGATAACGGACTGGTGGATACAGCCCATTGACAACAGACTGATGGAGTATGGCGCCTTGACAGCCCACTGGAGCACAGAAGCACAATCATGACCATGTCTGAGAGAGGAGTCAACAATCATGAAGGTCCGATGACATGCACAAGACTGAGCATAGCACCGCCATGCCTCCTCCCCAAATGAACCAATCCTCTGCCTTAACCCCATGGACAAGCTGTGAGATGACTGACTGTAGGTGAGGACATCCGATGAGCAAGGTCTCCAGTCCACAGCCACAGTCACCTGTTGGAATACAGAGGCCTAGGACCACAGAGCCAGAGCTAGTTATGAACTGCACCATCGCTGGTGCAGTCTGGTGTCACAACTCTGTCATGGACGACTGACACCGCCAACAAAATAACCACTTCGTGTACCTGGAGCTGACACATGAGCAGAACATGCTGATTCTGGCTCAGCTCAGCAGCTGTTACCTCCCCCTTAATACATCACAAACAACACGACCTTTGGCTACCATCCCTCTACCTTCTCCCCCTAAACCACCAAAACTAGCTTCTTGGAGATCTCCTTCCAAGGCCTCCTGTTGAAAAATTCCCAAAATGATTTCCAAGACATAGCAGAACGACTGCTAATGACCACTGTGCACAACTCCTTCCTCACTGGGACCAAGTGTTTGAGTTGGGTTACTTCCCTTACACTGTGATAACGTTTTCTACCTCTGCAAAACAAACTTCTACCTTCTTCTAACCACAGTCTACAATGAGCTCAATTGTGTAAAACATAGCCAGGAATTCAGACCAAGAACAAAGTCAGGGCCAACAACTTCAACACCACCAGGGGGCAGCACTATCACGCCCTCATGAAAGGTCAGAATATAGCCATGGATCCAGGTCCCAGAATGGTGTCAGGACCAACATCCACACCCACTGGACTGTAACACACCCCACCTGGAAACTAGCTGACAAGTCAACAACAACAACAACAACGTCAACTTCAAAGCATCGACACACACACAGTAAGAGAAAACAGATCCATTTCCCTTCAAAGTCAAAAAGCAAATAAAGTTTCCAAAGACAGAGAGCAAATCAATTTTTCCTCGGAGCTAGAGAGCAGATCAACTTTCCATCAGAGTGAGAGAGCAAATCAACTTTCCTTCAGAGTGAGAGAGCAAATCAACTTTCCATCAGAGTGAGAGAGCAAATCAACTTTCCATCGAAGTCAGAGAGAGCAAATCAACTTTCCATTGAAGTCAGAGAGAGCAAATCAACTTTCCATCGAAGTCAGAGAGAGCAAATCAACTTTCCATCAGAGTGAGAGAGCAGATCAACTTTCCATCAGAGTGAGAGAACAAATCAACTTTCCTTCAGGGTGAGAGAGCAAATCAACTTTCCATCGAAGTCAGAGAGAGCAAATCAACTTTCCATCGAAGTCAGAGAGAGCAAATCAACTTTCCATCGAAGTCAGAGAGAGCAAATCAACTTTCCATTGAAGTCAGAGAGAGCAAATCAACTTTCCATCAAAGTCAGAGAGAGCAAATCAACTTTCCATCAAAGTCAGAGAGAGCAAATCAACTTTCCATCAAAGTCAGAGAGAGCAAATCAACTTTCCATCAGAGTGAGAGAGCAAATCAACTTTCCATCAGAGTGAGAGAGCAAATCAATTTTCCTTCAGAGTGAGAGACAGCAAATCAACTTTCCATCAGAGTGAGAGAGCAAATCAATTTTCCATCAGAGTGAGAGAGAGCAAATCAATTTTCCATCAGAGTGAGAGAGCAAATCAATTTTCCATCAGAGTGAGAGAGCAAATCAATTTTCCATCAGAGTGAGAGAGCAAATCAACTTTCCATCAGAGTGAGAGAGCAAATCAACTTTCCATCAGAATTAGAGAGCAAATCAACTTTCCACCAGAGTTACAGAAAGCAAATCAACTTTCCATCAGAGAGAGAGAGAAAGAGCAAATCAACTTTCCATCAGAATTAGAGAGCAAATCAACTTTCCATCAGAGTGACAGAAAGCAAATCAACTTTCCATCAGAGAGAGAGAGAGAGCAAATCAACTTTCCATCGAAGCTAAAAGTTAAATCAACTCATTATTGGAGAATCAGAAAGCCAATCATTCCTCCATCCATTGCGCCCACACTTATTGAGATATTTCACCTTGATTTTGCAACTGACAAAGTCTAAGGTCCTGTAGACAACAAGCAATACTTCGATCAAAGAGAATGCACATCAAAAGACAATTCAGTCAAGTCCGTGTCCAGCACTTCTAAGTAGCTAAGAGTAATTATAGTAAACTAGTCATTACATACACACACTGATTTATTATATATTATATATATATATATATATATATATTATATATCTGCAGTCATGGAGAAACAAAGAAAAACAAAAAAACTATGAAAGGTGAAAAACTGATGACATCCACACACCCCTCTGTACAAAACGACCATGTGCCAAAACCTTGTAATTCTCTCATGGGTATCTACAAATGATGTCTTCCCAAAGCAGGTCTTCACAGCTGACAAAATCTTTTTTTTTTTTCCAAACATCAAACTTCAAAAAAAAAAAAAAAAAAAGAAAAAGAAAAAAAAAAAGCAGTCTACACAAGTCGTTCTATCAACACACTGGTGAAGAAATCTAGCCTGTATCACAGAGCAGTAACCAAAACGCCAGTGTTCTCCTTCGCAGAGTCATCTCGTCCACCAGACACACGCACCATGTCTATGGTACACACCCCATGCTCACTGCCAGTCGTCTGTCACTCACTACAACATCATCGTCTCTCTCTCACTGAAGGCTGTTTTTAATTCGCTTCATGGGTCATCGGTGTCGATGAACTTCCCATAATCCTCTTTCCCCACACTGAACTGAACCCAATGTCTGGTTAATACACGTCGTTGTGATGCCACACAGTGTGTGGGTCAATGCTTCTCAAGGGAGACAACACATCCCTTCATCTTGCAAACTTCTGCTTGCTAGCGATGAACTAACTTGGGGGTGGTTTGGTTATCAATTTGAGCCATCTTTGTCTAAAATTTCCATTCTTTCCTATCTCCTTAGTAAATTAGGAGATAAGTGAAATTTTGTTATGACTGCATCGAAAGAAAGGTCGACTTTCACATCAAAAATGTTTTAGATCAACAATCACAAACTGCTTTCCATCTCACCAGAGTTTTATGAAGTTATTTCCCTTTGCACAAACTCAACATGCTGAGCGATCCTTCTCTTTGGAGTAGCTGGGCTTGCCCAGTCATGTAGAACTCAGCAATTTCGGTTCGCGAACTAGAGGCCCTTCACTTCCAACCTAAATTGAGGATTACCAAGATCATTTCAATTCATGACCAAGGTTTGAGAATGTCACATTTTTCAAATTAAGAACAGCATTCTTCTCCTACACACATGCAAACACACACACACCAGCATCAGACATATCAACTATGAGGTTCTAAAGGCATTGGCCCCTGTAGTTTGTCCAAGCAACGACAAAACAAATGCGATAGTCTGTGAGATAACATCAATGCCACGCTTTGTAGATGTAGTAATTAACAAGAGCTGAGCATGCACCAATCTACACTCCTCATTCCCCAAAGCACACACACACAAAAAAGTGTGTGTGTGTGTGTGTGTGTGTGTGTGTGTGTGTGTGTGTGTGTGGCGCGCATGTGCATGCACTCAGGTATGTGTGATTCTTCAACATAAAATGTATGTGATGTCATCAATGTTCACTCTCTTGTGACCTACATCTCCTTGCAGTGTGTTCACCCTCCTTTGTGCCCACACCACTCCCCCGTGAAATCAGACAGACAAGGCCAGAGCTGCAGTCTCTCTTACAGAAGACAGCCTCTCCACACACTCTTTGTCCGCCACTGTGGGGTCAGATGTCTGATGACCTCTACGACAACTGCTTGGAGAACAACAGTCTCCAGTGCAGTCAGCTCCCAGTGAGGCTTTGCCCACAAGTACCTGTCCAACATCTCCCATGGGAGGAACACCTGCTGTATTGTGCTCCTATCCTGGGAAGACACAGTGACCAACAGCGATGCCCTGTCTCATGCCAGCCTCCCCACGTTGTGCGTCATGCTCAGACAGCACAGACTAACAAATGACTGGGGCACCATCGCCGCGTCAACAGCTGGTCTCCAGGATGAGGTCCACAGCTGGCTGTAAGCTGTGGTACAAAGATGTGTGCAGGAGAGACATGACAGCCCCTGGCACCAAAGTCTTCACAGGGACTTGCAGCCCACTAGGAGGAGAGCAGGGCTCCCACCGACGAAAAGCGAAAACGGCTGAAATTCTATGAGGTGTGTGTGTGTGTGTGTGTGTGTGTGTGTGTGTGTGTGTGTGTGTGTGTGTGTGTGTGCGCGTGTGTGCGCGCGCGCGCGCGCGCATGTGTGTTGTGTGTGCGTATGCGCGAGTGCATGTGTGCGCCTGCATGCAAATGGCATCACCCCCACCCCCAATGTCCCCTCCTCCACACGGAAACCTGCTTTGAAATTCTGACACGAATCTGAGCTTAGTGTGTATGTTCTAGCCTCAATCCTGTGTTGATGCATCCTTCGACCGTTTCCTTCCTAACTGCAGCTTTTCACTCCTTTCTAGCTTCAATCCTGTGTTGATGCATCCTTCGACCGTTTCCTTCCTAACTGCAGCTTTTCACTCCTTTCTAGCCTCAGTCCTGTGTTGATGCATCCTTCGACTGTTTCCTTCCTAACTGCAGCTTTTCACTCCTTTCTAGCCTCAATCCTGTGTTGATGCATCCTTCGACTGTTTCCTTCCTAACTGCAGCTTTTCACTCCTTTCTAGCCTCAATCCTGTGTTGATGCATCCTTCGACGTTTCCTTCCTAACTGCAGCTTTTCACTCCTTTCTAGCCTCATCCTGTGTTGATGCATCCTTCGACGTTTCCTTCCTAACTGCAGCTTTTCACTCCTTTCTAGCCCAATCCTGTGTTGATGCATCCTTCGACCGTTTCCTTCCTAACTGCAGCTTTTCACTCCTTTCTAGCCTCAATCCTGTGTTGATGCATCCTTCGACCGTTTCCTTCCTAACTGCAGCTTTTCACTCCTTTCTAGCCCCAATCCTGTGTTGATGCATCCTTCGACCGTTTCCTTCCTAACTGCAGCTTTTCACTCCTTTCCAGCCCCAATCCTGTGTTGATGCATCCTTCGACCGTTTCCTTCCTAACTGCAGCTTTTCACTCCTTTCTAGCCCCAATCCTGTGTTGATGCATCCTTCGACCGTTTCCTTCCTAACTGCAGCTTTTCACTCCTTTCTAGCCTCCAATCCTGTGTTGATGCATCCTTCGACCGTTTCCTTCCTAACTGCAGCTTTTCACTCCTTTCTAGCCTCAATCCTGTGTTGATGCATCCTTCGACTGTTTCCTTCCTAACTGCAGCTTTTCACTCCTTTCTAGCCTCAATCCTGTGTTGATGCATCCTTCGACCGTTTCCTTCCTAACTGCAGCTTTTCACTCCTTTCTAGCCTCAATCCTGTGTTGATGCATCCTTCGACCGTTTCCTTCCTAACTGCAGCTTTTCACTCCTTTCTAGCCTCAATCCTGTGTTGATGCATCCTTCGACCGTTTCCTTCCTAACTGCAGCTTTTCACTCCTTTCTAGCCTCAATCCTGTGTTGATGCATCCTTCGACTGTTTCCTTCCTAACTGCAGCTTTTCACTCCTTTCTTACTCTGCAGGCATGCGTTGTTCTTGTTTCTGTTCATGTACAATGTTCAATTGACAAAACAAACCCCAGAGTTTTTTTTTGTTTGTTTTTTTTTTTGGGGGGGGGGGGGGGGTTCATTTCATTGATCACAAAGACTGGTGTACATGTAACTAAGCAAACTTTCAACATAAACAGACTTCAGTCGACTCCAGCTTGACCTAAACGTCACATCAGTCTTTCAGTGGCCACAAAAATCACACACAAGAAAAAACTTTTTCCCATTCTAAACAACATTTTATAAACTAACACTTTCTGTTCTTTAATCTTAAAAGGAGAGAGAGAGAGACACAGTCACAAATAGACAGAGAGAGAGACAGACTGACACAGAGACCAAGAAACAGACAGGCAGACAGAGGGAGAGACAGAGAGAGACAGACAGTAACAGAGAGACAGAGACAAAAACTGACATCAGTGACAATTGAGAGTTGCGTCAAAAAAGCTGTAATTAACCATTACTGAATATTTTGATAATATACAGATGGCATGTATGCAAATTTCATAGACAATAGAGAATATCCATATTAATCAACAAAGAGAACAGTATATATAATTTATTAATGGACAGGAGTTGCACATTCCCAAAGCAGACCAGAATTTTCATTATCAACAATTCATAAAAAAAAAAAAAAGAAAAAAAAAAAAAGGAATAAAAAAAACCAAGTTGGTTCCCGACCATTCCAAGATGTTCAGGCTGAATGCAGCAGAAAATCCGAGCAGATTTCACCAAACATGAACTCCGAAAGAAAGGGAAAAAGAAGCTATTTACAAATAAAAACAAGCCGGAAGAGAAAAAGAAAAAATCAAAACAATCAAAAAGTCCAAATACTGAAAACGATTACAATTTTATATCCGTTTACCCAAACAAGAGCCTGTTCAGATGCTTAAAAACTTCCATATCTGTAGCAGACAATGCAGCACGATGTGTCTAAATACTGAAAACGATGATCATTTTTCCATCCCTAAACCCAAACAAGCGACTGTACAGATACTGTAACCGTGTCTGCGGATAATACATTCAAAAAGAAAAAAGAAAGCAATTTGGTTTTCCTGGCACCATTTTGATTCTGTTCACAGATTTTTTTTTTACAAGACAGACGACGACGACGTGCCACTTTCCATTCCTCCTCGCTGAAAGACAGGTTGAAGATAGACGGATGGAACTCGCCATCGTGTTACTGTCAGGGAGGACAACTCTTATCGCTGTGAGAAACCATACCATGCACATCAAAACACATTCCACTCCTCTGGCTCTCTCTGAAGAAAAAAAAAAAAAAAAAAGCATTGACATACAACGAAGCAAACACAAACCATCCATCTAATGCAATCAGTGTTATCCGTCCTATTTACTCTGCCAAAACTGCTGTTGAACATTATAGAAAAAAAAAAAAAACCCACCCCACCCTAACCTCGCTCATAAAAAAAACCCTGACAATGGTTTGATGCTTTACAACAAACAAACAAACAAAAAAACCAACATATGCACACCGAACAAAACCACCCCAACAGTCAACACCCTGCTCAGCAGACATGCTCACAGAGACCTGATCAAGGTCCATGCTGACCCATACACACTCCTCAACGACGCAGCTCCATCTATACCATGGGGCGGAGACACCAAGAGAAGACAACCCTTTGCTGTAGTTTGGAATCATCCCTGGCATTCTGTGAACTCTTATTCAGGATAGTGTGTGTGTGTGTGTGTGTGTGTGGTGGTGTGTGTGTGTGTGTGTGTGTGTGTGTGAGAGTGTGTGTGTGTGTGTGTGTGTGTGAGTGTGTGTGTGTAGCACGTGGTGGTGGCGCAGTCTCTCTCATCATGGAAAGTGTACACACAGGGCAGATCTCAGTCAGCGGCATGGGCAGTATTTCTTCTTTCATCCTGGTAACACACATAGCAGCCAATCAGCGTCCATTTATCATCATCATTAAAGATTCAATCAGCACTCCTTAATTTTCATTCTTAAAGATTCGATCAGTGTCTGTTAAATCAATGGCTGTTAATTTTCATCATCAAAGATTCAATCAACGACTGTTAATTGTCATTATTAAAGATTCAATCAGCATCTGTTGTCATTATTTAAGATTCAATCAGCATCCCTTAACTCTCTTGTCACAAACAGACGCTATAGCCTTTTCCGACGATGTTACGCTTCTGTACAAACGAACGCTATCAAGGTTTCAGCCTTCACCAATTTTTCATGCGGTGGCAGCGTGATCAGTACACCGCAACAAGCTATAAATAGTATCGTCAGCATTCTTTGTTTGCCTGCCCAGTGGTTTCGTGGTACCCCATCACCCACTTTGCCTCAGTGGCTGATTGACCAGACCAACCCACATGACTTACTCATCTGCATAGAAACATGGCGTCTCAATCAAGTTCTGCTGCGAATGTGTCGGAGCAAAGTCGAGCCCGTCGGGCAACATTTTAGCGTTCCTGAAGTTACTGATATGCTACAAACGGAAGGTTCAGACATTGAAGAGGATGACGAAGCTGATGAAAGTGATTCCAGTGAAGAATTTCGAGGAGAAGAGGAATTTGATACCGACTCGTCTGTGGAGTTCAGTGATGATGAAGGTGAGGGCGGGCCACTTCCCCAATCAAGAGGGGGCGTTGGAGTGCCGCGAAAGACTGGGGATTTAAGTGAGCAAGAGTTCGTTGGCTTTCCTTCACGTGACTGGCACATAGATTTCAAGTTTTTTCCATGACAATGCCTCCTTTTTCTGGTACTTCTGGCCTTCGTGTGTCAGCTGAGTGCCACGCCCCCATTTTTGCATTATTCCAAGTTGGCTAGTGCATGGTAGGCATGTGATTCATATATCTTATTTTATTTCCTGGAGTGTATCTACCTTTTTTTCAACTCATTTAGTGTATTTACTGGCTTTTTCTGCTGAATGTGAAGCCATGGACCCACTGACTCTGTGCGGGATGATGTCCAGCTGACCAGGGCTATCAACAACTATCTAAAGTTAAACTATCATTCAACGCCTGCCTACCTTGCGCTGAAGAGTGAAGAGATCGAAGCTGAGTACCAAATGCGTTCATTTTCGTTGAACTATTTGTTTGTGTCTTGCCTGAAGAAGACCTAAGAGGTCGAAACGTGTCGTGTTTTGTCTTGTGACTCGTTTGTCCACATTTCTCCTGGCGGTTCGTTAACATTTATTTAAGATTTGTTTAGATTTCCGCCTGCAGTCGTCTGACTTTGCAACTAGATCTATCAGTTTTAATGAAGACACCACTTTCATGCTGATCTCCTCTATCCTGTGTACAAAATACATCACAATGGTACGGGTAAAGAGAGCCAGGAAACCCTGTGACACTCTGCTCCCAGTGGTGACCCTGCCACCACCAGGCACTCACTGATCTACACAGGCACACAGTATTGGCGGTGTCGCTCACCTAAGATGGCGATTTCTGCGGCAGGTCGACGACGGAGATCTGCAGATGGCCAGGGGCTAAGTGGTGGTCGTAGTCTCCCTTGGAGGACATCTGGTTCTGCACGGAATGAAGCTGCACACAGCAGCATCATCACCATCATCGTCATCATCATCATCATCATTGTCATCATCATCGACATCACTGTTGTCATCATCGTCATCATCCTCATCATCATCGACATCACTGTCATTATCATCATCATCATCGTTATTGTCATCATCATCATCGTTATCACATTTGTCATTGAATAATACCCTGCTATCATCATTAGACCATCACATTGTGAAGCTATATACATCCCCATCATCACGTCATCGTCAATGTCATTGCCATCATCATCGTCATCATCATCATCGTCACATTTGTTATCAAATAATAGGCTGTTATCATCATCAGACCACCACATTATGAAGCTGTACACAACCCCATCATCATCATCATTATCATCACCATTGTCGTTACATTCATCATCAAATAACACACTCTGAAGTGAAATACAAAGTGATGACTCTTAGTATTTTATTGATTTTCAAAGGTTTTCAAGGCCTTGAAATTCGCTGTCAGAATTCAAGGAGTTTCAAGGAGCATACGAACCCTGTAGTACCAGTGTTCCTTGGTGTTTTCTCATCACTAATAATAACTATGGCCACAAATCGTGTGAAGGGAGTGAAATAGAAAGTGATTACTCTTTGTACCAGTGTTCCCTGGTGTTTTCTCATCACTAATAATAACTATGGCCACAGATCGTGTGAAGGGAGCGAAACAGAAAGTGATGACTCTTAGTACCAGTGTTCCTTGGTGTTTTCTCATCACTAATAATAACTATGGCCACAGATCGTGTGAAGGAAGTGAAATGAAAAGCAAGCCCCTGAAAACTGACCACTCTTACTCTTAGTACAACTGTTCTACCACTCTTAGTACAACTGTTCTACCACTCTTAGTACAACTGTTCTACCACTCTTAGTACAACTGTTCTACCACTCTTAGTACAACTGTTCTTCAGTGTTTTCTCATCACTGACCACTTTTAGTACATCTGTTCTTCGGTGTTTTCTCATCACTAACATGGCTGCACATTATCCCTCTATGTACAACTGTTCTTCCTTGTTTCCTCATCACTAACATGACTGCATATTGTCATTCGTCACTTCCACTATCACTTACATGATGATTTCTCTTCATTTTCATTTGCTTCTACATCTGTACAGGTGTCTTGGATAATGGATGCAGGTGGGCTACCTGGAGTCTGAACACCTCCCTGTCCAGTGCAAAGGAAGCTTTGACACTCAGATCAAGACAGACAGCTCACATGGGAAGTGTTACACTCAGATCAAGACAGACAACTCACATGGGAAGTGTTGTGCTCAGGATCAAGATGTACAGGGTTGTTCCCACAGACTCCCAAGAACAAAATTCAAGGAGTTTTCAAGGAGTGTTTATTTCATTTCAAGGCCACAATACTTGCATAAAAATTGAAAAAAGAAATGGCAGTCTGATTTTGCTATGTTCAGGTTGATGAAAAAAATTATTTAAAAACAAATCTTTACAAACATCGTCGCGATCCTGGATTGTCGTCGGCTATTTAACCAAGGGAGATAATTTGTAACTTCATCAAAATTGATGAAGTTACAAATTATCTCCCTTGGTTAAATAGCAGACAACAATCCAGGATTAGGATGATGTCAGTTAAAATTCGTTTTAAAATAATTTTTCATTAACCTGAACGCAGAAAAATCAAACTGTCATTTCTTTTTGCCACATTAAAGATTTTTGGAGCCGATGGCTTGATTTTCAAAGGTGTTCAAAGAGGTTTGGTCAACAGAACCACATTTGATTGATTTTCAAAGGTTTTCAAGGTCTTGAAATTCGCTGTCAGAATTCAAGGAGTTTCAAGGAGCGTATGAACCCTGCAGACAACTCACATGGGAAGCTTTGATGTTCAGGATCAAGACAGACAACTCACATGGGAAGTGTTGATGGTGTGACTGCTGTTGACATCTCCCGACCCTATGTGCGCCGTGTGTCGGAAGTCGGTGGGTAGACCAATCATACTGGGGTCCAACCGCCGCCGGCGCTTCTGGATGAAAAAGAGAAAGGACATTTTACACAAAATAATGTTTCAGTTTGTTTCATTAATGTGTCACTACGTGCGGACTAGTCCACGCCACATCACATCCGCTAAGTTTTGATACCACACAGTGCATGATCTAAAGCTGATGGATAAATGAACTAATAATGAAGATGAGAGAATTTAATCAAGTAGCGGGTCTCATGGCTATGACTTAGCAGATGTCTGCCTACGCATTAACCCAATAAAATTATGAAAAAACTAAACAAAAACAAGATTTCAAACCCACATTGCTGCATTAGCAAGTGTTTTTTTTATCATGTTGTACTTATTTCCTACAATGTCCTGTAAATAAATGAAAGCATGCATTTGCATTAGACCGAGGTGATACATGTGAAAATCATCAACATGGGGCTGATTCTACAAAATGAGATTAAAATATCATCACAAAATAAGAGATAATTCTGAGGGGAGAAAAAAACAACAAAGTGTTCAATAATTTTAATTATCTTCATTATTCTCTGAGATGCATGAATCCTGACTCTGACATAATACCATGATGACAGTGCTTTCTTTCACCTGGGCGATACAGGGATGCTTCTCCAACTATGTGACTAAGCTGGAAAAAAAAAAAAACCTAATGAAAACCAACTTTCATAAATCTTCTGCACCCGAAAACTGGTTCTCAAAACCGACCTGATAACAAAGACATTTCAAGGAAAATAAATCAGGAACATTGGAGACAGCATGACCTGCAACACCTAGAGACCAAATGATAATCATTAACTTCTTTCCAAGGATTTACAGCTCACATCTAATGACACATTGCTGAAAGGAAATTTTTATTCTAAAATTACGTTTAATCTAACATACTTACCGTGGCTCACTAATGCAATAAGCGGCAGCAATTTGCTATCCCTGCCTCGTATACAATAAAGTCCGTACGGACAACAAAACCCCTGAAAGGGCCTCGTGCCTTGCGCATGCTCAGATCAATCCTCTTTTCGAGGTATATTAAACCTTGACTGAGAACTCCTAATGGAACCAGGAAGGCGGGGAGGTAGGGAGGGTCTCTGCGTGAGCCACGGTAAGTATGTTAGATTAAACGTAATTTTAGAATAAAAATTTCCTTTTAATTACACATACTATACCGTGGCTCACTAATGCAGAGTCGCACTACCTGGAAGGAGGGCTCACCTGGTTACCGTCTGGAGGAGCGAGAAGAGCCGGAGCGTGTGGAAGAGCCAGAGCGTGTGGCGGAGATGGAGTGTTGAGCCACCACAGCTGATGCGATGCCCCTAGACCCATCATCGCGCAGACGAGAAACGTCGCGCAGATAGAAATGGATGAAGGTGCCAGGAGAACGCCAATATGCAGCATCTAACACACTCAGAATGCTGGCACTATGAGCTACTGCCAGCGAAGACGCCCATGCCCTAATCTCATGAGGTCTTGGTGAAAGATTTCGTGCGTTTCCTATACTCCCGCAGAGCGCGCACCGGACAGAGAGTGCGGTCTTCATCGTCCGGGGCGAGAATAGAAGTGAGAGGAAGAATGGAGATAGTCGGGGATGGAGAACCTGGCAACTGGTTCTTCGCTAAAAATTCAGGGAGGAGGCGAAGAGACATCGAGCCAAGAAACTTCAGAGAACACTCCCGGATGGGCTCGTAAGGGGGGAGCCTGAGGGAGGAGAGAACTAAGAAAAGATCCCACGCCGGGGTACGGCGGGGGCATCGGGCCTCCTGTAGGGCTGCTCCTCTGACCAGATCCCGCAGAAGAGGGTCGTCCACGAAGGAGGGGCCCCCTAACTGGCGGATAGTGGTGGAAATAGCCGCCCTGTGAACTTTAACAGAGGAGGCAGAAAGTTTTTTCTCAGATGAAAGAAAAGCTAGATAGTTCGCCAACTGACATTGAGAGGGAGAATGAGGGGATACTGCGTGGTTGGAGCACCAAGAGAGCCAGCCATTCCAGTGGACACTGTAGACGCTTTGGGTGCCTGGCCTGTGGGCGTGTTCCACAAGTCCGATTACCGCTGGGGAGGCGCCTTGTGAAGACAGCGCGTCCCGCACAGTAGCCAGGCGTGAAGATGCAGCACGTCTGGGTTGCCGTGTGGAATGCCTGACCGTGGCTGAAGCAGGGACTTTGCTTTTAAGGCGAGCGGTATCGGAGGCACGTGAGACAGGTGTAACAGTTGTGGAAACCACGCTTGGGCCGGCCAGCGTGGAGCCACCAGAATCAGCGTGGCTGCGTCCTCCCTTGCTTTGCGGGGAACCTTTCCCAGAATGGGGAATGGGGGAAAGGCATAGCCCATCAGTCCGGACCAAGGGATGGATAGGGCGTCCACAGCCCACGCTGCCGGATCCGGGACTGGAGAGACATACAGCTGGAGACGGTGGTTGAACCGGGTGGCGAACAGATCTACCTGTGGTTTGAACCACACAGTCCAGAGAGGTTCCAGGACTGAGTGGACGAGAGTCCACTCCGAGGGAAGAACCATGTGCGACCTGCTGAGAGAGTCCGCAAGAATGTTGATTTTCCCGGGAACGTGCTTGGCCGAGATCCGGATGGAATGTGCCTCGCACCAAAGTAGAAGCTGTTCCGCTCTCAAGGACAGGGAGTGAGAACGCGCCCCCCCTTGTTTGTTGATGTAACATGCCACAGTCGTGTTGTCGGTGTTGAGGAGAACGTGTTTTCCCTTCAGGAAGGGAAGAAACTCCTTGAGAGCTTGGAACACGGCTTCCAGCTCCAGCCAATTGATGTGCAAGGACCCCATCTCCGGGGACCATTGTCCGGCCGCCGTCAGAGAGCTGACATGGGCACCCCACCCGGACTGGGACGCGTCCGTGAACAGGTCTTCCTGTGGAGGAGGGGGCGTGATGGGGACTCCCTGAGTCAGCCAGGACTGGGAGTGCCATTGGGTCACCGATGATTGGAACCACTGGCCGAGGGGAACCGGAAGGTCCCACGACTGCAACGCCTGAGACCAACGCTTGCGAAAGAGGCGTTGGAACCGGCGTTTGTGCAGTCGTCCGAGGGGCACTAAGGGGGCCAAGGACTCCATCAGACCCAGAAGGGAGGCCAGCTTTCTGGCTGGAGCCTGATCCAAGGAGAGGAGAAGGGCCAAGAGATGCTGGAGGCGAACAAGACGTTGGGGGGTTGGAGAGACCAACCAGTTGGTGGTGTTGAAGGACATGCCCAGGAACTGAAACTGCTGCGCCGGGATGAGATCGGATTTCTCCTCGTTGCGAACAAATCCCAGCTGCTGACAGAGGTTTAGAACCTGGAGAGTTTGCTGGGAGCACAGAGTGCTGGAGGAGGCAAGGAGAAGCCCATCGTCGAGATAGGCCTTCAGACGAATTCCTTTCTCCCGAAGGTGCATGCAAAGTTCCCGGACCACCTTCGTGAAAACCCAAGGGGCCGGGGCTAGCCCAAAGGGAAGAGCCCTGAACTGAAAAACGCGGCTTCCCCATACGAAGCGGAGGAACTTCCTGTCCCTTGGGTGGATCAAGAGATGGAAGTATGCATCTTTCAGGTCGATGGATACCGCCCAGTCGCCGGGGTGTATGGCATCGCGGACTGACATGGGGGTTTCCATCCGAAAACGGAGGACGAGAAGAAACCTGTTCAATGGCGAGAGGTCTAGGACAGGTCTCCATCCTCCAGAAGCTTTGGGGACCACAAAAATGCGGCCATAAAAGCCCGGAGAGGAATGGAAGAGGACTTCCTCTGTGGCTCCCTTGGCTAACAGCGAAAGGACCTCCTGATCCAAGGCCTGAGAGGCCGCTGGATCCCGAGGAGGAGCGAAAGGAGGAGGGAAAGGAGTGAGCGGAGCCTTTACTGCACCCCAAGGAAGACGAAACCCCGACCTGATCACCCGCAGAGCCCAAGGGCTTGCGGGAAGCCGCTCCCAGGCACTGAGGTGCCTGGACAGACTGCCCACAGGACCGCCCTGGGGTGAAGTACCCAGGTCGGGGGTAAGTCATTGGGGGTGGGGCGACTGAGACGTGGAAGCTTTCGGACCCGCCGGCCGTGCCTGAGGCCGACCCCTGCTGGGTTGCTTGCCTCGGACCCCCCGGGGACCAAATGACCTTCGTCCCTTGGGCTGAGAGGGACCCGGTGATGAGAAAGGCGCTGGCGCCTTGCGTTTTGAACCCGGGCGGGGGGGAGGGGGCCAGAGTGAAAGGCGAGGTCACGCCTAATCTCGGCCTGGCTCTTAATGGTCGCCTGAACATGATTTCCGCTCTGAGAGAGGCGCGGGCAGAGGCGGAGCGGGCAACAGAAGAAGCCAATAGGACGGCATCTCTTCTCGCTAGGACCGAGTTCAGATGGAGCCTAGCGAAGGCCCCGGCCGAATACTTCAGTCCATCAGCCATGGCCTGAATACAGGCCACCACTGCCGAAGAGTCTGCGGACTGGCGTAAAGCGAAGGACTCTGAATCAGGGTCCTTCAGGGCAGACACTAGTCCCCCTAGGAAGGAATCCATAACCGAGAGGGATTCCAAACCCCTCCTTGCCGACTCTTCCCACTCGGCAAGGCAGCGCTCTGAAAGGGACACCTGCCGAGCGTGTGACTTAGACCTCTCCTGGACCAGGAGGAGGTCCTCCTGGGAGAGGGGGAGAGTGGCTTCTGGGATAGCGTCATTTGCCAAGAAGGCCTTCTTGGCAAATGGAAGCCTCTCTGGTTTGAGATACTTCCCGCACGCCAGTGCGCCCGGAAAGTCAGGGACAGAACCAGGCGTGATGTCCTGCGCCTCCGTGCCCCTGACCTTTAGTTGGGCCCTCCTCATGCAGTCAGCTACCATGACCGACTCCTTTAGGAGAGAGGAGGGCATAGCCGCCAGTGGGTGAGACCCCAGGGCAAGTTCCGCTGCCGAAGGGCAGGGGGCCCTGACCTCCTGAGAGGACGACACCGCCTCCGGGACAAGGGAAGCCAGAAAGGCCACAGAGTCCCGGAAGGAATAAGAGCCAGACGAATGGCCCTCGTCCTCCGACTCCGAATCCGCCAGGTCGGAGCCACAGACCGAGGGGGTGACTGCCCTTGGCGAGGAGGTGCGCGGCGAAAGCCCAGGGTGGCCTGGGCTGGCTGACTCTCCAGACCCCCCTGGGGAGGGATCGGCCGCCGGATGGGCCGAAGGGGCCTGGGAGGAAGAGACCTGCGCTGGTGGAGCGCTGGGCATAAAACCCGGCCACCAGGGGAACCCCGGAGCAGGGGGCTGTGGAAAGCCCATGGTCGGGGGATACTGCCATTGGGCCCATGGCGCCCAAGGCAAAGGGCCCTGACCCCATGATAAGGGGGGCTGAGGTTGTGGCTGCTGGCCCACCCCATTAAATGGGGGGCCTAAAGCGCCGGTCCCCTGAGGGACGCCCGAAATGAGGGCGAAACCCAAGTGTTCTGCCCAAAAGGAGTGGCAGACACATGAGGTGGGGGAAGGGAAACAACCGGGGCCGAACGAGAATCGAGCCCCTAGAGGGAGTTGCTTCCCTTGCATCGCCTACCGATCGAGAGGGAGAGGTAGGCGAGAGGGCTGTCTCATTGCCCCACCCCTGAGCCTCCGTTGTCGAGGGCTCGAGCATCTTCGGTTCTGCCATGGAGGCCGAACTGTGATCAGTAAAACCGCAGCTGAACTGAACACAAGATGCAGTAACGGGAACGACAGAACCGCAGCTGAGTCGCTCGCCGTTAGGGGACAAAGGGACGGGATCGACAGAACCGCAGCTGAGCCGATCACCGTCACGAATTATGGGATGCAAGCAAGAGCTCGCTGTCACAACAACAGAACCGCAGCTGAGTTGAAGTGAACCCTTGGGGAAAGAAGAAGAAGAGGAAGAAGAAGAAGAATAGAGAGAAAGTGACGCTGAAGGGGGGGGAGGTTTTGGCGCGGCTAGAGACAAAGAGCCTGCCGGCGAGATGCGGGAATCGAATGACGAAACCTTCTTAACTCTCGCCTTACCACCCAAACGCTTCACGTACGTTCTCCCTTAAGTGAAAACATAAGCAAGGACACCAAGAACAGCAACAACAATCGATCGATTGCGAGAAAAGCAAAAAAATACTTAGCTGCTCGTGTACACGAGGCTTAACGGGAAAATGGCTGCCGAGAAAAGAGGATTGATCTGAGCATGCGCAAGGCACGAGGCCCTTTCAGGGGTTTTGTTGTCCGTACGGACTTTATTGTATACGAGGCAGGGATAGCAAATTGCTGCCGCTTATTGCATTAGTGAGCCACGGTATAGTATGTGTAATTAAACTGGGTTTTTATGGAGTCTGCTGGATAAAGGGTTTATGTCTGATATCAAGTCCCAACACTCTGAACGTGTTTTATAGCCAGTGGTACATCCACCCAGACACTGACAGCAAGAGATATAAAAACAAGGAAAGTTTGTCCAGCAATAATGGGCGAGCAGACAGGCTAAAAAACCTTGACATTTGGCTGACTAAACAACTCTGACATTCAAAGGAGCGATGGGAAAACATGACAAGTTTCAAGGCCATTGTCAATGAGTCACACGCTGATGCTGAGTGATACCATTCAGGATTTAAAAAAAATGCCGACAAGTCTGAAAGATAAAACAGCAAAAAAAAGCCATTTACAGCTACCCTTATGCACTTTAAACCCCCCCCCCCCCCCCCCCCCCCCCACCACACACACACACAACCTTCCCCCTTGCCTCCCCTCTCCCAAATGCAGACTCGACGCATGACAAGTCAAATGTAATTACAATGATAAATGTATCCTGGCAAAGCAGCAACGTTCACAAGGTTAGGCCCATGTTGTTGTGTTTGTAATGTTTATGGTTTCCCTCTGTCAAGGGTAGGCCCATGTTGTTGTGTTTGTAACGTTTATGGTTTCCCTCTGTCAAGGACAGGCCTATGTTGTGTTTGTAACGTTTATGGTTTCCCTCTGTCAAGGACAGGCCCATGTTGTGTTTGCAACATTTATGGTTTCCCTCTGTCAAGGGTAGGCCCATGTTGTTGTGTTTGTAACGTTTATGGTTTCCCTCTGTCAAAGACAGGCCCATGTTGTTGTGTTTCAACGTTTATGGTTTCCCTCTGTCAAGGGTAGACCCATGTTGTTGTGTTTGCAACGTTATGGTTTCCCTCTGTCAATGTAGGCCATGTTGTTGTGTTTGCAATGTTTAGTTTCCCTCTGTCAAGGGTAGGCCCATGTTGTTGTGTTTACGACGTTTATGGTTTCCCTCTGTCAAGGGTAGGCCCATGTTGTTGTGTTTGCAACGTTTATGGTTTCCCTCTGTCAAGGTAGCCATGTTGTTGTGTTTGCAACGTATGTTGTTGTGTTTGCAACGTTTATGGTTTCCCTCTGTCAAGGGTAGGCCCATGTTGTTGGTTTGTAACGTTTATGGTTTCCCTCTGTCAAGGGTAGGCCCATGTTGTTGTGTTGCAACGTTTATGGTTTCCCTCTGTCAAGACAGCCATGTTGTTGTGTTTGTAACGTTTATGGTTTCCCTCTGTCAAGGGTAGGCCCATGTTGTTGTGTTTGCAACGTTTATGGTTTCCCTCTGTCAAGGACGGCCTATGTTGTTGTGTTTGCAACATTTATGGTTCCCTCTGTCAAGGAGGCCCATGTTGTTGTGTTTGCAACGTTTATGGTTCCCTCTGTCAAGGTAGGCCCATGTTGTTGTGTTTGCAACGTTTATGGTTTCCCTCTGTCAAGGACAGGCCCATGTTGTTGTGTTTGCAACGTTATGGTTTCCCTCTGTCAGGTAGGCCATGTTGTGTGTTTGCAACGTTATGGTTTCCTCCCGAGCGCTGGCTTGCAGCAAGCTGTCCCTCCTCTCCATATCTTCTCTGACCGTGAAGAGTGCTGGAGGAGCGCAGTCTGCACCAAGGTCACACAGACCTCAGTGCTTTCTAGCACCTCTTGATTCACTATGGTCACTTGCTGTATCTCTTGATACACCTCCCAAACCATCACATTCATTTTCTTCTTTTCAGCAGTCTTATCTTCTGACGCCTGCGCGACACTGCACCCACGCCGCTCACTCCAACCCCCTCCTCCACAGCCACAACCTGGCAGGTCCTGCCACAGCCCCAGCACTAGTATTCCACAGGGAGCAGTCAACGTTCAGTGGCTGCAAGGCAACCCACAAAAGGAGACACTGCACTGCTGCCGAGTCATGTGATGTTCAGTGGTGCCTGTTGGAATCGACCACACGCAGGACACCACCTACTCAGCCCCCTCTGAACGTCCTTGGTGGACAGTGTCCAGAGGTCATTCTGCTGAACGTCCTTGGTGGACAGTGTCCAGAGGTCTTTCTGCTGAACGTCCTTGGTGGACAGTGTCCAGAGGTCTTTCTGCTGAACATCCTCGGTGGACGGTGTCCAGAGGTCATTCTGCTGAACGTCCTTGGTGGACAGTGTCCAGAGGTCATTCTGCTGAACGTCCTTGGTGGACAGTGTCCAGAGGTCTTTCTGCTGAACATCCTTCGGTGGACGGTGTCCAGAGGTCATTCTGCTGAACGTCCTCGGTGGACAGTGTCCAGAGGTCATTCTGCTGAACGTCCTCGGTGGACAGTGTCCAGAGGTCATTCTGCTGAACATCCTAGGTGGACAGTGTCCAGAGGTCATTCTGCTGAACGTCCTCGGTGGACGGTGTCCAGAAGTCATTCTGCTGAACGTCCTTGGTGGACAGTGTCCAGAGGTCATTCTGCTGAACGTCCTCGGTGGACAGTGTCCAGAGGTCATTCTGCTGAACATCCTCGGTGGACGGTGTCCAGAGGTCATTCTGCTGAACATCCTCGGTGGACGGTGTCCAGAGGTCTTTCTGCTGAAAATGCTTAGTGGACAGTGTCCAGAGGTCTTTCTACTGAACGTCCTTGGTGGACAGTGTCCAGAGGTCATTCTGCTGAACGTCCTCGTGGACAGTGTCCAGAGGTCATTCTGCTGAACATCCTCGGTGGACAGTGTCCAGAGGTCATTCTGCTGAACTCCTTGGTGGACAGTGTCCAGAGGTCATTCTGCTGAACGTCCTCGGTGGACAGTGTCCAGAGGTCATTCTGCTGAACATCCTTGGTGGACGGTGTCCAGAGGTCATTCTGCTGAACATCCTCGGTGGACAGTGTCCAGAGGTCATTCTGCTGAACATCCCTGGTGGACAGTGTCCAGAGGTCTTTCTGCTGAACGTCCTTGGTGGATGGTGTCCAGAGGTCTTTCTGCTGAAAATGCTTAGTGGACAGTGTCCAGAGGTCATTCTGCTGAACATCCTTGGTGGACAGTGTCCAGAGGTCATTCTGGTGAACATCCTTGGTGGATGGTGTCCAGAGGTCATTCTGCTGAACGTCCTTGGTGGACGGTGTCCAGAGGTCTTTCTGCTGAACGTCCTTGGTGGACAGTGTCCAGAGGTCATTCTGCTGATCATCCTCGGTGGACGGTGTCCAGAGGTCTTTCTGCTGAACGTCCTTGGTGGACGGTGTCCAGAGGTCTTTCTGCTGAAAATGTTTAGTGGACAGTGTCCAGAGGTCTTTCTGCTGAACTCCTTGGTGGACGGTGTCCAGAGGTCTTTCTGCTGAAAATGCTTAGTGGACAGTGTCCATAGGTCTTTCATCACTAAAAATCATCAGACTCTCCAACGTTGTCTTTTCCTTCTTCATTCCTGGTCACTGTCACTGTCATGCATGATGTTTATGAGTGAGTGCGTGCGTGCGTGCGTGCGTGCGTGCGTGCGTGTGGTGTCCTCATGCAAGTGCATGCATGTCGTGCATATGTGAGACCACTTGGCATTTATCCTGTGAACTAAGCAACCAAAAGCAATAAACAAAAATCAACAATTCTCAGCTGTGGGAAATCAACCCATCCGTAGACAAACAGACAGAGAGAGAAAGAGAAAGGGGGAGAGAAACAGTGACAAAGAGAGAGAGAGAGACAGAGAAAGAGAGAGGAGAGAGACAGACAGAGACGGAGAGAGAATATCAAACAAAGAGAAAGAGAGTGAGCATGGGACAGACATAAAGGGAGGTCACTCACCGGCTGGGGTTGCTCGGTGATACAGCAACTGAAGCACAGCAGAGCGTCGCCCATCATGTGGCCGTCAGAAGATAACTCCACACACACACCACACAAATTGTCTCCCTTTCCTGCTCCTTTGCCACACACACACACCCTGGTTGTGCTCTGACCAGCAAAACACAAACTGCACTGCAGTAGTGGTAGACCTTCTTCTCCTTTTTTTCTTTCTTTCCCTTTTTCTTTTACGAAAAAAGTCTTTGCCACTTCCTTCTTTTTTCACTCTCTGACACAATACTATTCTTTTTCAACACCTGCTTCCAAAAACAGAAACAGAGTTTATCTGGAGATAAATATTTCACTGGTCAATCTGTAATTTTTTTTTCCTGTTTTTACTGAGTTTTTTTTTTTTTTCTATTTTCTTTTTGTAACTAAATTTTCCGATGTATTCTGGCACTCAGCATAAAATTCAATAATTAACAGACTTTGGGTGATGTGTATGAGAGAACCCCAGTGTCTGTCTGAACCCTTCAGAAATGGACCTAAAATCTAAAATTCCAAAAATGGTGTGATGTCTTGAGGAAAAAGGGTGATCGCAATAAAGGTCTTTCTTGAGCGAGTTGCTGCCCCTGAGATTTCTCTCCTCAGCTGACGACAGATACCGTGTCAGATAAAGGTCATGGTGGGGTGATGAAATTCCCGCGATGTCTGCCTCAGTCACTGAAAATACAAAAAGTAACGAAAAAACTCAATTAGTAATAAAAAAGCAGCATCACACACACACACACACACACACACACACACACACACACCAACACACACACACACACACACACACACACCACACACACACTCACACACACCCATCCATACTGGTTTCGATGATCAAGGAACTCAAATTCGGCTGCAAGCATGACAACATCAAAACTACCATGTACCATCCAGTCTAAAACTTGGTCAGCGCACCACACACTGACTGTGACAGAAATCACTGTACTGCTGGACTAACCTGTTTCAAGAAGGGATGCACCACCCAATGCCAACAAATTTTGAGAAACAGAAACTTATGAAATACATACATGGAAATGAAAGAAAAAAAAAGGATCCTCATAAACATATAATAAAGTGTTTATTATGAAACCTCTCCTCCTCACGCTCTCTTCTCCACACACTTTTCAGTGGCTCCCCTCCACTAACAGGGCCGTTTTCCCACCTTTGTGTCACCAAAGTGCATTTTTAAAAATTTCTTGACATTCCCTTTTTTTTTTACTGTGGGAGTGACAAAAAAAAAAAAAGGGGGAACACCTGGAGCTCTTAGCAGTTTCATTTCATGCCTTAGGATGTCAGCAGTTCAGCTGCCTTGTTACCACTGCCTATGTCCTGTCTTTTTTCAGGATGTTGCCCCCCCCCCCCCCCCCCCCACCATGGTCGATTCAATATATTGTGATGTGATATGTGACGTGTGTGTGTGTGTGTGTTGTGTGTGTGTGTGTGTGTGTGGTGTGCGTGCGTGCATATGTGTGGGGTTGTGTGTGTGTGTGTATGTGTGTGTGTGTGTGAGTGTGAGCTTGACAGCCCTTAAAAGGTTTTATGTGTTCACCTGGGCTGTAACGATTAAAATGTAAAACTTGAAACCAAGCTTTTTTTTCATGGAGGAAAGGGGGGCGGGAGGTGGGGGGCGGAGGGGGGAGAGGGGAGGGGGTGGCATGGTGCTCCATGAATACAGACCATCACACACACAAATACACACACACACACACTCTCTCTCTCTCTCTGTCTAGGCCTGGTCGAGCGCCAACCATGCACTGATCAGACTCTGTCCCTCACACCAAGCCCCAAATCAGCCGTGCTAATGTCAACACACACAGCTCCTGACTGGCCAAAACCAATATGGCCAATTATTTCCGGCCAGTGGAGTGGAGTGGGTGAGTGGTGGATGGAGTGGAAGGGGTGGGGTGGGGTAGGGAGGTTGTGTGTGTGGTGTGTGTGTGTGTGTGTGTGTGTGTGTGTGTGTGTGTGTGTGTGTGTGCGTGCATGCGTGCGTGCGTGTCTGAGCAAGGTATATGCTGTGTTTGTTCTGCATGCATACCCTGGCTGTGATATTTTCATGCTGATGGCGGCATGGCATCTCATGTATACATGCATGATTGAGGGGAAAGCCAATCCCCTGGACGCCCTCGGTGGGGTCTCCGGGCCCCCCATGTAAGTGTTCTTCTTCCAGTCAAAGGCACCTTCAGCCGCTGCTGCCCTCCTCCTACCTGTCACTGCATGACGCCGCTCTACCAACAGGTAGCAGGTGGAGCTAGGGAACTTTACTGAGGTAACCAGTCGCCGTGGCGAGGTGGTTAGCGTCGCGGACTCCCAGCTGGGAGGTTGCGGGTTTGATTCCCATCAGAGTCATGTGGGATTTTTCTGCCCCGACCAGCTCCTACCCAGAGTCGAGTTTGCTACGGTCTCAGTTGGGAAGACTGGAACCACACAGTCGAGTTTCATCCACTTAATGGATGAGTCTCTGAGAGTGTTGCTCAAATTTCCTGACCAACACTGCAGGTGTCTGTATCTCTCAGGCCTGGTTGATGCCGGGATATATTATGAAAGGAAGCATAGAGTACAGACCTGCCATGCAGGCTCAGACCAAAATGGAAATCCGTAGCAACATCTTTATTATCCTCATTCTCATCAACAGGAAAAAAAAAAAAAAAAAACCCTTTAGTGAGGTAGGACAATGCAGGAAAAAATTAATGGTGAAAGTGGAAAATTTCTTTTGGGAAATTGTTTGAATTGCTGGAAAAAGACTCAGGAGAAAAAAGATCTCACGGGAAACTGTTGGAAAGGTAAGGAAAAGACTTTAGAGGAAAAAGATTTATCGGGGAAACTGCTGGACAGGAAGGAAAAAGACTGGTATAAAGGAAAAAGATTCCTACGGAAATTGTTGGAAAAGTAGTGAAAAGACTCAAGTGGAAAGATATATCTTTGGAAACTATTGGAATGCTAAGAAAAAGACTGCTGAGAAAAAGAATCTCTAGCATTAGCATAATTGTTAGGCAGGAAAAAAATGTCAAAGGAGAAAGATCTCTATTGAAATCGCTGAAGCTAACAAGTGGAAAAAGATAGGAAAACCACTGCAAGGTAGAAAACAGACTTTAAGTGAGGAAAAAAATATCTAAAAAGTAGGAGAAAGGAAAAACAGAAAAAGACATCTATGGGAAAGTGGAAATAGTAAAGAAGAAAAAAAACCTTATGGAACAGATTTAGGTTTGAAAAGATTTAAATACTTATTCAAACAGAAAGACTAAAGCAGAAAAAAATCTATAGTGAGAAAAGAAAGGTGCAGAAAGCAGAAACAAAAGAAAGAATTAAGCAAAAAAAAAAAAAAAAAGATTATACTGAAAATTAGGGAAGGCTAAAAAAAAAAAAAAAAAGGGGGGGGGGGGGGGGGGGGGAACTACATGGAGATTAAGGAAAAAGAATAGAGTACCAAAAAGATCTATACACGAAAGATCAAGGAAAAACAATAGAGTACCAAAAAGACCTATACACAAAAGATTAATGGTAATGGCAATGGTAATGTTGCTTATAGCCCAGCCAACCGCAAAGGGCCATATCAGGGCTGTCACCGCACTGACGTCAACTCACCAGTCATTCATTCACACGACTCTTTTTCAAATACATCTTCTAAAAAACACACCCGAATTGTGTTAAAAATCTTTCCACTATGAAATCCCAGATCCGATGAAAAATGTTGATCTCTTTTCAAGCATCAAGTAGATTAAGGAAAAAGAATAGAGTACCAAAAAAGTCTATACACAAAAGTCAAAACTGTAGGAGTGTACCAAAAAGGTCTATACACAAAAGTCAAAACTGTAGGAGTGTACCAAAAAGGTCTATACACAAAAGTCAAAACTGTAGGAGAATGTAGAAAAAGGAAAAACCTGCAAGGGAAAACAGGAAAGAGAGAGAGAGAGAGAGAGAGAGAGAGAGAGAGAGAGAGAGAGAGAGAGAGAGAGAACAGGAAGGCAAGAGTACACTACAGTAAGGCAAGCTGGCCACTTCATCACACTCCTAACACTGACACCTCACAAAGCTGGCCACTTCATCAGTCTCCCAACATGACACCTCACAAAGCTGACCACTTCATCACTCTCCTAACATTGACACCTCACAAAGCTGGCCACTTCATCACTCTCCTAACATTCACACCTCACAAAGCTGGCCACTTCATCACTCTCCTAACATTGACACCTCACAAAGCTGGCCACTTCATCACTCTCCTAACATTCACACCTCACAAAGCTGGCCACTTCATCACTCTCCTAACATTGACACCTCACAAAGCTGACCACTTCATCACTCTCACTCCTAACATTAACACCTCACAAAGCTGACCACTTCATCACTCTCACTCCTAACATTGACACCTCACAAAGCTGACCACTTCATCACTCTCCTAACATTCACACCTCACAAAGCTGGCCACTTCATCATTCTCACTCCTAACATTCACACCTCACAAAGCTGGCCACTTCATCACTCTCCCAACATTGACACCTCACAAAGCTGACCACTTCATCACTCTCACTCCTAACATTGACACCTCACAAAGCTGGCCACTTCATCACTCTCCTAACATTGACACCTCACAAAGCTGGCCACTTCATCACTCTCCTAACATTCACACCTCACAAAGCTGACCACTTCATCACTCTCCTACTTCATTCACACCTCACAAAGCTGACCACTTCATCACTCTCCTAACATTGACACCTCACAAAGCTGGCCACTTCATCACTCTCCTAACATTGACACCTCACAAAGCTGACCACTTCATCTCTCTCCTACCATTCACACCTCACAAAGCTGGCCACATCATCTCTCTCCTAACATTCACACCTCACAAAGCTGGCCACTTCATCACTCTCACTCCTAACATTGACACCTCACAAAGCTGACCACATCATCACTCTCCTAACATTGACACCTCACAAAGCTGGCCACATCATCTCTCTCCTAACATTCACACCTCACAAAGCTGGCCACTTCATCTCACTCCTAACATTCACACCTCACAAAGCTGACCACTTCATCACTCTCTTAACATTCACACCTCACAAAGCTGGCCACTTCATCTCACTCCTAACATTCACACCACACAAAGCTGACCACTTCATCACTCTCTTAACATTCACACCTCACAAAGCTGGCCACTTCATCACTCTCTTAACATTCACACCTCACAAAGCTGGCCACTTCATCACTCTCTTAACATTCACACCTCACAAAGCTGGCCACTTCATCACTCTCTTAACATTCACACCTCACAAAGCTGGCCACATCATCTCACTCCTAACATTGACACCTCACAAAGCTGGCCACTTCATCACTCTCCTAACATTGACACCTTACAAAGCTGGTCACTTCATCACTCTCCCAACATTAACACCTCACAAAGCTGGCCACTTCATCACTCTCCTAACATTCACACCTCACAAAGCTGGCCACTTCATCTCTCTCCTAACATTGACACCTCACAAAGCTGGCCACATCATCTCTCTCCTAACATTCACACCTTACAAAGCTGGCCACATCATCTCTCTCCTAACATTGACACCTCACAAAGCTGACCACATCATCACTCTCTGAACATTCACACCTCACAAAGGTGGCCACATCATCTCTCTCCTAACATTCACACCTCACAAAGCTGGCCACATCATCTCTCTCCTAACATTCACACCTCACAAAGCTGGCCACTTCATCTCTCTCCTAACATTCACACCTCACAAAGCTGGCCACATCATCTCTCTCTCCAAACATTCACACCTCACAAAGCTGGCCACTTCATCACTCTCCTAACACTGACACCTCACAAAGCTGGCCACATCATCTCTCTCTCCTAACATTGAAACCTCACAAAGCTGGCCACATCATCACTCTCCTAACATTGACATCTCACAAAGCTGGCCACATCATCTCTCTCCTAACATTGACACCTCACAAAGCTGGCCACATCATCTCTCTCCTAACATTGACACCTCACAAAGCTGGCCACTTCATCACTCTCCTAACATTCACACCTCACAAAGCTGACCACTTCATCTCTCTCCTAACATTCACACCTCACAAAGCTGGCCACTTCATCACTCTCCTAACATTCACACCTCACAAAGCTGACCACTTCATCACTCTCCTAACATTCACACCTCACAAAGCTGACCACTTCATCACTCTCCTACCATTGACACCTCACAAAGCTGACCACTTCATCACTCTCCTAACATTGACACCTCACAAAGCTGACCACTTCACACTCTCACTCCTAACATTCACACCTCCAAAGCTGGCCACTTCATCCTCTCTTACTCCTAACACTGACACCTCCCAAAGCTGGCCACTTCATCACTCTCACCTAACATTGACACCTCACAAAGCTGGCCACTTCATCACTCTCACTTAACACTGACACCTCCCAAAGCTGCCACTTCATCACTCTCGTAACATTCACACCTCACAAAGCTGGCCACTTCATCACTCTCCTAACATTCACACCTCACAAAGCTGGCCACTTCATCACTCTACTCCTAACACTGCACACCTCACAAAGCTGACCACTTCATCACTCTCGTTAACATTACACCTCACAAAGCTGGCCACTTCATCACTCTCCTCTAACATGACACCTCACAAAGCTGGCCACTTCATCACTCTCCTAACACTGACACCTCCAAAGCTGGCCACTTCATCATTCTCACTCCTAACATTCATGGAGCCCTCGCTACACTCAAAATAACCTATGACTCTGATAATGAATAACTGAAATACTGAAATGAACACATTAATTACAGAAATGCACATATCAAGGGATAAAACTCGTGCCCAATTTTGTACTCAACTCCACAGACACAAGATGCGCTTCCCAAGAAAGACTCTGAACTCCTGCTCAAAGTTAGGCACGGACATCACTGACAATGGCATACATACGCAAATAATCAGACCAAACTCATTCCACAGGCACACAGTCTGAGTGATTCCATAGGCGAAGCACTTCCTAAGTTCCTCCACACTCCCCCCCCCCCCCCCCCCCCCTTCCTTCCTCTTCCCCTCTGGCTCATCTCCCTTGGCAATGCTCCTACACAGATCCTGGGAAGTGGGTCTCACGGGCAGGACCACACCCCGTATCCCATTCCAAGGTTCACTTTGTTGACACACCTGTGGTGCCCCAATTCGTAGCACCTTCCAGACCAACAGCCCTGGCCTCATCATTACAGGAGGGTAAGGGTATGGTTCGCTGCCCAGATGATGACAAAGGCTGTTAGCCAAATTAGCCCCCTTCCAGTCAAAAACACTTCCAATAACACTTACTGAGCAGACCATGCTGAGAGTGAAACGTGGCAAACCAGCTACAAACCAACGCAGTTTCTTCAGTCGGTGGTAAGCATCACTTTCCATGATGTTATGCTCCAGTACAATGTTGTTATTGATTTTCCTCCCCCCCCCCCCCCCCCCCAACAAGTGGTAAAAAGACTAGTGGATGTGAAATCATTCCATACTGGCATGATGAAGACTAAGTTGAATGGGGGTCAAAATCGGGTGGTCTTGACTTGGTGTGTCCAGCCAGGAGAAGGTCCGGTAGGGTCCAGAGGGGTTGTGGACATGGCAGGTCTTTCCGGCCCAGTGGGTAAGACAGTTACAACATGACAGAAACGTTTCACACCCCCAAAACATCTGGTCCCAAATCCAGAGCACTCTGTCAAACTGGAAAGAACCACAATACTGACTTTGGCTTTTTTTTTTTTTTTTTCGTCTTCATCCTACCCCTTCCTATTTTGTTTTCCTTTTTTTTCTCTCTAGAAGTTTAATTCTTTAAAAAAAAAAAAAAAAAAAAAAAAACTGGAGCAGGGAAAATGGCAAGATGGAGAGGGAAGTACCTGTGTGTGAATAAACAAGACACCATGCCCATGTCAGTCATCACCATGTCAACCATCACCATGTCAGTCTCACCATGTCAGTCATCACCATGTCAACCATCACCATGTCAGACCCTTCCACCCTTCTCTCCCCCCCCCCCTCCTCCCACACACACACACACTCCACACAACCCTCTCCCCCTCCCCTCTCTTTCCATTTTCATGGGGCTAAAAGTAAGCGCTCTACTTGCTCAGCTGGGAGGTATCCACACCACTGAGCATTAATGACCTGCACATTCTCAAAGTTTTACTCTCTGGCAGTCACTGGCACAGACAAGAAGGGAGGGAGGGTGGGGAAGTGCTAGGGGGAAATGGAGAGAGAGTGAGAGAGAGACTCAGAGAGAAGAGAGAGAGAGAGAGAGAGAGAGAGAGACAGACAGACAGACAACAGAAAACACTGAGACAGACAGACAGAAGAGAGAGAGAGAGAGAGAGAGAGAGAGAGAGAGAGGCAGACAGACACATAGAGATACAGAGAGAGAGACAATCTCAACAAAGAACAGCTTCACCCCTTCCCACACCCACCCCCTCCACCACACCTGATCTCACTCCCAGTCCAGCAGCCTCCCCAACCTTCCCACCCAGCACCCCCCACCCCCACCCCCCACCTGTCTCACCCCCAACTGCAGGCAGCAAGCAGCTCTATCAGTCCCAGCACAGAGACCATGGACATCAACTCTTCCTTACTTCTACAACAGATCCTCAGCTACACACCCTGTCTTAGCACATGGAACGCTGACATCAAGCTCTTCCCGGGACAGTCCCTTCTTCCACTCTACAGGTCCCAGGCCAAACAACCTGTCCCCTTCACACAGAACATGGACACTAAGCTCCTCTCCGTGTTGTCCTGCTACTGGTCGCTGGGCCAAACAACCTGCCCTAACACATCATCACAATGGCCCAAACAACCTGCCCTAAGGCATCATCACAATGGGCTGAGCGCAGCCTACTTCTAGACACAGGAAGGAAATGACGGAGAGACGCCCTGGATTGGCGTGACCATGCCTGAATGCGACACGTGATCCCCCCCCCCCCCCCCCCCCCCATGTCCATTCAGACAGAGTGGACAATGCCCTTGGCTTCCTCTTCTGACCGCATCTCCTCAGTGTCTGTACAGCGGACAGATTCAACTAGTCCACAGTAACACCTATCAAAACAGCACTATCATAAAAACTAATAACTACAAACACACACTCACACGCAAAAACACACATACACACACATGTGCACATGCGCTCGCACACACACAAACACACACAGATGCACAGGCACACACGCATGCACGCACGGCACACGCACGCACACACACACATGTATGCACACACACACAGAGGCAGACACACACACACAAACACGCATGCACACACACACAAACACACACACACAGCATAAACTGGTGACAACATTCAGACACAATTTACCACAAGAAAACAAAGTGGGTGAATTAGGAATATTTGCTGGATGAGGAGGGGGAATAACATCTGCAAGTCTAATCAAAATTTCTTAACAAAGTCCACTCTCCCAGTCTTTCTTTTGTTTTCCTCCAGTTCACTGGTAGGCCAGGTTTCTGTTTCCTCACAATTATAACAGTTAGGACAAAGTTCAGCCTCATATCTTCTTCTCCATTCTCCACTGGAAAGAGTGTAGGAGTTTTTTATTTCCTCATAACAACGAGGATGGATGGGGACACCCATGAAGTGGTTCCTGTGTCGGTTTCACATGGGGATGGGCAATCATTTGCAGTGGAAAGCACATATGTGCTTGTGTGTAAAAAAGTAAGCGATTTGTCTACTTTTACGCGCACACACACACACACACCCACACACACACACACACACACACGCTCTCTCTCACACACACATACATGCACACACACACACACCAAACACACATACTCTCTCTCTCACACACACGACACACACACACACACGCACACACACACTCTCTCTCTCTCTCACATACACGCAAACACACACACACACACACACACACACACACACACACACACACACACACACACACACACCCCCCCCACAAACAGCCCCAAAGTAAAAACTCAACCGACCGATCAACCGGCCCAAAACCCAGCAATGATAATCTGGATTCAAACCTTAGACCTTGAATGTCAAATGTGCACAGGGATGTTTCAAAACCCAGTCCACCATTTGACCCACCAGTGACAAGGCAAGCTCCTCCCTAACCCCTCCTGTACTGAATGAGAGTCAAGTGAACACATCTAAAGTGCTGCCAGAGAGTTATGTGACACAGGTTCAACCAGTGATGAAGATCACCCTCACTGACAGTGATCCACACCAGTTCCTTCCTCACCGTCCTCACCCCTCAGAGAAAGAAGCCAAAGGCCTCAGGACGACCAATCATTATCAAGCTGCAGCATCAGTCGTGGGATACCTCAATCCCCTCTCTGGAAGCCGTCTATGCTAATGGAATACTGCCCAGAAGCTTCAGTAATACTAATTCTTCCTTTTTCCTTTCTTCCATTTTTTTTTTTTTTGCGGATAAGAAGATGGATTGCCTTCATACCTATTTCATTTCTACTCTAGCACGGATCATTGTGTAGCCATGGCCAACACAGATTCCTTGTGTAGCCATGGCCAACACAGATTCATTGTGTAGCCATGGCCAACAGTTCGTGCCTAACAGTAACACAGTCACATCCACATGTCCATGTAATACAGGCTAAAAGAAAACCCTTCCGTCGTACCTGTCCAACAATAATTTTCCCTTGGTATGTGGCAGACCGATTCCGTCGACTGTCCACAAATTAATCGCTGGTAGTGGTAGACTCGTCCGATGTCCAAATTAATTGTCTGGTATGTGGTAGACCTTCCTCCGACTGTCCACAAATTAATTGTCTGTATGAGGAACCTTCCGTCCGACTGTCCACAAATTAATCGTCTGGTATGTGGTAGACAAGTGAAAATTCTCTCTCCACTTGTAGCTGTCGTTGGGCAACTAATTTTTTTATGGTGAAAGGACCGCTGAAAAGTCAGCTTCAGTCTTGACCAATCCTGCTTCCTCTGAATCAGAGTGTGTGTGTGTGTGTGTGTGTGTGTGTGTGTGTGTTGTGTGTGTGTATTGTGTGAGTGTCTGTGCACTTGTGTGTGTGTGTGTGTGCTGTGTGTGTATTGTGTGAGTGTGAGTGTGTGTGTGTGTGTGTTGTGTGTGTGTGTGTGTGTGTGATGCTGTGTGTGTTGTGTGTGTGTGTTATGAGTGTATGTGTGTGTGTGTGAATGTTTTGTGTGTGTGTGTGTGTGTGTGTGTGTGTGTGTGTGTGTGTGTGTGTGTGTGTGTGTGTGTGTGTGTGTGTTTGTGTGTATGTGTTATGTTTATGTGTGTGTTGTGTGTGTGTGTGTGTGTGTGTGTGTGTGTGTTGTATGTGTGTGCTGTGTGTGTGTGTGTGTGTGTTGTATGTGTGTGCTGTGTGTATATATGTGTGTGTGCACGAGTGTGTGTGTGTGTGTGTGTGTGTGTGTGTGTGTGTGTGTGTGTGTGTGTGTGTGTGTGGGCTGTGTGTGTGCATGCTGTGTTGTGCATGTGTGTGTTATGTGTGTATGTGTGTCTGTATGTGCATGGTGTGTGTGTGTATGTGTGTGTGTATATGTCGTGTGTGTGTGTGTGTGTGTGTATGTGCGCGCACGTGTGTGTGTGTGTATGTGCGCGCGTGTGTGTGCGTGTGTGTATGTGCATGTGTGTGTGTGGTGTTGTGCGCGCGCGGTGTGTGTGTGTGTGTGTGTATGTGTGTGTGTGTGTGTGTGTGTGTGTGTGTGTGTGTGTGTGTGTGTGTGTGTGTGTGTGTGTGTGTGTGGTGCGTGCGTGTGAATAGGAACTGGGGAGGGCAAGCCGATTTTCTTATCTACATGTCCACAGGACCACTAAAACTAAAACCATTACTGGTAACTTCTAGCCCTGTAACAACCAGCCTGCACTTCATTACACAAAAGTGGAAGTCAGCTTGCTGGAGTGACTTGCTCACTGAGATTGGCCTTGCACAGGATGACTCAGTGAGCCACAGACGAGAGTAACACACTGTACACAATCACCCCAATGATAGAGTAACGCCCTTATACAATCACCCCAACGATAGAGTAACACATGTACACAATCACCCCAATGATAGAGTAACGCCCTATATACAGTCACCCCAACGATAGAGTAACACACTGTACACAATCACCCCAATGATAAGAGTAACCCCTATACATCACCCCAACGATAGAGTAACACACTGTACACAATCACCCCAATGATAGAGTAACGCCCTATTACAATCCCCCCCAACGATAGAGTAACACAGTGTACACAGCCACCCCAATGATAGAGTAACACACTGTACACAGCCACCCCAATGATAGAGTAACACAGTGATACACACCACCCCAATGATAGAGTAACACACGTACACACACCCCAATGATAGAGTAACACAGTGTACACAGCCACCCCAATGATAGAGTAACACACTGTACACAGCCACCCCAATGATAGAGTAACACACTGTACACAGCCACCCCAAGATAGAGTAACACAGTATCAACACCCAAGATAGAGTAACACACTGTACACACACCCCAATGATAGAGTAACACAGTACACACACCCAATGATAGAGTAACACACTGTAACAGCCACCCCAATGATAAAGAGAGTAACACAGTGTACACAGCCACCCCAATGATAAAGAGAGTAACACACTGTACACAGTAACACACTGTACACAGCCACCCCAATGATAAAGAGAGTAACACACTGTACACAGCCACCCCAATGATAAAGAAAGTAACACACTGTACACAGTAACACACTGTACACAGTAACACACTGTACACAGCCACCCCAATGATAAAGAAAGTAACACACTGTACACAGAACACTGTACACAGCCACCCCAATGATAAAGAGACTGTAACATGAAACAACTGTACACAGTAACACACTGTACACAGCCACCCAATGATAAAGAAGTAACACACTAGTACACACACACACCCCAATGATACACGTACACACACTGTAGCCAAACACACTGTACACATGCCTCTGCTAAAATAACACACGACACAGTAACACACGACACACTACACACTACACACCACCCACATGAAAAGCTGCACACACAACTTACCACAAACAGAGTGCCACAGACACGCACACACACACACACACACACACAGTGACACAAACAGCAACACACACACAGGCAACACAGACACAGACACTCACACACACACACACACACACACACACACACACACACACACACACACTGTAATTAAAGTTAGACCACATGCACATCCGCTTGCATCCTCATCAGGGGTGACAAGACTGTGGTTCTGCTTGGTTTGCTGCTGTGCTTCACTTTCCACCTGGCTGCACTGTGCAGCCCATGACAAATCATATATCCCACCATAGTACTGCAGGGACACACAGTGACAAACACTGACAATCACTTTCCACCTGGCTGCATAGTGCAGCCATGACAAATCATATATCCCCATAGTACTGCGGGACACACAGTGCTAACATGACAATTCCACTTTCCACCTGGCTGCACTGTGCAGCCCATGACAAATCATATATCCCCCATAGTACTGCAGGGACACACAGTGACAAACACTGACAATTCACTTTCCACCTGGCTGCACTGTGCAGCCCATGACAAATCATATATCCCCCATAGTACTGCAGGGACACACAGTGACAAACACTGACAATTCACTTTCCACCTGGCTGCACTGTGCAGCCCATGACAAATCATATATCCCCCATAGTACTGCAGGGACACACAGTGACAAACACTGACAATTCACTTTCCACCTGGCTGCACTGTGCAGCCCATGACAAATCATATATATCCCCCGTAGTACTGCAGGGACACACAGTGACAAACACTGACAATTCACTTTCCACCTGGCTGCACTGTGCAGCCCATGACAAATAAAATATCCCCCATAGTACTGCAGGGACACGCAGTGACAAACACTGACAATTCAAATGAGCAGATATAATGGAGCAACATCTGTAGTTTTATGGACAGTGAAAAACATGGACGAGCAACATCTGTAGTTTTATGGACAGTGAAAAACATGGACAATTCAAATGACCAGATTAACAGAAATAATGGAGCAACATCTGTAGCTTTCTTTCCGTCCCCTCATCACTGTCCATCCACCCCCCCCCCCCCCCTTTTTTTTTTTTTCCCAAACCAATGGAAAACTTTACACAGACACACAGACTGACTGACAGTGTCAGTGACACAGAGGAGCCAACTGATTATCTTTCTTCCCGAGGTCAACATATAATGCAGGTAGATGTTGTTTTTCTTTCTGTCTGGCCCTCATCCCTTGAAGGTCCAAGGAAACTAGGACAGGAATACTGTGCACAGAGACAGACAATGGACAGAGAGAGACAGAGACAGAGAGAGAGAGAGAGAGAGAGAGAGAAGAGAGAGACAGAGACAGAGAGAGAGACAGAGAGAGAGAGAGAGAGAGCAGAGGAAGAGACAGAGAGAGAGAGAGAGAGACAGAGAGAGAGAGAGAGAGACAGAGAAGAGAGAGACAGAGAGAGAGAGAGAGGGGAGAGACTGAGAGACTACAGGAAAAGACAGAGTGAGACAGACAGGAGGAGGAGGGAGGGAGAGAGAGAGAGAGAGAGAGAGAGAGAGAGAGAGAGAGAGAGCACTGATACAGAAACAGAGATAGAGACAGACATACACAGAGAAACAGAAGTGGAAGGGAAGGGGGGGGGGGGGGAGCAAAGGGGACTGGGGCTGGGGGGGGGGGGGGGGGAGGGGGCAAGAGAGGGGAAGCAGGAGAGACAGACAGACAGACAGAGACAATCAGACACCCTGACTGATGGAAGAGAGGAGGGAGAGAGAGAGAGAGAGAGAGAGAGAGGGGTGGTGGTGGTGGTGGAGAGACATATACAGGCAGGCACACACACATCAATGCATACACACACAAGCACACACATAATATATGCATACACAAGAACAAGACCACCACACACACAACACACACACACACAGAAAACATACTACACATTCACAGGACATTTTCAACCAAACGATCACACAGGCAGTGAACGATCACACAGGCATGAACATGAACAATCACACAGGCATGAACTATCATGCAGGCATGAACATGAATGATCACACAGGCATGAACCTGTACAATGACACACACCAGACAGACAGCACCGCTTCAGCTGAGGAAAAGGACAAAAAAATCCCTGAAATTCCAGACAGGTCAAATGGGCATCCCCCCCCCCCCATTTCCCTCCTCCATCTCTTCAGACCTAAAAAAAAAAAAAAAGTTGGAACGATTTCCACATGGTGCGCATAATCTGATGCAAAGCTCAGCATCACCTGGTCTATCGTTGTTGACTTTTCTGCCCATGCACAACCAGGTCTTTTTGTTCTTATACATGTACAGCTTTCGTCAGTCTCTTTCACTTTCACAGAGTCGTACGGACATATATATGACATCCAAGCTTTAACATTATCACACTCTGCTGTCGGAAGGACAAAATGCCAACAGCTCACTGTTGCAAAGAAGTTCACATGAGATTCTGTGACATCCGAGCCATCTGTCTGCATGCCAAAAGAGCAGCCAGCGCTCGGCAGAATCTGCTGTCACTTTTTTCCCTTCTTCTTCTTCCCTGTCATCCTTTTTTCGTTGTTTTGCTGAAAGTGAAACTTTCTTCTTCATTTTTGTTTGTTTGTTTGTTTTTTTTTGTACAGGTGATTCTCATTTTTACTTTTTTTGCTGAAATCCCCAAAATGGCAGAGAAATGTGAGCCCTGGAGTGAGAAAATAAGAGAGAGAGGAGAGAGAGAGACAGAGACAGAGACAGATACAGAAAGAGGGACAGACAGAAAGAGACAGAGACAGACAGACAGACAGACAGACAGAGAGAGAGAGAGAGGAGAGAGAGAGAGAGAGAGAGAGAGAGAGAGAAATGAGAGAGACGGACAAACAGAAAGAGAGAGACACACAGAGACAGAGAGACAGACTGACAGAGAGACAGACACACAGACAGAGAGAAAGAGATAGAGTGACAGACAGACAGACAGACAGAGGCTGAGAGAAAGAGAGCGTGAGAGAGATAGAGTGACAGACAGAGACAGAGAGAAAGAGAGACTCAGAGAGAGTGACAGAGACACAGAGAGAGAGAGGAGAAGAGAGAGAGAGAGAGAGAGAGAGAGAGAGAGAGAGAGAGGAGAAAGAGAGAGTGACAGACAGACAGAGAGAGACAAAGAGAAAGAGAGAGAGAGACAGCGAGACAGGATACCCAAGGATACCCACGCCCACATGCATGATAGAGAACACTTGGCAGAGTGTTTCAACTAAGAGCAGCTTCAGCAGAAACTGAGCAGGGGCTGTAACTCCAAGTTCATCCACACACCACAGGAGCTAAGACTGAGCCACAGGCCACAGATTAGGTGATAAGCCAGCAACAATACACACACACACTCACACACACACACACACACACACACACACACACACACGAGTCACAGTCACACACTACCGGTCTCTTGAGTCTGATGTACGCTCACTGCATGTGACCCCAGCTTCTGAATCAGTCGCTTCTTTTGGCTTGTGTGCCAACCTCATGGCCTTTCCAAAGATGTGGGAATAGGTGAGAGAGAGAGAGAGAGAGAGAGAGAGAGAGAGAGAGAGAGAGAGAGAGAGAGAGGAGAGAAACAGACTGACACAGAGACAGAGCCAGACAGACAGAGAGAGACTGAGAGACTAAGACTAAGAGAGAGAGAGAGAGAGAGAGAGAGAGAGAAGAGAGAGAGAGAGAGAGAAGAGAGAGAGAGACAGAGACAGGAGACAGAGAGAGAGGAGAGAGACTAAAGACCACCTGATTAATATGCAGTTCTTTCCTTAAAAAAAAAAAAAAAAAAAAAAAATGTCAGTGTAGTTTTTCTTTCTGATTGACGTGGTGTAGATTTTAAAAATCTTTTTTGTGTGTGTGTGTGTGTGTGTGTGTGTGTGTGTGTGTGTGTGTGTGTGTGTGTGTGTGTGTGTTTTGGAGTTAGGTCAAAGCTCACTCTTTCCCCTAACAACATGACAGAAAGAAGGCAAAATCTCTCCCTCTTTCCCCAAACAACATGACAGAACTGAGAAAGAAGGTAAAATCTCTCACTCTTTCCCCAAACAACATGACAGAACTGAGAAAGAAGGTAAAATCTCTCACTCTTTCCCCAAACAGCATGACAGAAAAAAGCCAAAATCTCTCCCTCTTTCCCCAAACAACATGACAGAAAAAAGGCAAAATCTCTCCCTCTTTCCCCAAACAACATGACATGAAAAAAAGGCAAAATCTCTCCCTCTTTCCCCAAACAACATGACAGAACTGAGAAAGAAGGCAAAATCTCTCACTCTTTCCCCAAACAGCATGATAGAAAAAAGGCCAAATCTCATGTCCGCAGATGATCATAAAAGGATCCGACTCTGTGAATGTGATTATAAATGACAAAGAGAACATCACTCTGATGGCAAATTGTCTGTATTCCACCCAGCCCACTTGCTTTTATGCAGCATTAACATTATGGACTTTTTATGCATGGACTGACAATTTTTTTTTCTCCAATGCAAAAATGAAAGTAGCAGTGCTAGTAAGCAAGAAAAATCTGTTTGGACAGTTCATAGTATTAGTAAGCAAAATTAATCTTTTTAATAAAACATACCCAATATCTCTGTAGCACTAGCAGCATGCTTTACTTTAGTTCTGTCAGCTGATTCGTTAAAATAAGGTCAACTATGAATGATGTCATCAGGTGATGACAAGTTTATCTTCAGCTGGTAGTGAGTGAAGTGAGCAGCCCAGCTCTGTCTATACATAATGAACTAGGAAATGACTCAAACATTATTGTGCAAGAAAACAGGCATGTGAACTGCCAGAGGAAGAACTTAAAAACATAGAACAAAGTGATCACTGTAGACCCTAAGACAGAAGACGCCGCAATACTACTGATATCAATACCAACATCTGCAACTTACTAAAACTGGGCTGGGACAAACAAAATCGTTTATAATATCAGAATTTTTGTTTCTATTGCTTTTCTGCTTTCTCTGCTCTTAGAATGTTACGACTCTATAGACCTGTATGCTTCCTTTTGTTTGATCCTACATATACAGCACCTCTCTCCTCCCCCCCCCCCCCCCCCCAATCCCATCCTACTTACAGCTCACCTCTCCTTCCCCTCTCCCCCCCATAACACATTTTTTAAAAAAAAGAGTAGTGATGGAATATGTGCTCCAACATTCACACTCCACACTTGTTCACTAAGCTATTGCCTTTATTTCAGCTTCATCAGGGAGTTCAAAGTAACCCTTTTTTATGTGTAGCTGTCCACTCTTTCTTGGTTCTAACAATAACTACTGTCAGAAGTGTCACAATGACTGAGTGAGTGAACTCAACAACCTTGGGTGCTGCTCAGCGATCTACAGGATTTACTTACAGATGTGTGTAAAAATAAATATAATATATATATATATATATATATATGCATACATACACATTTATAAGAAAGAAAGAATATCCTCACAAAATACGTTTTCATTCTTTCTTTCTAAATAATGAAAGGCTGATTGACCGACTGATTGATTGATCATCTCTCTTCGTAAGGGTAATAAATATGCAAGATGCATTTTTTTTGCATCTGGCCCTTGTCTTCAGGGACAAAGGATACAGACACACGAACACTATTATATAATATAGAAATGATCGTTATAAGCCCAGTGATGATTCATAATATCATAAAAGAAAACATACAATATACACACCAACTCTGCCTGCCAAACACACACACACACACACACACATACACATATTATGCTGCATATGAAATTCCTATGCAGAAAGAGGATAAGAAGCATCAGTCACAAAAATAATATCATCAGCACAGCCTGAGGAGGAATGAACAGTGATGCATGAGGCAGTCATGTTCAAGGACACTTTATAATTCTTATTCCTAAAGCAAGAATGGTTTCAAGGCAATGACGAATAGATGTTAATGTTGTAGAGAGAGAGAGAGAGAGAGAGAGAGAGAGAGAGAGAGAGAGAGAGAGAGAGAGAAAGAGAGAGAGTGAGTGAGAGGGAGTTTAAAATCTAAATAATGAATAGAGGCAAACAAAAGGCCAGGAACTGCAGAAAACAGCCTAATAAAAGATACATAATGAATTATGTCAAGGCGTGGATTGATAATCTGATATAGAGATGTCTACTGGAACACTCTGTACAACAAATCAAAGCAAGAAACAGTTGGTCACAAAAACGAAAATTCTTCTCTGCCATAAATAACACTGGGCGTAGATCATGAGTCAGACTGACAAATTACAAACTGACTGACACAGCATCAATTAACGGCCAACCTGTCATTTGGGTCACGAATAGATTACTGATTAGTAATCATCTTCATCCAAGGCTGCTTTTCCAATCCTTGCTTCCCGGGTCGTTCTCAAGAGCGCTTTGTTGTAGTAGTAAACTTGAACTTTTGGTCGGAAAACTTACAAATTATAAAGCGTACACAATTTCTAAGATTTCATAAATTTCCGATTCGACTCGAAAGCCGGAAAAGCGAAAACTCGGTGATCACTTCCCCAGCGATCCCGACCCGGCTCGTGAAGTGAGCATTATCAGTCCTACCGTTTCACTGGTGGACGCTTAACTGATATGAATTCCAGACCCAGTTTCCTGCGGCGGCGGGAGGCCGACAAAACGATGCACCCTAACTTTGCCCCCACCTACATGCATCACTGAACTTCACATTCATCATTTTCACTTCCGAAAATGGCGACTGCTGGGCGAGGACTACTTCGAACATATTCCCACGAGCCGATGTAAGAAAACATTTGCTGTAATTCACAAATCTTAAAATAAACTTACCTCTGAAACTCTACAGCTTATGTACACATAGCCGGGTTGCCTCTTTCCCGCTGAAAATGGAACCAGGGAAAGATTTTAGCAGTGAGAGGAAAGCTGTTCAGACGTCTCCTGGCATACTTCGAACCCGGAAATCACTTTTGCTGACCGAACTACAATCTCGCGAGATGTGAGAATCGGCGGGAATCGAGTGGAAAAGGAAACGTGGAAAGTCGTCTGCTAGATTCAACGCTTGAACGTGGAGGAAGACGGCGAGTGACTGCGTAAGTTGTACCGATTAGATTCGCCATTATAAGGGGATCTACCAGGTTGGTGCGCTTATTAATGTTGATAGTGATGAGGTCGTCGATGTCTTAAGCAATTGTGGCTTTGCATGTCTGCAAAATGAAAATATGAAACTGAGAAGTCTCTGTCACAGATCGTCAGTGTGACTGTTGGTGCGTAACCACAGTATCGCAACAGCCGTTTTAGGCCTAGAGTCGAAGCCGTGAGACTATGTATGCAGTATTATGCATAACTCATATCATTCAGCAGTCGGTAGAGACACTTGCACTAAACTGCAACAAAAATGTTTTTAACCGTACCGGTCAATCTTAGAATAAGATAGCCTTGGCGGATGCAGCGCTGCAACAGGGGAGCTGAACTCGGGGATGGCCGTTGGGGCATCTGGATCTGGATCTGGATGCATACGTCGCTGGAACCAACTTGATTATATTGCGACGGAAAACAGCGAGAGCGCCCCCCCCAAAAGAAATAAATTAATAATTTTTTTTTTTTTTTTGTCTTTCTCGCATTTTCCCTTCTTCTTTTCTCTTTCCTTCTCTTTTTCTCTTAAAGACTAGCTAGGTGTGGAGCTGCCGGATCGCTACTACTTTTCGCTTTGCACATACAGGCAAGCCTGTACATTACCATCCCTGATCCTACAGAAGGTAGTGTCAAGCCCCCCCCCCCCAACCCCCCCCCCCCCAAAAAAAAAGGGGGGACCCGACCCCCACCCTTTCCCCACCTACCAAACCTAACTAACTAATGTACAGAATGGGTTTAGTGGAGGGCTGCAGAACTGCCCACTGCTGCTGTGAATGCGGCGACAGTACTGGCCTGGACTGTTGTTTCTTCCAGGTAATCCTCGATGGTCTTTACAAAAAAAGGAGCATCTGTACTCCTCTGAAGTGCCAACTGGAATCTTGTAGCCCTTGGTGTTATTGACAGCATGGCGAGTAACGATGTTTGTGGTCTCGCAGTCCTTAAATGCTGTGGGGCAGATTTTCCTTCTAGTTCTGTTTGCAGGGGTCAGGAATTTTTCTGGCGGCATTGCCTTGATGAGCCCGTGGCTGATTTTGTAGAGAGTGGTGAGCCGTTGTTGTTTCCTGCGTTCTTGTAGGGGTGGAAGGCCCAGCTCATGGAGCATCTTGTCGACACAGCCCTCTTCTCTAGACCTGTAGTCTTTTTTGATGAAGCGCGCTGCCTGCCATTGCACTCGCTCCAGCCGATCAACATCTTTCTTTAGGTAGGGGTCCCAAACTATTGTGCCATACTCCAGCGTTGATCGGACAAGAGCGATGTAGGCCAGTCAGCGACACTCCTGTGGGCAGTTCCCTAGGTTGCATCTCAGGAATCCAACCACCGACCCAGCTCTCTTACATATGTTGTTGATGTGGGTTGACCATTTCAGATCTGAGGAGATGAGGATGCCAAGGTATGAGTTGTGGTTTACATGCTTCAGAACCTCTCCACAGAGCGTGTAGAAGTAGGAAGACGTGGCCTTCATTGGGAGTACGTAGCACTTTTGTGCGTTAAACCTCATGCCCCAGTCGTTGGCCCACACTTTTAGTCTGTGGAGGTCTGCTTGGAGGATGAAGTGGTCTTGGAAGGAGTGTATTTCTTGGTAGAGCAGGCAGTCGTCTGCGAACAGGTGTACTTTTGAAGTCACAGTAGCAGGGAGGTCGTTCATGTGGCACAGGAACAGCAATGGGCCTGAGACTGTACCTTGGGGCACTCCGGACTAGACTGCAGCCTCCTCAGAGGATTTCCCCTCCAGGACCACCCTCTTAGTTCATTTGGTCAAGAAGCTTGTTATCCACTGATGAACAGGCCCTCAGATGCCGTAGTGCTGCAACTTGTGGAGGAGTTTGATGTGAGGCACTGTATCGAAGGCCTTGCTGAAATCCAAGATCATGACGTCAGTCTGTATCCTTGCTTTGGAGGATTCAAACAAGTCTTGCGTTGTAGTGAGCAGTTGGGTCTCGCAGGAATAACCAGATCTGAAGCCATGGTTCTTGTCAGTGAGGATGTTGTACTTTTCCAGGTGTTCGTGCAGGTGGTGACAGATAATATGTTCCAGTGGATTGCAGGCTACAGACGTTAATGATATGGGTCTATAGTTCTCCGCTTTATTTCTATCCCCTTTTTTGTACACACTGGATACGTTTGCGGTTGACCTGTCATCAGGAAGACATCCAGTGGGCAGGTGTGGTTGTACATACAGGTTAGGGCTGGAGCCAGTGTCTGCCAACAAGTCCTTAGGACCTTACTGGGGATCCCATCTGGGCCGCATCAGTTTCATTGGGTCGGAATGTTTTTAAAAAGGAAATACACCAAAATTTTAAAATAAGTTTATATTTACCTGAAGAGGGTTTTAGCAAAAAACTAAGAATATGGGATACTTTCTCTTTTTCTGTTGCTATCATAACCTAGGAAGGCTCCAGCAACGGTCTGGCCTCCGGACAAACCCATTGTAGTCTACAAATTTTTAAGTAAGTCTAACACTAACAGTCATAGAAGACAGCAGATCTGCAAAAGTTAAAAATCACGAAGTACACACAGATTCAGATGATACACAATAATAGTATAATTGGATATAATAGATTTTTATGTTGCGCATGTTTCCTCTCCCAATAAGTCTGTAAGAAGAGTTATCAGTATAAACAGACATGGGATATCTTTTATTTGGACAATTTAAATGCTTCCAGAACAATTTCGCACATGAAGGGAATTGGTTTGGCTTGGATTCCTAGGTATAGGTAGTGGGGCTTGTTACGTAAGCCTTTGGGCTTTTATAATGTACCCTCTTTATATACACATTTGGGTCTGGCTATTTCATGTGTTTACTTATGATTTATTGTCTAAGTCAAAATCAAACATTTTAGTAATTCTTTTAGAGTCGTTGTCGAGGAGGATCTCAAAGGAGTGCAGATTTTGTGCAGAGTTGGTTATATTTGTTAGTGCATTCCAAGAATGAACAGCTCGATTAGTATATGAGTATTTTCTCAAATTTAGATGTGAATGTTCAGGGTACAAATTATTATCTGATCCTCTGGTAGATGGTATTGGATGCCTTTTAAAAAAAGGAGTCAGGATTTATATGATCAATGTTATTAATTATTTTATATATCTGTATCTGTATCGTATCTGCTCTAAAGTGGCAGTACTTTAATGAAGGTAAATGCAAATGCTTTAAACGCTCCTCATATGTTAAATTTGATAGACCTGGTACCATCCTAGTTGCTCTTCTCTGAACCTTCTCTAGAGATATTGATTGTCCTTTTCCATTTGGGAAACTCCGGACAACATTTGCATATTCCAGGTATGGTTTCACCATTGTCTTATAAAGGTTAAGGAACATATTTCTGTTTAAATAAGTGAAAGTTCTTATTATTATGCCAAGCATCTGGTTTGCTTTACTTATAACAGCTTGCACATGTGCCTTGAATGATAATGATGTATCAAAAATTACTGCTAAATCCTTCTCTTCTTCGCAGCTTGCTATTTTAACCTTTTCTCCTTTCGTGTTTGTCATTTCATAAGTATTTTTCAAATTTTTATTTTCAAGATGCATGATTTTACATTTTAAGATATTAAAATGAAGTTGCCAATTTTCAGACCATTTTCCTAAGCTATTTATGCCATCTTGTATTTCATCTTTCTTTTGTGCAGAATTGTACAGCTTCGTATAGTCCGCAAAAATTTTGCATGGACTTATAACTGACTCAGGTAAATCATTTATGTACAGTGTAAAAAGTACAGGACCCAAGATGCTACCCTGGGGTATTCCGCTTGTCACTTTCTCAACAGATGAGAATTTATTCCCTACCCTAATTCTTTGATCTCTATTCTTAAGGAAATCTTCAATCCAATTCAGAACATTACCTGTTATTCCACAACCTCTGAGTTTATGTATAAGTCTTAGATGGGGAAACGAATCAAACGCTTTGCAAAAATCTAAAAACAGTATGTCTACATCAAGCCCCTCGTCTAGCATCATTCTTGACTTTTCGCCTCTGTCAATATCATTGTTCCCTTTGTTTCAACACACGACGCACCCACTGCATGCAATCCCCTCCTTTGCTGAGCACATCATACTGATGCATCGTCAAGTCTGTGCAACCCTTGTGACACCATTCCTTACACATGCTGCATTCTGTTGAACTATCCCCTTCAATCTCTTCTCCACACTCAAGACAAAGCCATGGTGACTTTCAATTTTTGACGGGCATTCCTCCTTTCCGTTTATCTTCTGTGCTGTTCCCTTTGTTTCCTGTGGACTTGTTTTCTGCTTTTCTTATTTTGTTGTTGTTGTTTTTTTTAATCAGTTTGAATTTCAATTTATTCATTTTTCTTTGAAAGCCTGACAATTTGGCCAGAACAGGTAGGCTGCTGTGGCTAGGTTCATGATCTGCCCAGACTACATTTTTACATATGTGCACGGAGAAACAAACAGAAACAAAAACAACAGCTGAAAAGGCGTTCAAACCTTTGTAAATTCAGGTACATTAATTCTTTTGATGTCTGCATGTGAACTAAAATGTATTGCCCTGAACTTGCTGTTAAGATTAGAGGATGACAAGCTGAAGTTGTTAATCTCACTATTCATAACTCTGCATTTTTTTTCTCCTCAGATTCTGCCATACAGGCCAGGCCCCCATTTCACTCAGCTCCTCTCCTTCAGACAAAGGTAGCCAGCCATGTGCCTTGATAGTAGGTTTCCACTCCTTCAGACACAGGTAGCCAGCTATGTGCCTTGATAAAAGGTTTCCACTCCTTCAGACACAGGTAGCCAGCTATGTGCCTTGATAGTAGGTTTCCACTCCTTCAGACACAGGTAGCCAGCTATGTGCCTTGATAAAAGGTTTCCACTCCCACAGGGCAGAGGAGGCCACATTCTGACAAATGACCAGTCTCCCGGCCTGTCTGTCTGATCAGAATGATAGATAATCCACACATTACCAGCTGTCAAGGCATAGTGAATTGCATCACAGACTCCTGGCTGGGAGGTCGTGTGTTCGATTCCCATCAGAGCTGTTGATTTGTGGGATTTTTTACTGCCCTGGGACAGGCTCCCACCCAAAGTTGAGTTTGCAGTGGGTCAGCTGGGAAGACAGATTACAGTCGATATTCGTCCACCTAATGCCCCCGTGGGGATACCGGGGGGTCTTTTGTACAAATAGTTCCCCCTCCTGCTGGACATTTCTGTGCTAGTAACGTCCCCTTTTCCTTTCGCTCTCAGTAACTCTGTCTCCTCCTTTGCTGTACTGTCGTCTACTGTCCTTTCTGTCTACCATATCTTTTATCTATCTTTTTCCACAAGCTCTTCCCACAAATTTCTGCACTCAATGAAGTCAGAGTGAACTGACTATACTCTCGAGTATAGTGTGAGTATCCTAACAGGGTAAAATGAGTTCATGCGCTACCAGATACTGGAACGCTGAAGAAGAAGAAGAATCCACCTAATGGATATGTCTCTAAGAGTGTTCCTGAAATTTCCTGTCCAGCACTGCATTTGCTTTAAACTACATATATCTAAAGACCATTAAGGAATTGTCCATGGTTCTGGTTTAAAAGGAGGGGTGTGGGTGGGGGGGGGGGGGGGTGGTAACATAAAGCAGCCATCTTGTAAATTGTTGTAAATGTGTTACACACTGTAAACAGGATAAAGTAAAAGTAAATAGAAAAAAAAAGAAACAAAATGAATAAGATAGTGAACTGGTTTTAAAATGGGATCTTCTGTTAAGCTTCATTTTTTTTTTTTTTTTAGAAAGATTTAAAGCCTGATTAAAGAAAATCATTACTGAAACATTTTACTCAAAACAGACTTAACTCCTACAGCAGGTGTGTGCACACCAGCCAGAACATGCGTTGCCAAGGGTTACGCCTCCTGTCAGCGCTGAGCTTGGTGGCGCTGCAGTGCTGTGTCAGTCCTGGTCAAACGTCGCTGACAGAAATGGACAAGGCCCTGTGGACACAGCATATCAAGGCACAGCCTGCTCCAGACGTGCTTGTCTTGTTGTGTGAGTACCTCTAAGGTGTTCAGATTATTTGGACATCCTAAAGACTTGACCAGGTGTGTGGCTAACTGGTAGGTCAGGCATCTGTTCAGTTTTGCATCCATGACCTCTGACCTCCGGTTCTTTTCCTGTTAGACCAAAATAGTGACTTTGTGTTACTTCTAGTGGTACTGTATTACTTGTTTAATATGATGTGTCTTAGGTGTCATGGCATGGCTAAGGCAGATAGGGCGTTTCTTATGCACTTCCCTCACTCCCAGCCATACACACACGCACTCACATGCGCATGTGCACAAGCACACACACTCACACACACACATGCACACACACACACACACACGCGCGCACACACACACACACACACACACACACACACACACACACACACACACACACACAAGCATTTACATTGTGTGCTTGCCCTTCTTGTCTAATATGCATACACAAGTGTGCATGTGTAAATGCATGTATGTGTGTGTGTATGTGCGTGCATGAAAGCCAGTGTGTGTGTGTGTGTGTGTGTGTGTGTGTGTGTGTGTGTGTGAGACAGTGTTTATGTGTGTGTATGAGTGTGTGTGTGTGTATGCATGCATGCATGTGAGAGAGAGAGTGTGTGTTTGTGCGTGTGAGAGTGTGTGTGTGTGTGTGTGTGTGTGTGTGTGTGTGTGTGTGTGTGTGTGTGTGTGTTTGACTTGTGACATGTTGAAGTGGTGTCTAATAACAGCAGGGACAAGAATGTCTCTCTGCCGTTCTGAATGTTACAATCTTAACACTACACAAATGGAGTTTATTGGCCATTTGATATTCCACAGGTGGTTGGTTTATGGCTGAGAATAGTGACACCTGTAATGACACACATTGATGCTCGTTGTCAAGCAGGATTCCTAGCGCTGACCAACAGGGGGAAGTGAAGTGGGGGAAGTAGGTGAGGAGAAGGAGAAGGGAGTGGGGAGGGGGGTGCCACCGTTAGTGAGGTGCTTCAGAGGTGTTGATGGGTTTATTGGTTGTTGTCTTGATTATGGTGGGGATGTGGGAGTGGGTATTTTTGTGGGAAGGAGACATTTGTTGGTGCAGTATATGATGTGGAGTTGTTCACTGTCTCTGTTTGTCTGTTACTCTGTCTGAATCTGCCTTGTTTCCTGTGTATGTGTGTGTGTCTGTGTCTGTGAGTGTGTGTGTCAGTGAGTGTGTGTGTGTGTGTGTGTGCATATGTGTGTGCACGCACATGCGTGCATGTGTGTGTCTGTGAGTGTGAACTTGAGTGTGTGTAAGCATGCTGTATATACATATGCATGTATGCACATTTATTTGTGTATGCTGGTGTGTTTGTACTTATGTGTGTATATGAATATGTGTGTGCATGCATGTGTGTAAGAGTGTGTGTGTGTGTGTGTGTCTGTGTGTCTGTGTGTGTGTGTGCAGACAAAGAGAACAGTCAGGAAAGCCAGGTAGCAGAACAAGTGGTGGAAGCCATGATGAAGGAGGGAGAGATCGAGCAGGGTGAGGCTTTTCTTCCTCTTGTGTCTCTGCTCATTCCTGACTAACCCAATGGCAACCCTCTGAACATTGGGAGTTACATGATATCAGATGTCATGGTGCATTCCATGTGATGTGCCACTCACTGTGAAAACATGCTGGTGTAGAGTGGATGGAAATACATGATGTCAGACATAAACACTTCACAGCAGACTCATGAAAATATTGTTCAGGGATGCCCCACCTGATGTGATTTTGTTAGTAACTGGAAGAAGTGAAAATTTCATCTGATTTAAGATTTTATGGATACAAAGAAAGACTTTTACTTTGGTAAGATGACAGCACTGATATGGACCCTCTTGGTTGACTAGGCTATAAACAACATGAATTGAACTGAATTGTGCATGCATGCACTTGTCACTGTGCATGTGTGTTTGTCTGTGTGTGTGTGTGTTTGTCTCTGTGTGTGTGTTTGTCTCTCTGTGTGTGTTTGTTTAAGTTCAAAATCTCTTCACCAAAAGTGATGTTTGATAGTATGAAAGTGTTGGATGGTGTGGTTCAGGGACTGAGCAGTCAGGTTAGTCTGTATGAAGTGTATGTGCATTAAAGGATGTGACTGTGCACCGGCCTAGCCCTACCGCTACCCAGGTGTGTGGTGTGTGTCAGTGCTGCCAGGTATCCAGGTGATGAAGCAGAAGGAAGGAGGTCCCCTGTCTGGCGGACTGGGCATCAAGACTTTCCCGGCTGTGGTGCTGATCCGTGATGACATCGCAGCTTACTACACAGGTATGCTGCCAACACAGGTGTGATTGAATCTTTCTTATACTGTTGCTAATCCCCTGTGACGACATCACAATTTACAGGTATAGGTCTAACACATGTCTGATTAGACCATTCGTGTACTGTTGTTAATCCATGAGGACATCACAGCTTACTACACAGGTATTCTGCCAACACAAGTGTGATTGAATCTTTCCTGTACTGTCGCTATTCTGTGACGACATCAGAGCATACTATACAGGTACGCTGCCAATACAGGTGTGATTGAACCTTTCCTGTGCTGTTGTTAATCCATGAGGACATCACAGCTTACAATGCAGGTATGCTGCTAACACAGGTGGCATTGAATCTTTCCTGTGCTGTTGTTCATCGATGATGGCATCACAGAATTATCCCCCTTAGGACCTGGTTTCTTTGGGAAACGTAAACAAGGCCAGGCAAGACAAGGCGTATCTGGTAAATCAATATTACAGTGGAAAGCACACATAACTACAGCACGTAGTTGTACATCAGGCTCAAAGATGAAGTAATGGCACTGAGGGAATGAACCACATGACAGAGACAAGATTCCATTCTGAAGCAGTACTACATCAGACACAAAGACTGGACATAATGGCGGTGAGAGCATTGGACAATGTGACAGTCACATGATTCCATTCGAAGCAGTATTAGATCAGACACAAAGACTACAAACCCTATATCTTTATAATGGCTACCAGACTAAACAAGTCCCTCAGTTGAAGAAGGCTACTCACTGTGTGCGTAGCTTTCGTCGGCAATCCGGCCGACTTCTTCAGCGCAACTGCTGGGTTGAGAACTGGCTTCAGTTTTTTTCTTCATATTGTTGTTGTTTGTTTTTACAGAGGGAGGACATGTAGCACATCCCAACATAGTTGCAATATCCCTCCCCCCACCCCAAGGTGGCTGTAAAGAAGAAACACTTTTGTGCCATTTGCATACAGGCCACTCCTTTTACACCCATTCTTATCTTTAAAAAAGGTGAAGAAGCTCCGTGGTGCATTCCATGTCATGTACCACTCACAGTGAAACATATTCTTTTAGAGTGTTGGGATTTGCATGATATGAGACATAAACACTTTACAGCAGACTCCATGAAAACTTTGTTCAGAGATGTCTCACCTGATGTGATCTTTGAATTTTCGAAGGAGATCAACATTTTTCATCTCATCTAAGATGTTACAGAGAACAGATTTTTAACAAAATTTCCAGTGTGCTTTTTTACACGTCTTTTAAAGGGCTGTGTGAATGAGGTTTTTTTTTTGGTTTGTTTTTTAAAATAATAACTTGTGTGTTGACTTCAGTGTGGTGACAGCCCTGATATGGCCCTTTGCAGTTGGCTGGGCAAGAAACAACATTCCTTACTTAGGTATAGACAATGTGACAGTGACAAGATTCCATTCTTCAGTAGTACTAGATCAGACACAAAGACTGGACATAATGTCATCAGAGAATGGACAACGTAACAGTGACAAGATTCCATTCTCATGCAGTACTAGATCAGGCATAAAGTCTGAAAGTAATGGCACTGAGGGAATGGTGTGGACAATGCGACAGTGGCAAGATCCTATTGTAATGGGTAATGTTGTTTATAGCCCAGCCGACCGCAAAGGGCCATATCAGGGCTGCGATTCCATCCTGAAGCAGCACTAAATCAGACACAAAGACCAGAAGTAATGTCAGTAGGGAATGGACTAGGTAACAGTGAGAAGATTCCATTCTCAAGCAGTACTAGGTCATGCATAAATACCACAAATCCTTCGTCATATTTTGGGGGGGGGGGGGGGGGGGGGGGCTGGAATAGCTCAGTTGGTAGAGCGCTGGACTCATGATCCTGGGGTTGCGGGTTTGAATCTCCGCCGGGCCGTTTCAGTACAGGGGGATTTTTCCCTCAGAGTTAACATTGATTCTGACTCCATTTCCTATACAGTCCTTCAAATGAGACTATAAACCGAGGTTCCGTGTGTGAACGCACGCATAACATCTTGCACACACGTAAAATCCCATCACCAACTTTCGGAGGAGAAGGCCAGTTTGGCCGTTGGTATGGATGACACGTAACATAGCATGTACCCTGCGTAAGAAATGGCAAGAATGAAGGAAGTAAGGAAATTGAGTGAACAATATTGAACGATATTGACTGATGACACGGGAAACGACTGAATGAAGTGCTAGCTGGCAGCTCTTCAGTCGGCTCTACCCGGGTAGACAGCCTGTTGTGTAAATGAGTGTGGATTGTAAAGCGCTTAGAACTTGGTCTCTAGCTGAGAATAGGCGCTATATAAGTATTCATTCTAATCTAATCTAAGTATTTTCAGACATAGTTTAAGTCTCCTTCTGCCCCTCCCTAGTGGTGTGTGGTGTGGTGTGTGTGTGGCAGGCAGTCTGGAGGAGTCCAGTGAGCTGTTCATGTGGCTGGACAAGGCGGGCACCAAGGCCCTCAGCAAGGAGCTGACCGATAGCACCTTTGAACACCTGACCCAGGCCTCCACAGGCTCCACCACTGGACACTGGCTGGTGCTGTTGTAAGTCTTCTGTGTGTGTGTGTGTGTGTATGTGTATGTGTGTGCGTGTGTGTTGTAAGTCTTCTGTGCGTGTGTGTGTGTGCGTGCGTGCGTGCATGCATGTGTGCGCACACCTTTGAACACCTGACTGGACACTGGCTGGTGCTGTTGTAGGTTGTGTGAATGTGTGTGTGTGTGTGTGTACGCGTGTGCGGGGATGTGTGTGTGTGTGTGTGTGTGTGTGTGTGTGTGGGTGGGTGGGTGGGTAGGTGGGTGTTGGGGGGATGTGTATGTGTGTGTGTGTGTTGTGTATGGATGTGTGTGTGTGTGGGGGGAGGGGGGGGGGTGTATGTGTGAGTGGGGGGGGGGGGATGTGTGTGTGTGAGAGCTGACTGACATGTTTGAACACCTAAACACCTGACCCAGGTCTCCGCTGGCTGCACCACTGGACACTGGCTGGTGCTGTTGTAGGTTGTGTGAATGTGTGTAGGGATGTGTTTGTGCATGTGTGTGTGTGTGTGCATGCATGTATGTGTGTGTGTACGCATGTGTGTGTGTCTGTGTGTGTGTATGTATGTATGAGTGTGTGTGTGTATCAGTGAGTGTGTGTATGTATCAGTGAGTGAGTGAGTGTGTGTGTATCAGAGAGTGAGTGAGTGTGTGTGTGTGTTTGAGTGAGTGAGTGAGTGTGTGTGCGCTGGGTGGATGGGTGGGGGGTTGTATGCTTCCATGTGTCGGTATGTGTGTTTATACTACTACTACTATTACTACCACCAGTACTAACAAGAAGAAGAATAGTGATAATAAAGGTAATAATTATGATGGTATCATGATCATGTACCACTGCTACTACTACTACTACTACTACTACTACTACTGCTACCACTACAACAACTACTACTTCAACTACTATTTATGAAACTATAAGAAGAAAAAGAAGAAGAGTTATCATCATAATAATAATAATAAGGCTAATGGTGATGGTAATAATATTCATGTAGATAATGTGAAAGATAGGAAGACAGAATCTAAGAAATGATCAAGTGGACATGAATTTATAAAATGCAAAAGAAATAAACTTCAACATAAAGTGTAAGTAGTGAAGATACTAATAATGATGATGATAGTAATAAATGAAAACAATATGATAATGATGATTGTGAAAATTATAATAGTATGATACTAATACTATTGATCATGATAATAAGTAGGAGAAAGAAATTAAACTGATCAATGAGTGGAAAGCTAATAGTACTATTGAAAAAGGAGTAGACATGTCTGTGTATTTGTCAAGAAAATAAGAGTAAGAAAAGGGGATAAGCAAGTGCAGAACAGATTGATACAGAACACATAGATAATAAAGGAATCACATGAGAAGAGAGAAACAGCAGTAACATAGACATGAGGTCAGGAATGAATGGTATGGTGATGTGTATGGAGAGTACAGTGGGCCAGTGCTGTGAGGGTGGACAGGTGCATGCCACCTCTGGACGTTGATGCCAAGTGGGCAGAAGGTCCCCAGTCTGGCAGTTAGATGGGATTCCTGCATAGAGCGCTCTAAGTTGACACTCTGTGATTACCAAAGAGGCAGGATTGACCGGTTTTGGTTGTTGTTGGTGGATGTCGGCCAGGTGTTCAGAAATGTGCATGTCAAGTGTGTGGAATATCCCACCTACACATGTCTTGCTGCATTCTTTACTGTGGGTTTTCCGGAAAAGATGTGAAACTTTCTGAGCTGTCTGGTAGTTGGGGTTTGGTTAAGTTTTCAAGCACAGCCATCCACCACAGTTTCCTGAAAGTCTTTGGAGGTGGTTTTGGTATCAGTTGGTAGCAGGTTGAGAGAGCATTCATTGAAGACCTTTTGCTGAAAGTCTCTCCAGGTGGTTTTGGTATCTGTTGGCAGCAAGTTGGGAGGGGATTCATTTGAGACCTTTTGCTGGGGCTGGTCTTTCACTGTTGGTGAGAGTGAGGTTTTCAGGGATGTGGTGGACAAGATAGTGGAATTGCTCACAATCTGTAGTGGAGTTGCTCACAAGCTGTAGTGGAATTGCTCACAAACTGTAGTGGAATTGCCCACAAGCTGTAGTGGAATTGCTCACAAGCTGTAGTGCTCACAAGCTGTAGTGGAATTGCTCACAAGCTGTAGTGGAATTGCCCATAAGCTGTAGTGGAATTGCTCACAAGCTGTAGTGGAATTTGCCCACGAGCTGTAGTGAGATCAGTGTTGTGTGACAGGGCGCAGGACTGGTCTGGGAAGTTCATCCTGTGTTTGTTGTGTGGTCTGGATCCTCTGTCTTCCTTGATTTGGTTGTAGTGGTTGTGAACGATTTGATTGTGCACATGAATTAGCTGATCTTGAGGCTGTGGCTATGGGTATGGTGATTGTAGGTGGTATGTTTGAACTGTTGGATAAGATGGGGGAGAGGTTCAATGGAGAATTTGAGTGTTTTCTTATGCACAGACACGAGTTTGTGACTGGCTTGATTCTGCACTTCAGCTCTTTTAAGATTTAAGTTGTTCGCACTTAATTGAGAGACTACGAGTATATAAACTTTTTTTTTTTGCCTTTAAAATGTATGGACAGCCTTTCTAAAGCAGAATTAAAGGAAAAATTATTTTTATTCCACTGAACAAAAGGACAAACAAATTACAAGACAATTTGGATGTCTCTTTTGCGCGGTGGAATAATAGCAATTTTTCTTTTAAATTTGTTTCAATTTCCATGTGCAATCACCTCACTTAACTTTCAAAGGCAGTTGTGACTGGTATAGATGTCTGATTTAAGAAAATAAAAAGATCAGGTATTGGTATACTGATAAATGATTGCAGGATGATTTTCAACCAGAAACTGAAAATCAGTGTCCCAATTCTTTACCACCCGTCTTGCTCATGCCCAGTATCTCTCCCATGACCCCTTACCCCTGTCCATGCCCCTTGCCCTCCAACTAGGATAGGTTCCAGGGGACCGGTGATTGAGGTACTAAGCACCTCCTTCTGTGTGGCAGAGGCCAGACTGGGGCAGGAGACTCATTTGACAGACTGTGCATTTCTGTTTCAGCTATCGTTCAGAGTGTCTGGACCACTTCCCTGTGTTGGAGTCAGTTGGCATCAGGTAAATCTTGTAAATAAATACACAGTTGTGCTTTGAGTCTGTTGTGTGTGTGTGTGTGTGTGTGTGTGTGTGTGTGTGTGTGTGTGTGTGTGTGTGTGTAGCATGCCTGTGGGCGTGCGTGAACTGTTCATCCTTGGTAGCTGAATAGATGCACGACAGAATCTTTGTTTTTACATTGATTTCCATTCTTGCCCCAATTTTTACATCTCTAATAGCATATTTTGTGTGTCTTTTTGTGTGTGTGTGTGTGTGTGTGTATGTGTGTGTGTGTGTGTGTGTGTGTGTGTGTGCATATGTGTGTGATTTTGATTAGCTTATCGTAGAAACACTGATGGGATTTAAAAGGGGCTTCTTCTTGCATCGATGTGGGAGTTGTTGTATTAAATGGAGAGAGATGTGTATGTTCAGTTTATTTTTTGGAGACATAACGACAGTAATGGAAACAGTGGTGGTTTTCCGTGGGTTTCATCCTTTGCTTTGATATGACTTTTGCTCTTTGCAGTTAAAAGAAGAAAAAAAAATAGTTGGCATGGCACTTAATGGGTTTGAGAAAAAAGTCTGTATGTTCTAATGTACAGTATATTTTCACCCTTCAGTTGGGAGGAGCCTACCATCGAAGAGCTAGTATATTCAGCTGTGGGGCTGATGGTCGTGAGCTTGAACCACAGGGGGAGGGGGAAGTGTCTGGCTTTAAAATGCTGTCTGAACATTTGACAGTTCACAGCATTTACAGCTTTTAGGCTGTGGGAGTTTAACCCTCATCATGTGGTTCTTTTACATGTGTTTGAGGATCAGGGGTCCAAGTGCTCTTGCTGGTTTGTTTTATTGTACTCTTTGTTTTACCCAAAGGACAGGGCACAGATGGAACAATGTGAGCCAGAAATGAGGAGTGATTCCTTAGCAGTGTTGTGTTGCAGTGAAAAGCTGTGGATGAACGTGGCGCGGGTGAACCTGGACAACAACCCTAGGCTGGAGAAACGGTTCAAGGTCACTTCCTGCCCGGAGCTGATCTAGTGAGTTGTAGGTCAGAAAAACTTCTGGAAGAAGATGGCCAAATAAGTTTTCTTTTCTTTTTTTTTTAATAACCATTTTCCATCAGTAAGTATTCCTTTTTTTTTTTTTTTAAACACAATTTTCCGTCAGTAGGTGCTGCACAGTGATTCTGTATTTTCCAGACACACCAAAGACAATTTGATGGCTGGACAGAGCTCAGTAACCAGACTGAAATGACACCAATTTCATTAAAATTGGTTGATTTGAACAGAATTTATGAAATTTTAGGATTTTCTTTTTTTTTCAAAACGTCAATGTTGCATACATCATTCAGATTGCTGAAAAGGACATGTTTTGGAAACTGACAGAAAAGGGTTACTTTTGTGAAACTCTTTTTGATTTTCATTATCGTCATTGTTTTGTAGAAGATAATTTTTTTTTTCCGGATGCACAAGCCTTTGCTTTGTAAAAGAGTAAATTGCATTTAAAAATGGAACAAAGAGTGAAAGTCGCACTGCGAAAAGGAAACAAAACAAACAAAAAAAAAACTGTAGCAACATCACTGGCATGTTTCTTATATCAAAATGCTCAGGAACTTATTATCTTCTTGATGTTGATGATGATGTGATGATGATGTGATGATGATGATGATGATGATGATGATGGTGATGATGATGATAATGATCATGGCGGTGTCAGTCAGGGTGTTGCTGTGGACAGTTTCAGGGAGGGCAAGATGTACCGCTATGAGACGAAGAAGTACGACCTCCCCTCCCTCACTTCCTTCATCACCAGCTGGTTTAGGAATGTCAAGGCCACACCTGTCCCCATCAGTCCTACAGCCTTGTGAGTGTGTGTTGTGTGTGTGTGTGTGTGTGTGTGTGTGTGTGTGTGAGTGTGTGTGTGAATGTGTGTGTGTGTGTTGTGTGTGTGTGTGTGTGTGTGTGTGTGTGTGTGTGTGTGTGTGTGTGTGTGTGTGTGCAGCATGTAAAGTTTGTGTGTGTACATCCACATGCACATGTGCATGTTGGGAATCATTGTATCATTCAGTCTGACAGTGTAGCACATGGTAGGCTGGAATGCAGGGAGTTTGAGAGGAGAGAGAGGGGAGTGTCACTGTGTGTGTGTGTGTGTGTGTGTGTGTGTGTGTGTGTGTGTGTGTGTGTGTGTGTGTGTGCGCGCGCATGTTTCATATGTATGTGTTTGATTTCAACTTTAGGGCCATCTCAGACAAACACCATAATCTTATTCTGATGCATAACATCAGATGCAGATAAAGATGTTTCACATGTCTCTCTGTGAGCAAAATCGTAGGCATTTGATGCAGATCAACATGTTTTACGTGTTGCTATGTGTGTAAACTTTTAGACATTACATTATGCACCTTTTAACATCATCAGCCATTGCTTTTTATGCTGAAATTTACACATGCTCCCAGTCAGCTGTTGCAGTGCTTAGAGGCTGTACAGATTATGCCCTGACTATCAACCAGAAGGGAGCCCCATCAAGCAAGGAACTTTACTCTTTTAACCAAGCAACAGAGCAAGAAAAGATGTTGGACTTGAAGGAAGCAGAACTGTATCTATGTACATTGATCGTTTTGTTCAGACACTGATGATCTGACTGCCATGGTCCTTGCCTCCCCCTGCCCATGCTGCTGTAGTTACAGGTACATAGGTCAGCCACTCGATGCAGAGTGCTGACACTGACAGTGCTCTGTGTGCCTTTGTTTCAGTGATGAGCTGACTGAAGGCATTGCTATGTACATCAAGGTACAGTATCGACAACTAACAAAATAAAAAAATTAAAAAAAAGAAAAAGGAGGGTGGGGTGGGAGGGGGACGTCTTTAAAACTAGGAGTCATGTGATCCATTCAACCCATCTGTGCTTGACTACATACACATGCCGAATTGACATGCATGTGGAAGCAAGTTAGTGTGTGTAATCATGTAGTTTTGATTGTGTGCGTGTGTGTGTGTGTGTGTGTGTGTGTGTGTGTGTGTGTGTGTTGTCAGTACAACACTATGTTAATCTGACAGTAAATGGTTTCAGTCAGTCAGTGTGTGTGTGAGAGTGTGTGTGATTGTAAGATGCTTGTATCATTGGCATATTCTCAGCAAGTTCATGTAGTTTGAAACTGATAATATTTCAATCTGCTGATCTCAGTGCCACTCCCGTGGCATTATCCCCTAGCAGCTCATTCTGTTACCCCAGCCACAGTCACACCCTGGTGTGCGCCCTCACAACTTCTGCACCAGAAGAGTTGATGTGGAGCCATCATGAGGCAACCCGCCTGAGGAGGCACAGCACTGCTGCCTGATCACGCTGGTGGTGTTCACTGCTGCCTGGTCACACTGGTGGTGTTCACTGCTGCCTGGTCACACTGGTGGTGTTCACTGCTGCCTGGTCACGTTGGTGGTGTTCACTGCTTCCTGGTCACGTTGGTGGTGTTCAGCGCTGCCTGGTCATGTTGGTGGTGTTCAACACTGCCTGGTCACGTTGGTGGTGTTCACTGCTGCCTGGTCACACTGGTGGTGTTCAACGCTGCCTTGTCACGTTGGTGGTGTTCAACGCTGCCTTGTCACGTTGGTGGTGTTCAACACTGCCTGGTCATGTTGGTGGTGTTCACTGCTGCCTGGTCACACTGGTGGTGTTCACTGCTGCCTGGTCACGTTGGCGGTGTTCACTGCTGCCTGGTCACACTGGTGGTGTTTACTGCTGCCTGGTCACACTGGTGGTGTTCACTGCTGCCTGGTCACGTTGGTGGTGTTCACTGCTGCCTGGTCACGTTGGTGGTGTTCACTGCTGCCTGGTCATGTTAGTGGTGTTCACTGCTGCCTGGTCACACTGGTGGTGTTCACTGCTGCCTGGTCACGTTGGCGGTGTTCACTGCTGGCTGGTCACGTTGGCGGTGTTCACTGCTGGCTGGTCACATTGGTGGTGTTCACTGCTGCCTGGTCACACTGGTGGTGTTCACTGCTGCCTGGTCACGTTGGCGGTGTTCACTGCTGCCTGGTCACGTTGGCGGTGTTCACTGCTGCCTGGTCACGTTGGTGGTGTTCACTGCTGCCTGGTCACACTGGTGGTGTTCACTGCTGCCTGGTCACGCTGGTGGTGTTCACTGCTGCCTGGTCACACTGGTGGTGTTCACTGCTGCCTGGTCACGTTGGTGGTGTTCAGTGCTGCCTGTTGTGATGCACTGAGGCACAGCACTGCTGCCTGGTCATGCTGGTGGTGTTCAGCGCTGCCTGTTGTGATGCAGTCTATGCAGGGCACCAGCTACTAAGCCCCCTACTGAAGACAACAATTGCTTCATTGTAGAACCAGCATGAGTGAGTTTTCCCTTAGGGAGGGCGCCACCACATTGGTCCAACATCAGTCCCCATCACCTTGAATGATAAATATTAAGATCTTTCCTGACAGCCTATGGGGAAAGATGTCACTGAAATATTATGGACAAACTTTCAGCACTACAAAAGATTCATTTTCTTAGAAATTGTGATCAATGACAATGACTGATTCCTACATTGATAAAATACAAATGAATGATAGTATATATGCAAATGTTACGTTTCACTTAGTCCAGATTAGACTATTCAATGTAATTTCTACCAGACAGATATGCAGATATTAATACATTGCTGATAGAGAGTGCTCCTCTCCTGTGTTCTAAAGTGCTTTCTTTTCAGTCGCTTTCCCCCATTTTGCACTTTGAAACCGAATGCTTTCCTTCAAGCTGCTAAACAACTTTGAAACCGAATGCTTTCCTTCAAGCTGCTAAACAACTTTGAAACTGAATGCTTTCCTTCAAGCTGCTAAACAACTTTGAAACCGAATGCTTTCCTTCAAGCTGCTAAACAACTTTGAAACTGAATGCTTTCCTTCAAGCTGCTAAACAACTTTGAAACTGAATGCTTTCCTTCAAGCTGCTAAACAACTTTGAAACTGAATGCTATCCTTCAAGCTGCTAAACAACTTTGAAACCGAATGCTTTCCTTCAAGCTGCTAAACAACTTTGAAACTGAATGCTTTCCTTCAAGCTGCTAAACAACTTTGAAACTGAATGCTTTCCTTCAAGCTGCTAAACAACTTTGAAACCGAATTCTTTCCTTCAAGCTTCTGAACAACTTTGAAACCTAATTCTTTCCTTCAAGCTGCTAAACAACTTTGAAACTGAATTCTTTCCTTCAAGCTGCTAAACAACTTTGAAACCGAATTCTTTCCTTCAAGCTGCTAAACAACTTTGAAACCTAATTCTTTCCTTCAAGCTGCTAAACAACTTTGAAACTGAATTCTTTCCTTCAAGCTGCTAAACAGAACACCTGGCTTTCCTCTCAGTTGCTCAACAGAAGACGTCTTTCCTCTATGATCTTCAGTAAGACACTTGACTCTCCTTTATGTTGCTCAACAGAAGACGTCTTTCCTCTGTGATCTTCGGTAAGACACTTGGCTCTCCTTTATGTTGCTCAACAGAAATTCTTAAAAAACTTTCTTCTGTGTTGCTTCACAGAACACTTTGCTTTTCTCTGTGTTGATTTCCTCTGTGTTGTTCAATATGTAGAACACACTGCTTTCCTCCGATATGCTCAACAGAGCACTTTGCTTACCTGTGTATTGCTGTACAGAACACTCTGCTTTCAGACTCAGCTGGAAGGAGAGAACCGAACCTTCACCCTCATTGTTGTTGCGGGCTTTGCCGTGACCATGGCCATCACCTCTGTCTTCTGCTGCCTGACAGGGGGAAGCGACTCCAAACAGAAGACGGAGTGATGTGATTGGCCGAGAAGAGAGCGTGCAGATCAGGTGTGACGTGAGAGTGTGGGTATGATCGAGAGGTGAATAAATGCGAGTGGAAACGCTTTGTGTGGCATGTGGGTGTGGAAGAGCTTGTGCTTGTTCCTGCTGGGTGGTGCGGTCTGCTGGGTATCCCTGTATGGGATGGGGCCAGGAAGGGCGGTCATTTCCATGGAACAAAATCAGACCTAGTGATGTGATGAAACTGCCTGATGAAGAATCTTCTAAGAAAGACTCTCTCTGCCCCTTTTCAAAAGAATCTAAAGTAGATCCGCCAGTTAACATGGGCAAACAAATTACAAAACAAAACACAACGCGTTTCTACCATGTAGGTCTTCTTCAGGCAAGATAAACGAGGAAGAATACTACGGGGCACTACTCTGTTGGCTGACCCATGCTCCACGTCGGAAATGATGTGGAGCAGAAGAAAAATTTCCGATGGACAATAAAGTTGATTGAATTGAACTGAAGACCTAAGAGGTCGAAATGCCATGTGTTTTGTTTCGTAGTTTGTTTGTCCATGTTAACTGGTGGATTTACTTCAAATTCCTTTGACATTTTGTTTAAATTTCCACTTGTAGTCACCTCACTTAGAAACTAACTCTCTCTACACTGGTTTTCTGACACAGTTTGGACGAGTCTAAGCTAGCTTTACCTCCCATAAAGACCCCCTGCCTTTAACTCTGTGCCACCGACCTGACTCATTGACCTTTCCTTCAACTCTGTGCCACCGACCTGACTCATTGACCTTTCCTTCAACTCTGTGCCACCGACCCGACTCATTGACCTTTCCTTCAACTCTGTGCCACCGACCTGACTCATTGACCTTTCCTTCAACTCTGTGCCAACGACCTGACTCACTGACCTTTCCTTCAACTCTGTGCCAACGACCTGACTCATTGACCTTTCCTTGAACTCTGTGCCACTGACCTGACTCATTGACCTTTCCTTTAACTCTGTGCCACCGACCTGTCTCATTGACCTTTCCTTCAACTCTGTGCCAATGACCTGACTCATTGACCTTTCCTTTAACACTGTGCCAACGACCTGACTCATTGACCTTTCCTTCAACTCTGTGCCAATGACCTGACTCATTGACCTTTCCTTCAACTCTGTGCCACTGACCTGACTCGTTGACCTTTCCTTCAACTCTGTGCCAATGACCTGACTCATTGACCTTTCCTTTAACACTGTGCTAGTGACCTGACTCATTGACCTTTCCTTCAACTCTGTGCCACCGACCTGACTCATTGACCTTTCCTTTAACTCTGTGCCACAAACCTGACTCATTGACCTTTCCTTCAACTCTGTGCCACAAACCTGACTCATTGACCTTTCCTTTAACTCTGTGCCACCGACCTGACTCATTGACCTTTCCTTCAACTCTGTGCCACCGACCTGACTCATTGACCTTTCCTTGAACTCTGTGGCATCGGCCTGACTCATTGACCTTTCCTTCAACTCTGTGCCACCGACCTGACTCATTGACCTTTCCTTCAACTCTGTGCCACAAACCTGACTCATTGACCTTTCCTTTAACTCTGTGGCAATGACCTGACTCATTGACCTTTCTTTCAACTCTGTGCCAACGACCTGACTCATTGACCTTTCCTTCAACTCTGTGGCAAACACCTGACTCATTGACCTTTCCTTTAACTCTGTGCCACCGACCTGACTCATTGACCTTTCCTTCAACTCTGTGCCACTGACCTGACTCATTGACCTTTGCTTCAACTCTGTGCCACCGACCTGACTCATTGACCTTTCCTTTAACTCTGTGCCACCGACCTGACTCATTGACCTTTCCTTCAACTCTGTGCCACTGACCTGACTCATTGACCTTTCCTTCAACTCTGTGCCAACGACCTGACTCACTGACCTTTCCTTTCACAACAAGGAATAAAATGGCGCCTCCTGCATCCCAAATACAACCCAGAAGACACATACCATTTGCTGGGACGACGGGAACAGGTCAAGATCTTCCGCCTGAGGACTGGACACAATCGCCTGCTCCACCACATGCACATAAAATTTGGCATTGGACAGAGTGGAGAGTGCCCTTGTAGTGAGGGACCAATGACAACTGACCACATCCTTCAAGTCTGTACGACGTATGCAGCATCCAGGAGAAAGTACTGGCCAACACCGACAGCAGTGGAAGCCAAGCTGTATGGCACCCTGGAGGAGCTGCGACGGACGGCAGCCTTCATCGAGGACACCGGGCTGCTCATCTAACGGGATGGCGAACGAGGAAGAAGAAGAACTGACCTTTCCTTTAACTCTGTGCCAATGACCTGACTCATTGACCTTTCCTTCAACTCTGTGCCACCGATCTGACTCATTGACCTTTCCTTTAAAACTCTGTGTCACCGACCTGACTCATTGACCTTCCATCAAAGACCCCCTACCTTTAACTCTGTGCTGAAGTCAGACTCTCAGTGGCAGGCTGCTAGGTGATAGAGTTGCCCCAACAAGAGTTGCCCCTGCAGGCCAGTATGTCTGCTGGACCCTGGGGAGGAACTGGCCATGTCTTCAGAGTGTCCATGGTCTCTGGGTCAAAATGACCATGATAAATACAAAGTCTAGGATCCCAGCTAACAGAGCTTTCTTCTAGAAATGGTCCTGTTTGGACAGTGATGCCAACTATCTCAAAATACAACGGCAATGGTCACTGGCGTCATCCTCGGTGTGTGTTCAACAGCAACATGTGGCACAGGTTTGTGAAAGGTAGCCATGTAGCGCAACCACTGCACACACACATCATCATGTTCTGCTTATTCTTTATTTGAAAGGGAAAGAGAAAAAACATCACAATCAAGAAAGAAAACTCTGGGGATTAAGGTGATGTCAGTGGTGTCATGTCATGACATTGTCTCTCACCTTGTCACAATGCATGTCCATGTCAATTCTGTTTAGCACCGGTATAGACATGTAAAAGAATTTTTATTAGAAAGTGCCACATGCACATGAAACCCAAACCCAAAGTTAGATGAACAAAAGAAGGAAGAGAACATTCCAATGATCCTCAACAACAAACGTCATAAGTATTAAACCAAATCGACAACCTAGATTTCTTCAATGGGAGGTCTGGAGTAATTGAGGAACCATGTTCAACACACACACACACACACACACACACACACACACACACACACACACACACACCACTACACAGACACTACACACACACATACATATGCACACACACAATTAACCTTGCAATCCAAACATTCATTTCACATCAGAAATGCAATTTGGCACATTCATTCCTTATGGCAAGCATTGTAACAACTGCACTGATAAACTGTGGTGGTAGTGCCAGTACTATTAGAAACCCCACGCATGCAAGTTCATAGGTGTAGACTTACATCTACAAATCTCGAAGGTGAACAGGCCTCCAACGAGGCCTCTAACACCTCAAGTTCAAGTTCAAAACACATGCGGGTAGGAAAGGGCCTGGGAGAGGGGGGAGGGAGGGGGTACACTTCCTATAATAAATTGGTCCGGTATTTTGAATTCCTGTGTTCGAAGCTCTAAATCACCCATTTACAGGATCCTGAAACACCAGAATACAACCTTTGCTGTCAAGAATTTCTATAGCAAGAAGACGTGTAGATCCACACACAAACATGCTCACACGCACATGCACTCATGAGCGTAGGCACACACACACAGGCACACACATACAGATACTGGTTCCCCTAGCATTAGCGTAGTTACCACACACAACCAAATACTGTACTGAATGCATGTGAGTGTCCTTTCAGGCTGTAAGAATTTCCTACAACAGCGGTACATGAGAGAGGGATACTATGAGCCAGAGGAACATGAAATGGCCTCGGCCATTTAACAGCCCGCCGCCCCCCCCCTTTCCTTTTTCTTTCTTTCTTTCTGCGTACGCAGGTTGATACTCCTGCGGACACTGCCTTTATAGACAGGCAGTGGAGTTTTGTGTGTATGGCCGTTTTTTATCCCGCCATTAAGGCAGCCATACTCCATCTTTGGGGAAGGTGCATGCTATGTGTAACGTGTCATCCATACCAACGGCCAAAGTGGCCTTCTTTTCCGAAAGTTGGTGATGGGATTTTACGTGTGTGCAAGATGTTGTGCGTGCGTTCACACACGGAACCTCGGTTTATATTCTCATTCGAAGGACTGTATGGGGAATGGAGTCAGAACCAAAGTTAACTCCGAGGGAAAAATCCCCCTGTACCGAAATTCGAACCTGCAACCCCAGGATCACGAGTCCGGCGCTCTACCAACTGAGCTATTCCGCCCCCCCCCCCCCACCCTTCCCCCCTTTCCTCTCTCGCTCAGCATCTAGGTCTTGGATATTCTGTACACAAATATCATGTTAGCCAGGGATATACTCCATCCTGTTGCACCAGAAGCCATTGTGCACACAATAAATCATGCACACAATAAATTATGCACACAATAAATTCATGTCATACCGAAAGAAGTAAGCGTGGTGGGAAAAAAACCATCATTAGGTAACAATTGTTCTTGAAGTACAGGAATCTTCTCCATGATCAGAAAAAACACACACGTCTGCCCTTGGATCATGTGGAGATTCCACTCCCACTGCATGATCTGGGCAATCTGGTAACCAGAAGAAAAGAAACCAACAGAATGACATATCCACAAACAAAATGATAAAATAGGTTGACATCATTTCTCCAAAATACACTCCAATCCAACAAGCAGCAAACATTAGAATAATCAAGAACAAAAAGGTTTGCTGTAGAATAAAAACTACATGAGCACATGCATACACGCGTCATTGTCACTGCACACTGGCCACCACATATATACACATGCATACAAACTTACATACATGCACAACATGAGATATGGCAGCAATAGAAATCAAGTGAACTGGATCCATCAATAATAACACTTTTAACACAGGCACACTGATATCACTGTTTAAGAACATGAAACTGCTTGGATATTGCAAACATCACTTGACTGAGAATCACTTGACTGAGAATTTTGAATTGGGGAATCTGTAAAACAGAAACTGACCTCGGCAACTTTTTAGATCTAAGAGTAAAAAGTGAGGCATTCTAGCATACGTTGAGGAAAGAAAACCAGGTTCAGTATCTTTTTTTTTTAGCTCTGAATTAGTAGGATCTCGGAATGTTTCTTCTTCTTTCTTTAAGTGTACACCTTCATTGAGTTGAAGATTGACACTTTTGTGTGTATGACCATTTTTTATCCCGCTATTAAGGCAGCCATACTCCAACTTCGGGGAAGGTGCATGCAATGTGTAACGTGTCATCCATACCAACGGCCAAACTGGCCTTCTCTTCCAAAAGTTGGTGAAGGGATTTTACGTGTGTGCAAGATGTTGTGCGTGTGTTCACATACGAAACCTCGGTTTATAGTCTCATTCGAAGGACTGTATGGGGAATGGAGTCGGAACCAATGTTAACTTCGAGGGAAAAATCCCCCTGTACCGAAATTTGAACCTGCAACCCCAGGATCACGAGTTTGGCGCTCTACCAACTGAGCTATTCCGGCCCCTGGTATGACCAAAGGATAAGTAATGACCAAAGGATTTTAGTATGACCAGAGAATAAGTAATGGCTGGTAGCTAAGAAGCAAATGAGACTTTGAAGTGATGATTATGATATTAATTGAAACTAAAGACAGGCTAATCAAATTTGTTACACAATTTGATTATTTCAAATGGTTCCAAAACTTTCTTCCAACATTACCATTTTTTTCATGTTTCTCTTCTTTCTACCTTGGCCTCTTTGTATGAGCTACATGTGAAAAACGGAGCGAGTACAGAGGATAGTAACGTTAACATGTTATTTCAAAGTGTTTGTGTATATTTCTAACATTGTGTGCATGTATAAGGAAGACATCTTCAACATGATGGGGAATGGGGTGTAGAAATGCATCACCGCCATCATCGTCGTCACTGTTACATACAAACAGAGAAAGACAAACACAGATAGGTGGCGAGAAAACACAACTTTGAATAAACAAAATGTGTTAATGTCCTCTCCTTATAAGGGAGCTCACTCCTCCAGATACAGAGGATAACTCTACTGGGGAATATCTTTACATCCACATTTTCAGTCCTGTGTATCCATATTGAGTCAGGGGACGATGGTGTCAGTGAGTTGGTGACGATTTTGCTGGATTTCTGAGTAAGAAGTCAATATCAGGATTTCAGATACAATTAAATACGCTGACATCCATCCATCTTCATTTACGCACTTCATGAACAATAAACCGAAGTGAGAGGACTTTGTTGTGTCTTTCACTTCCCAACAGACGTCCCTTCCTCCAGCATGAACCTTCACATCACACAGCCAGTGTTGACATTCAGATCACCCCAGACTTCCCCTACATCCCATTCCACATTTCCAAGATGACATGGCCATTTCCAAGGCCATTCTGTGCTGGAGAGATGGACGACACAAGTATAACGCATGTACACTTGTGGTGTGTTCAGATACCATCACATACCCTAAGACGGAGTGTGGCTGCCTTCATGGCAGGACTGAAAAGGATTGCATTTGCAAATGTCTCACCACAGGTGGCTCTGGGAGTTCTCGTCCAGGGTTGATGAAAGAGGAGAAAGAAAGAATGTTTTTATCGTCCATTAGCAAATGAACCAGGGAGGAACGACATTTTACCATCAAAGGTTTCCTTTGTCCTCTAAACATGTTAGATCCTCCATCTTCCACAAGGTCAATCACTTATGGAAATGACGATTGCCCGTGTTTTACCATTTTGTCTGACGAAAGAGCGACCTTGATCTGCATGAACAGAACACTAACAGAGAGAAAACCACACAGTCTTCGGTCTGTGGGAAAAAAACTGCACAAAGTTATTAAACGGTCAAGCTTAAAAAAGCCTGTGTAGTTTCCCTTGGACTGCAGTAGCGAGTTAGCATAAGAAACAAAACAAAACAAACCACTGAAGCTGAAGCGCGCTTACAAGTCAAAACAAAGCATTCCTTGTCCTGCCAGAGTAATAAAATCAGCATGTCATGGCTGACAAACCATCACACTGTCATCAACTGTACATCGCAAGTCTTATCGGACTCCAAGGAGTTAAAAACAGCTGGAAACAGTCCATGTCTGTTCCCTCCTTCGTGAATTCAGCAATTCCTGAATTGTGTCGATTCCCCAACGACTTTAAAAGGTCCCACGAGGAATGAACTCAAAGACTCTCACCATCTTTAGTAAACATGAAGGTGGTAATTAAATGCCGTTAAATGATTAAAAAAAAGCCTTGCCCTCCCAACAACTACAATAATAATATCAACTGTAATAATGACAATAATTAAGAGATATTTTACACGCCTCTTGTTCTGTAAGCTCACAAAGCTTTACACGAATATTTTACATGCTATATAAACATACATTTCACAGCAATTAGCTTCCTTTCTGTAATGTATCATGCATGTATCGATTCTGATTTCCATCACAATTAGCTTCCCATCTGCAATGTATCATGCATGTACCGATTCTGATTCCCATCAAGATAAAGTCCATGGAGGAGAGTGGGAGTTGCGCAGGAAATGTGAGCACCTGATGGATGTCCTTACTGACAGTAATAAAGACAGTGATACACAGGAAATGTGAGCACCTGGTGGATGTCCTTACAGTAATAAAGACAGTGATACACAGGAAATGTGAGCACCTGGTGGATGTCCTTACAGTAATAAAGACAGTGATACACAGGAAATGTGAGCACCTGGTGGATGTCCTTACTGACAGTAATAAAGACAGTGATACACAGGAAATGTGAGCACCTGGTGGATGTCCTTACAGTAATAAAGACAGTGATACACAGGAAATGTGAGCACCTGGTGGATGTCCTTACAGTAATAAAGACAGTGATACACAGGAAATGTGAGCACCTGGTGGATGTCCTTACTGACAGTAATAAAGACAGTGATACACAGGAAATGTGAGCACCTGATGGATGTCCTTACTGACAGTAATAAAGACAGTGATACACAGGAAATGTGAGCACCTGATGGATGTCCTTACAGTAATAAAGACAGTGATACACAGGAAATGTGAGCACCTGATGGATGTCCTTACTGACAGTAATAAAGACAGTGATACACAGGAAATGTGAGCACCTGATGGATGCCCTTACTGACAGTAATAAAGACAGTGATACACAGGAAATGTGAGCACCTGATGGATGTCCTTACTGACAGTAATAAAGACAGTAACACACAGGAAATGTGAGCACCTGATGGATATCCTTACTGACAGTAATAAAGACAGTGATACACAGGAAATGTGAGCACCTGATGGATGTCCTTACTGACAGTACTAAAGACAGTGATACACATAGTACCACTTTTCATGATACCACCTCATATGAAAGGCCATGGCTCTATATGAGCATATTCCAACTCCACACAAGCTCTTCACAGTGATAATCGAACACACTTCACAGTCCTAATCAACGATTCACATGCATGCACTCACAAACAAAAACACAAGCATGCATTGGTCCCATCAAGATGTCTGTCAAATCTGTGGAAGAGAAGGAAGAATTGAGGGGGGGGGGGGGGGGGGGGGGGGGGCTCAGCTGTCGCTGACAAATCAATGTATCTAACTGCAACTTTCTGTCCCAACCCACTCTGCAGGGACTGTGGTGGATGGATAGACTTTGCACTGGCTGAGTGAAAGACTGGGAGAGTGGGGGGGTTATTTATATAATACTCCCCCTCCCCCCCTCCCCAGGGCTAGTTTGAATATCCATAATTTGTATTCACAATGAGTCACCAGGTAACGCCTTCTGAAGACATGGTAGATGGCAAGGAAAAGAGTGAAAGCCAAAGCTTGTAGTTTCGCAGCATTCACAACTGCTTTGTACTACACTTTGGGCCTGACATGCTGTGACTTTGTTGACTGTGCCACGCTGCAACACTGTGAGGTCATGTTGCACCAAAACTAAACAACAATCTTAAAGATTAAAAAGACACATCTTCACAGACTAACAGCAACTAAAACAGAATCCAGACAACCTAGATCCTTGCAGCAAAGACTTCTTTCATCCAAATATGGACCAGTTCAGCCTGGAGAGATGAGGATGGAAGAGTGAAAGAAAAATCTCATAACTCATTCTATACTAGCTGTTATCTCCTCTTACTTCCCCCAGAAACTGACCATTTCCATATACATTTTTTAAAAAATCATTTAAAAAAAATGAAGGAACACAGACTTGTGATTTTTTCAAGTTATGTTTATAAATGATTAAGAAACCACAAACAATATAGCAAAGTTATTTTTCTATCTATTTCGTAAGACAGAATGCATGACAGAGAAAATGAGATTTTGTGTGTCATGTGAAAATAGGGGTGGTACACACCCTATGAACAAAAAAAATTTACATTAACTGATTCTATGCCCTGAAATTATTCAACTGTTTTCAACAATTCAAGGGCTTCAGTCACATTGTTACGGCGATTTGTAGTGTTTCTTTCACTATGCATGCTTGACGGTGTAGCAGACGACGCCACATTGCCATGTCAAGCCAAACTGTGCTGGAGATGTGGTGTGAGAAGCATCTGCTCGCGAGCATTCAGCTTGCAAAGCTGAAGTACCAGTACGCCTGCACTCTAATTAGTATGCAGGAGGTACCTGTAACAAGTAATTTCGTACAAAGGTTCGCCCACTTCGGAGAAAAATTCCAAAGCTTTGGATCACATATACGGTCCTTAGTATACAAAGGTTGTAAACATAAGGACCGGATATGCGTTCCTTAGTATAGAAAGAGTTAAGACAATTGTGATTTTGCCACTTTATCAACTGAATTCGTTGTCAGACATTTGGATTTTTTGTGGGTCAAATCAAAACTGTGCAATAAATAGTGAGATTTCTGTCGTTCAGTCCACCTTTGTGTTGTGTGCAAAGCGACATGCAACTCAAAGTGCCACTGGCTCTGACTTGTAGCATCGCGTGCAAGTGCTACACTTAATTTTGGAATGCAACACTTTAACAAAATGTCAAAATGCTACACTTGAAATGTCAAAATCCTGCACTTAAAACGTCAACATGCCACACTCAAAACGATAAAATGCTACACTCAAAATGTCAAATTGCACCACTTTGTGCTTTTGATAACTTGGCAGCTCTGAATATTTAAAGACAACACATCCATGCACACACACACTTACACACACACTTTTACACACACATACACACACACACACACACACACCCATCCCCCACACTCACACACACTCACACACCACACACACACACACGCACACACATACTCGGCCACACACATACACCCTCCCTCTCCCACTAAGACCACATATCCCTTGACACCACAAAAAAAAACACCAGGCACAAGACAAGTCACTCAACACTCTACTTTGAGGGCCAGTTCCTGTACAACATGATCAGTGTGGCCACAATGCCAGACACGCCGTTGATGGACGGCGACAGCTTCTGCGACCACAGGAAGCCCTTGGGCAGCCAGCTGATGGCGTTGACCAGGTCGGCGGCCGACTGGACGACGGACAGCAGCAGGTCCTGTTGTTCCATGGCCAGCTTCTTCAGCTTGTCTTCGATCTCCTGGGTCTGCTGGGAGCTCACTTCTCTGAGGAGAATCACAAGAACAGGCTCAGGTTCCTCAACGAGGCGTCGCTGCGTGCAGACTGGTCCATTTATGCAGTCACCTCACTTTAAAACTAGCTAGTCCATTTATGCTTCGTCACGTTTACTGCTACGCTTTGAGGTCAGCGCAAAGGGGTTTGAGGAAAATCAAAAAGAAAGAACATCTAGTCTGCGCCCAGTTTGCGGAGATAAGCGATTGTTCGTGCTTTGTTTTCATTGTTTTGTGTTGTTTGTCTCGCCTGAAGAAGACCATAGAGGCAGAAACGCGTCGTGTTTTGTCTTGTAATTTGTTTGTCCCTTTCATTTGGCGGAATAGGAAATCTTTGTCAAAAGAAAAGAAAGAAGTTTTTTAAAATTCATTAAGAAAACAGCTGGGAATGGGTGTGATGGTGTGATGGACAAAGCTTGGGATGCCTGACCTGCACAGTAACCTAACTGGTTTTGACACCACACTGATAAAGTGAATTATGTAGAAGTTCTCTAGGACTGCTTTTCATCAGAGGTACAGCACACCATTGTGTTATTCCACTGAGGGAGACATGGACAACTGTTGCTCTGGGTGTGTGTGTGTGTGTGTGCGCGTGTGCGTGTGTGTGTGTGTGTGTACGTGCGTGCGTGCATGCATGCGTGTGTCACTGCATGCGTGCATGCGTGTGTCAGTGCATGCGTGTGTGCGTGCGTGCGTGTGTGAGTGTGTGTGTGTGTATGTGTGCATGCCTGCATGTGTGTGTGTTTCTGTATGTGATTAAGCAGGCACACAAACTCTCTCACTAGTCTCAACTTCGTATACAGACAGATGGACACCGCCCAATCTTACACGTCCTCGGTCTTCTCCAGGTGTTTCTGTTTCTTCAGACGGTAGACCTTGATGGAGTTGGCCCTCAGTTTGACCACACCTCTGTCAGGACAGAGAACAGACAAACAGAGCAAGATGGATGATTACACTGAAAGACACAGACTCTGCAAGAAAAAGCCCATGTGGGAGCCCTTACGCTAACAGCTGACCGTAAGCGAACAGCAATGTACACTCCCTTGAGGATGTAGCCTACTCACTCTTTCTCCCACCGTGCGCATGACACTTGTTGTCCGTCACAGAGCCAGTTCCAACCAGTGTGTGCCTTCAGAGAAATTCCCATGCTTGGGAAGACGCTGATTACTGTACTTGCTGGCATGTGGGCTCTCTCTCTCTCATGGTTTCTCTCCCATAGTGCGGACGGAGGCACTGACCCAATCCTCACTGAACACAGGAAAAGCAGATGATACTTTGGTTCATCAGATGGGGAGGGTACATTACTGTCACTGAAGCAGGAAAAGCAGATGATACTTGGGTTCATCAGGTGGGGAGGGTGAATTACTGTCACTAAAGCAGGAAAAGCAGATGATGCTTTGGTTCATCAGATGGGGAGGGTGAATTACTGTCAGTGAAGCAGGAAAAGCAGATGATACTTTGGTTCATCAGATGGGGAGGGTGCATTACTGTCACTGAAGCAGGAAAAGCAGACGATACTTTGGTTCATCAGATGGGGAGGGTGAATTACTGTCAGTGAATGCAGGAAAAGCAGATGATACTTTGGTTCATCAGATGGGGAGGGTGCATTACTGTCACTGAAGCAGGAAAAGCAGATGACACTTGGGTTCATCAGATGGGGAGGGTGCATTACTACGTTTCCTTACAGAGATCCTGTTTCCTTGAAAAACATCCTTTCTTTGCTGTGGATTCTGTACTCAGTGCATTAACTCTTTCATCCCTACAACCCGGTTTTCCAGTTTGCATAAATCCTACCCTTCCTTCCTGCAGCCTTGAAAACCGGCAGCACAAAATTCCTCCTTTCCTTCCTGCAGCCTGGAAAATCGGTTCTCGCGGTAAGCGCTTTGAACTTCGCGCGAGTCGTGTCATCAGTACACGTCATGACTGGGTCGCTCGCGCGGCAGTGTTTATGAATGGAATGGATGCCAGACGGCCCCTACAGCATGGGGAAGTGGTCGCCGCTCTATTCTGGCCGGTTTGCTACTGCATACATGGCAGTTCTCATTTACACTTCTTTTTTTTTTTTTCTTCTCTAAATCCAGGAATGAAGAGAATACATGCATTATAGGAATCTAGGAACAAGAGGAAGTAACGGTTCACAGAAAAGCAGGAATGAAAGAGTTAATCACATTACATATATTTGTGAGTAATCTGCAAAAGTGCCCAACATGAACACCACATGCTCTGTGTGGGACTGCTGTAAGGATACGGTTCCGCTGTGAGCGTAGGGCGCCCACAAGCACATTCACATGTTTCCAGGAAATGTTGGCATCCTTATATTTAAATGTATTATTGGAAGATGCTGCTGGCTTGGTACAGACTTATATTAAGCAGAACATTAGGCAATGACTATAAAACCAGTACCATGTTATTATGAACCAGTAATGCCAGTAACTACTATAAAACTAGTACCATGTTATAATGAAGCAGAACTGTCAGTAATAACTACAAAACTAGTACCATGTTATAATGAAGAAGTGTCAGTAACTACTATAAAAGTATTACGAAGTTATAATGAAATAAAACTGTCAGTAACGACTATAAAACAAGTACCATGTTATGATGAAGAACTATCAGTAATGACTATAAAACTAGTACCATGTTATGATGAAGAACTATCAGTAATGACTATAAAACAAGTACCATGTTATGATGAAGAACTATCAGTAATGACTATAAAACAAGTACCATGTTATGATGAAGAACTATCAGTAATGACTATAAAACTAGTACCATGTTATTGTGAAGAACTATCAGTAATGACTATAAAACTAGTAACACGTTATAATGAAGAACTATCAGTAATGACTATAAAACTAGTAACACGTTATGATGAAGAACTATCGGTAATTACTATAAAACTAGTACCATGTTATAATGAAGAACTATCAGTAATGACTATAAAACTAGTAACACGTTATAATGAAGAACTATCAGTAATGACTATAAAACTAGTACCATGTTATAATGAAGAACTATCAGTAATGACTATAAAACTAGTACCATGTTATAATGAAGGACTATCAGTAATGACTATAAAACTAGTAACACGTTATAATGAAGAACTATCAGTAATGACTATAAAACTAGTACCATGTTATAATAAAGCTGAACTATCAGTAATGACTATAAAACTAGTACCATGTTATAATGAAGAACTATCAGTAACAACTATAAAACTAGTACCATGTTATAATGAAGCTGAACTATCAGTAATGACTATAAAACTAGTACCATGTTATAATGAAGCTGAACTATCAGTAATGACTATAAAACTAGTACCATGTTATAATGAAGCAGAACTATCAGTAATGACTATAAAACCAGTACCATGTTATAATGAAGCTGAACTGAACTATCAGTAATGACTATAAAATTAGTACCATGTTATAATGAAGCTGAACTATCAGTAATGACTATAAAACTAGTACCATGTTATAATGAAGCTGAACTATCAGTAATGACTATAAAACTAGTAACACGTTATAATGAAACAGAACTGTCAGTAACAGCTGTAACACTCGCACATGGAACATCAAAACATGACTTACTTGCCGATCTCTATGACCAACATGGTGGCCCATATGACCAGACCTATCAGCCACAAGAAACCTGAGTTGCCTGGCAACACCTCTTTGTCTCGCAGCCAGGCGATGTGCTCCACTGGGTAATACAGCTGTCCCAGAATGCTGCTGGCCACCTCCAGGGGCCGCAATGCAGGATTGACTTCCTGTTAACAGTACAGTGATGTCTTGATCAGACAAGTACTCCTACATCATGTGCATACACACATGCAATGAAAATTATAGTCCCTATTCTTGAGAGTAATATGTGTACATACACACATGCAATGAAAATTATAGTCCCTATTCTTGGGAGTAATATGTGTACATGATGTAGCTAATCAGAGCTTCTTATTGTTTCCAGGTAACAAAGATCAAATGAATCCTTACTGCTGACAAAGTAGGATGAAAACAATAGGTCTGATATCTCACAAGCATTGTGATGGTGGGGAGTTGCAGCTCGACTTTACCACTGCCAAAAGCTAAAGGTAGTATCGAAAGAAATAACCTCTTCTTCTTCTGCGCACACAGGCTGATACTCCTGCGGACACCCCCTGTACAGAAAGGCAAGGATTAATCCCATCTACCCAACAAAGGGAGTGGAGTTTTGTGTGTATGACCGTTTTTTATCCCGCCATTAAGACAGCTTTACTCCAGCTTTGGGGAAAGTGCATGCTATGTGTAACGTGTCATCCACACCAACGGCCAAACTGGCCTTCTCTTCCGAAAGTTGGTGATGGGATTTTACGTGTGTGCAAGATGTTATAAATGTGTGCGTTCACACACAGAACCTCGGTTTATATTTATTCGAAGGACTGTATGGGAAATGGAGTTAGAACCAATGTTAACACTGAGAGAAAAATCCCCCTGTACTGAAACGGCCCGGCGGAGATTCGAACCCGCAACCCCAAGATTACGAGTCCGGTGCTCTACCACTGTGCTATTCCGCCCCCCCCCCCCCCCTCCGCCCCCCAAATAACCTCAAAAGCAGGCATGACAGTGCAAGTGAGAGAGGGAAAGGGGAGAGGGGGAAGAACAGGGGGGGAGAGGGGAGGGGGAAAAGGAAAAGGGGGTATGGGGGGATGGTCACAGAGAGAGAGCAAGGGAGAGGGGGCGGGAAGATGGTGAGAGAGAGAGACAGAGAGCAAGGGAGAGAGGGGGAGGGGGCGGGAAGATGGTGAGAGAGACAGAGAGCAAGGGAGAGAGGGGGGAGATGGTAAGAGAAAGAAAGCAAGGGAAAGAGGGGGAGGAAGGGGAAGAGAGTAAGAGAGAGAGCAAGGGAGAGAGGGGGGGGGGACAGTGAAGATGATGGACCCCACCTAGGCAAAGAGCATACAGAGCTGAGTCAGTCAGCTATAACAGCATTTTAAAAGACAAGACCAGAGCTAAGTCAGTCAGCTATGACAGCATTTTAAAAGACAAGACCAGAGCTAAGTCAGTCAGCGATGACAGCATTTTAAAAGACAAGACCAGAGCCGAGTCAGTCAGCCATGACAGCATTTTAAAAGACAAGACCAGAGCCGAGTCTGAGTCAGTCAGCCATGACAGCATTTTAAAAGACAAGACCAGAGCCGAGTCAGTCAGCCATGACAGCATTTTAAAAGACAAGACCAGAGCTAAGTCAGTCAGCCATGACAGCATTTTAAAAGACAAGACCAGAGCCGAGTCAGTCAGCCATGACAGCATTTTAAAAGACAAGACCAGAGCCGAGTCAGTCAGCCATGACAGCATTTTAAAAGACAAGACCAGAGCCGAGTCAGTCAGCCATGACAGCATTTTAAAAGACAAGACCAGAGCTGAGTCAGTCAGCTATGACAGCATTTTAAAAGACAAGAAGACAGTGCCTGTGAAGATGCAAAATTAACTGCTATAAATAACATAGCTAACAAACCAAGAGTTAGCTACTACACAAACTGGAGAAGGAACAGCAGCGGTTTAAGCACTGCAAATAGAAAGTGACAATATCAGAAGGCTTTACCCAATGAGCTGATTGAGCCTCTCTTATCCCAGTGTGTACACTGATACATACACACACACACACACACACACACACACACACACACACACATATATATATATATATATATATATATTTCAGTGTATAGCTTGTCAACTGTGAGTCTAAAATGGGCTGAAAAGCTCAGTCTTTACCACTAGTTATGCAAAAGCACTGGTCCTGACAGCCGTTAAATACTATTAGTCTCAGTGGAAGAATAATACTGTAAACAAAGTGGAAAACAAACAGAAATAAGTAACTATGACACCACACTTGAAACAGTTAAGAGAGACTACGAATGAATAAACAAACAGCTGAGAACACACATGTGAAGTAAGTAAGCAAAGCTATGACTAAATAAACAATTGAAAGCGACACTTGAAGTTGAAATAGCTAAATGATGCCACGAATAACAATACTTGCCACACATGATCATCTCAAACAATACTTGCCACACATGATCATCTCAAACACTGACCAAATCAGATCCATAACCATAATCATGAGAGCCTACAGTATAATTCGACTAGATTAAGCAGCACTTCCAAATGAAGCATGACCAATCTTTCACGAAACATATTATACATGTGCGAAGCTGAGACTGACACGACAGGGCCTAGTTCATAGAACATACAGAATGAAGGGCACACTTCAGTGAGTAACAAAGCAAGCTCACGCTCTGCATGGTGATTAAGACATTGATGAGGCAGGTCACTGCTCATCTTGACTGAGGACAGAGAGTTTGGCCAATGCCACCTTGCATGTTTAACAGACTGAGTCACAAGAGACTGATCTGACAAGTGAGATCAAAACAATAAAAACGTTTAAACATCTTTACTCCTGCAAAACCACAAAATAAACAAACTGCAACCATGTGAACATAATAAGTGCTGATTGTATCAATCATTTCTAATTTTATGTCATAAGCCTGTAGTGATGACATTCACTTAGTAGCTAGTCTATGAAGCAAAAGATGAGTACAGACATGTAGCATCATGATAGCAAAGTGAAATAAACCAAGAAACCTAACACAATAAAACAAGTGTTTTAAGCCTCTTAAGTATGCGTTCCATTATTTTTGCCAGAATGTTTGAGAGAGAGAGACAGACAGAGAAAGAGGGACAGAGAGAGAGAGGGGGGTGGGGGGGGGGGGGGAGAGAGAGAGAGAGAGAGAGAGAGAGAGAGAGAGAGTGTATGCATGTGTGTGTGTTGTGTGTGTGTGTGTGCGTGCGTGCACGTGTGTGTGTCCATGCAAGTGTTCATAATGCGCAAGTGTATAGGAATGTTATGTATGTCAATGTGCTGGTGGGTACAAGTGTGTGTGCAGATTATGTGTGTGTTCCTGAATTTAACGTCTTCTCACTAAGAGTGATATCAGACGATGTGGTAATGGTGTGTGTGGTATGTGGATGCGTGCTTATGTAAAGAACGGTGGAGGGATGGGGGAAAAAGTGTGTTAGAACTTTGAATACTACTCCGTGTTAAAAAAATAAATAAATAAATAAAACCAATTAAAGATAAATGCCAACTGGACTCTGTAAGAAACTTTGACTAACTGATCTGAGAAATGAATAATCATCCAACATTTTAGACAGTGATGACGTCGACTATCTGTAGTATTACCACCAGCCATGATAATCAAGTTCTTTGTTCTGGGGCAATGAATTAACAAATGTGAAACACTTAGTGCACTTCCACACATACATCTGATATTTCTACTGAAGTTTGTTTTCTGTGAATTTAAACGTAATCTGCGAATTAAGCTTCCGTCGTACTTATAGCCGTTGATTGGCTCCTGCGACGTAATGATCCAGATCCAGATCCAGAAGCTTCTTACATCTCTAGGTCTATGAGTTAAATAAGTTCTTGGTGTTTTATTCTGTGTTC
>CM065744.1:41586245-41588745 GCA_033310375.1 Conus canariensis
TATGATTATCTATAAAATGTCATAATATAATCTTGACCCTTTACAAACTGACGTTAACTTTTTGTAACATACATGCATATTTAAACATTCATTTGTATTTTCAACTTTGATTTTTGTTTTTTGTATATATTCAGTAATAGCTGCTTTAATACCAGAAAAAGTGACAAAATTAATGTTTACATCATACTTTTGTTTAAATTGTTCGTAAGAAATAAACCGCCATTGTCAAGCAAAAAATGAGCAATGCAATATATGCCCTTGTTGATCCATGCTTTTCCCGAAATAGTCTTTTTCCCAACTTGTATTCTGTTTGTATAAAAGACTGGTTCCGCAAGGAGTTCATAAGAAGTCTTACAGTTAACTTTGTAGAAAAAGTGTTTGTACGCCATAAATACCTCTGTCCAAAATACATTTGATTTACAGAAGGAAGAAAGAACAAAGAAGACTTATTTAGCGAAGTGGGGGAGGGGGAAGGGGGGGGGGGGGGGAGAGACAATGAAAAAACCTTCGTTTGGGAAACGAGAAACTCCAGGATTTCTACCCTCCTTCTCCCTCTCCCCTCACCCCTTCAACCTCCCCCCCTCCCCCCATCATTCTTCTCGCCCCCCCCCTCCCCCCATCATTCTTCTCGCCCCCCCCCCCCCTCCACACACATGTACACATTCCCACCCTATTCTCTATGCATACGTCCCTCCGAGCTAGTCCTCCTTCTTTCCCTCATCCATGATCGATTTCCAGATATGTTATTGCTAATTATGCACCAGGAAGGCCTTACGGATATATCATTTGGATGGAGAGATATCAATAATCACTGCTTTTAACTCCAGACAGGCATTGAAAATCTAAAAAAAAAAAAAAGCAAAAAACAAAAAACTAATATCAAGACGCATTGTTCTCTCTCTCTCTCTCTCTCTCTCCTCTCTCTCTCCCCTCCTCTCTCTCTCTCTCTCTCTCTCTCTCTCTCTCCTCACACACACACACACACAACACACACACACACACACGCACGCACACACCACGCACACACGCACGCACACGCACGACGCACGCACGCACGCACGCACGCACGCACGCACGCACGCACACACACACACACACACACACACACACACACACACACACACACACACACCTCTGTTCCAAAACGGCGGAGATTCGAACCATCAACCCCAGGATCACCAGGATCAAGAGTTAGGCGTTCTACTTCTGAGCTTTTCCGGCCCCCGAAGTTTGAGCAACATGATCAGTGATCTGTCCATTCACTGGTGAAAAGTCGCCTGTGTAGTTTTAGTCTTTGTCAAAATTTAAATCCACAACACACTCAACTGTGGGCGGAAAAATCCCACAATGAATTGTCTTCATGAGAATCGAACCCACGACCCTCTCAACCCGCAAGTCAGCGACGCTACACCCAGGCGTACTGTGGATGACGTAATTTCAGTTATTCGTACTCATAATCCTTTAATTAACATGGTGCTCCTGTAGAAATGACGTAATTTCAGTTATGTGTAATCATAATTCTTTAATATAATGCTTCTGTAAAAATGATGTGATTTCAGTTATTTATAATCATAATCCTTTAATATGATGCTTCTGTAAAAATGACCCATTTTCAGTTATTTGTACTCATAATCCTTTAGTACGATGCTTCTGTAAAAATGATGTAATTTCAGTTATTTATAATCATAATCCTTTAATACGGTGCTTCTGTAAAATGATGTAATTTCAGTTATTTATAATCATAAACTTTTAATACGATGCTTCTGTAAAAGCGATCTATTTTCATAATCCTTTAATATGATGCTTCTGTAAAAATGATGTAATTTCAGTTATTTATAATCATAATCCTTTGATATGGTGCTTCTGGAAAAAAAAAAGAAAAAAGACGTATTTTCAGTATTTGTAATGACTATCATTTATTTGATATGGTGCTTCTGGAAAAAAAAAAAAAAAAAAGACGTATTTTCAGTATTTGTAATGACTATCATTTATTTGATATAGTGCTTCTGGAAAAATGACGTATTTTCAGTATTTGTAATGACTATCATTTATCATGGTGCTTCTGTACAAATGACACATTTTCAGCTATTTATAATCATAATCCTTTGATGTGGTGCATATGTACAAAATAAACGCGGCCTTGTAACCACTTTCCATAAGTGAAACACATTGATCGTTTTCACGAATACAATACTAATTTTGATTTTTCTGTCTATTGAACCGTGCAAGTTTCCATAGAAAAAAAAACCCCAACAACTATGACTGCCCATTCTTGCAGCGGAGATCTGTGCCTTTTTTCTGGTGTTCTACGTCCTCCTCGTCTCCTTCTGCGCCCTTCTTTCCTTCTACTACTTCAAGATAGACAACAAGGCGCCTACGTTGATAGAGCATGCCACTTACTTGCATGCCCCAGGTCAGTTGGATTGGGTCTTAGACTGCGTCTTTTTTTTTTTTTTTTTTTTTTTTTTTACAGCCATCTTGACCTTTTCGTCTGTCCACC
>CM065744.1:41601245-41603745 GCA_033310375.1 Conus canariensis
TTATTATCATCATCATCATCATCATCATCATCATTTGTAGCAGTAGTAGTAGTAGTAGTAGTGGTAGTGGTAGTAGTAGTAGTAGTAGTAGTAGTAGTATCATTATCATCATCATCATCATCATCGACATCATCATCATGAAAGTCGCATATAGGCCTAGTTGCTCCCATCCATAGTATTCGCAACGCTGTAGAACGTCAAAGTGAGCCCATACACGCGTGTGCTCTATGCTCGAAAGACGTCAATGATTGTCATTCTTAAGAATTACGTCACTGATTCTGACAAATGACATTGCGTCTTGCCCCAAATTTCGTAAAAACCAGAAAACTGGAGAATCTTTGGTGGGAAACTCTCAGTGATTTTGACATATTTTCTTTAAAGTGTAAATGTGCTTTTGTCTAAACCACCCTGCAATGACTAGTCATTAAACCCAAAATAGGCAACACAGAAATTGTTCTCACGAACATTGTTAATATGACGTCATGCATTGTGGTCTTTCGTCATTCCATCATTGCCCTCATTTTCCGAGACCATTCTAGCAGGATTAAATATAAGTTACTTCCCCTGGCATAACGTCATCACGTTGTTCCAAAGCCATTCACCCGTTGAGCCATGTTGTGGACGGATGGCGGGGTTGAGATCTGATTCCAGAAAGGAACCATGAAGAAGCTGAAGAGTCTGGGACTCTTCCTTTGGAACAAGGAAGAGGGGAAATGTTTTGACAGAAGCAAAAGAGGATGGGGTGAGTGTTGATTCTCAGAATCATTAAACTGGAGACTGTCGGAAGTTTACCAGAACTAAAATATTGTGCAGGCTCTTCGTGGCATAGATATTTCCTGAACGAAAATGAAATATGTACCATACCATTGAGGAACAAGTTGCAGTGCAGTGAGATTAGACTTCATCCGATTGGTTGAGTATGATAGGAGTTTTAATTCAATATAAACTGTAAGTAGCGACAAAGAAGAGAAATTGAAGTTGCATTTAGGTACGTCATTAAAACAAAAAACAAAAACAACAACAACAACAAATCTCGAAGGAAAATGAAAGTGTGTGTGATACTAAAGAGCACAAAAAAAAAAAAAAAAAAAAATGTTGCAATCCAATGATTATAAAATGTATCTGATCAGTACTTTTATTATCATTAGCGACAAAGAAGAGAAGCCGTGATTGGGTTGGATTTGTGTTATGTGATTAATTAACCAAGTTGTGCAGCTTTCTCAAACTTTGGTCAGACCGCTCTTAGAGGGTGGCAACGTGGTTTGGTCTTTTTTTTTTTTTTTTGAAGAAGTGTATAACATTTACAGTTATTGAACATGTGCAAAGAAGACTCATCGAACAATTTTTCGGATTGATTCAGTTAAGTTGAGAAGACAAGTTAGAATTCCGTCTTTGTTATTACGTCAATATGATGAAAACCTTTGAAAATTTGAATAGCTTCTTCGATGGCCAAACTACAAGTAACTTCTTTACATTTAATAACTCTTAAAGTTAAACTAGAGGTCATCCTACAAAATGAATAAAACATTCTTTTAACTATCCATAACACACACCTGTTTATGAATAGCAGGATTATTATTTGACACTCATTAGCTAGCACTCATCAGACCGCAGGAACACTCAATAGGTTCCAAAATAAACTTGATGAGAACTTTGCTTCAAAGCAAATTTGACCATGGTGTAATGAGTGAAATTAGCGAACTCACGCTGAAGTGCACAGTCCTTTAATTAAGTGCCGTCTGCTTTGTTACCAAGAACCAGAGAGCCAGACAGAGCAGGCAAAAGGCTGTTCAGGTCATACGCCATATTGTGACGTCATGTGATGTCATCTCAGTGGCTGCTGACAGAACGCAAGGTATTTTGTGCTGCAGCAGGCAGAGAGATTTGTTCTCCTCGCTTCGGAGACCTGGCAGACGATCACAAAAGTGTCAAATCTGACATGAAATCAAGTTATAATCTAAAATCAAAATTAGATTGTAATCTAAATTTAACATCAAAATTAAGAACGTTGCTCTAACTAGTTAGTGGATGCTACCATACAGGCAAAGTTCGGAAAAAAATATCGTAACTTTCGCCACAAATCTAAACTTATTTTAAAAGGAATTAAAAGTAACTCCGCCAAATAACAGGAACAAACAAATTACAAAACAAAACGACGCGTTTCGACCTCCTAAGTCTTCTTCAGGCAAGATAAACAACATTCAGGATCATGAAAACGAAGAACGAGCAATCACTAATCTTCTCGATTTTCAGGCAAGATGGGCGTTGAATGTTGTTTCTCTTGCCTGAAGAAGACATAAGAGGTCGAAACGCGTCGTGTTTTGTCTTGTGATTGGTTTGTCCCTGTTACCTGGCGGATGTGCTTTAATTTCCTTGTGATAAGTGTTTTCATTTCCTTTTGAGAGGTGTTTTAATTTCGCATTGGTTTGTTCCTGTTACCTGGCGGATTTACTTGAATTTCCTTTTGAAAAGTGTTTTAATTTGCGTCTGCAGTCATCTC
>CM065744.1:41611245-41623745 GCA_033310375.1 Conus canariensis
ACAGGGTCTTCTTCAGCTCACTGTTGCTGTTGTGGCAGCGAGGCCTGGTGGAGCGACTGTTGTGTGGGGTGAACGGTTGTCAGGATCTGATTGAAGATGGGGAGAAGTTCAATGCCTTGATCTCTGTTCAGGCTGGGGCGTCTGGTCTTGATTTCGATGGCTTCTTTAACTTTTCTTTTTGTGAGGAAGGGCTCTGTAGATAAGATCTTGGTTTCTTGGGCTGAAACTGGCCTGTGGCTTGTAGGTGTTCGTGTATGGCAGAAGTAGATCGGTTTTGGTGTTCCTGTAGACGGGTGGTGAGTGGTCTTGCTGTCTCGCCAATGTAGGTATGGGCACAGTCTTGATAACCTACCTGATTGTGGTGGACTGAGTGATTGACCGAGCAACCGACAAATCGACCAGACTAACCGACCGAGAGATGCGACAATGACCCGCCATCACTGACCCATCATAGGTACTTCTCTTCCACCAAGGTCACGACCTGACTGACCAGTCCAGTCGATGGACACACAGACTCGATGGACAGAAAGATGAACTGACCGATCATTGAGTGCCTGACAAAGCCCCCCCCCCCTCCACACCCCCCACCCCCTCCCCTCCTGGTGCTGACACCTGTGTCTCTCTGTCTCTGGGCTGACTGGTGCCAGCCTACAAGAAGGCTGACGAGGAGCACTACGCCACGTACTGGAAGCACTGCAAAGATCATTCGGGGCCAGACAAGCAGCAGTCTTGCATCGTGTTCTACAACTTCCTGACCAGCGCCGAGTGCCTGGAGGACAACGACTTCGGCTACCCGGAGGGGAACCCCTGCGTCCTCCTCAGACTCAACAAGGTCTGCAGGGACGAGAGGAGGAAGGAGGGAGGAGGGGGGGGGGGAGAGGGAGGTGGCGGGGAAACATTAGGTTCAGTGAGGAATGGGGATGGAGGAGTGGTAGATGGGGATGGGGGTTGGGTTGTGGTGTCGTAGGGATTGTGTGTGGGGTGGGGGAAGGCGGGGGTGGGGGGGGGGGCAGAGGGGGATGGTGGGAGAACGCTAGGTTCCGGGAGGAAGGGGGTTGGGGGTGATAGATGGGGTGGGGTGGGTTGTGGTGTCGTAGGGAGTGTGTGTGGGAAGGAGGGGGGGGGGGGAGAGGGGGCTGCTAGGTTCTAGGTTCAGGGAGGAAGGAGGGGATATAGATGGAGGTGGGGTGTGTTGTGGTGTGGCAGGGATTGTGGGGGATGGGGGTGGGGGGTGGTAAGCTGGATTGAAATGCAGTGTGAAGTTGTCGTGTGGCGGGTGGATTGTCGTTGATGGTGTTACAAAGGGTTAAGAGTTAGGATCAGGGCTGGGTTGCTGTGCTCGGGGTTAGATTGTGTGATGGTGGGGTAGGCTCCGTAGGCTGGGTTGCTGCGGATGGGGTCATGATGGTGGTGGATTGGGTCATCATGTGGCAGACTGGGGCATGATCTGGCGGACGGGGTTGTGACGTGAAAATTGAGTCAGGATGTAGCGAATTGGCTTGTGGGGTTTGGGTTTTTGGGTCGTGAGTTGGGTTGGGTCAAGATGGCTCATGGACTGGGCTGTGGTGGATTGGATCACGGTAAACTGGGCTATGGCGGACTGGATCACGGTGGATTGGATTGTGGTGGATTGGATCATGGTAGATTGGACTGTGGTGGATTGGATCACGGTAGATTGGATTGTGGTGGATTGGGTCACGGTAGATTGGGCTATGGTGGATTGGATCATGGTGGATTGGTTTGTGGTGGATTGGGTCACGGTAGATTGGGCTATGGTGGATTGGATCATGGTAGATTGGATTGTGGTGGATTGGACCATGGTAGATTGGATTGTGGTGGACTGGATCATGGTGGATTGGATTGTGGTGGATTGGATCATGGTAGATTGGGCTATGGTGGACTCGATCATGGTAGACTGGATTGTGGTGAACTGGATCATAGCAGATTGGATTGTGGTGGATTGGATCATGGTGGATTGGATTGTGGTGGATTGGATTGCAGTAGATTGGATCATGGTAGATTGGGTTGCGGTGGATTGGATCATGGTAGATTGGGTTGTGGTGGATTGGATCATGGTGGATTGGATTGTGGTGGATTGGATCATGGTGGATTGGATTGTGGTGGATTGGATCGTGGTAGATTGGATTGTGGTGGATTGGATCATGGTAGAATTAAATTATGGTAGATTGGATCATGGTAGATTGAGTTATGGTGGACTGGATCATTGTAATTTGGGCTGTGGCGTAATGTGACGCACTGGCATGTGCTAGACTGGGTTTGGGTGGTTTGGATGGTGATGTACTGGCCCATGATGTGTGCATGAGATTGTGGGGGTACTGCAGTGAATTGTAAAGGATTAGGGGTTGTTTTTTTTATTACACCCACTGAATCGTGTTGTCTCTCGTTCCTTTCAGTGAACTGTGTTATTATTTGATGCATTCATTGCATTATAATGTCCTTCAATGCTTTCATTGAACTGTGTTGTTCTTTGTTGCATTCATTGCATTGTGTTGTCCTTCAATGCTTTCATTGAACTGTGTTGTTCTTTATTGCATTCATTGCATTGTGTTGTCCTTCAATGCTTTCATTGAACTGTGTTGTTCTTTGTTGCATTCATTGCATTGTGTTGTCCTTCAATGCTTTCATTGAACTGTGTTGTTCTTTGTTGCATTCATTGCATTGTGTTGTCCTTCAATGCTTTCATTGAACTGTGTTGTTCTTTGTTGCATTCATTGCATTGTGTTGTCCTTCAATGCTTTCATTGAACTGTGTTGTTCTTTGTTGCATTGCATTGTGTTGTCCTTCAATGCTTTCATTGAACTGTGTTGTTCTTTGTTGCATTGCATTGTGTTGTCCTTCAATGCTTTCATTGAACTGTTTTGCCCTTCGAGTCCTTCATGAAAATGTCATGTCGTTTAACGCATTGATTGAATTGTGTTGTCCACTATTGCATGACTCAACCTGTGTTGTCCCTTATTGGTTTATTTTGATTGTCCTTTATTACATTCACTGCCCTGTGTTGTCCTCTGTGGCTTGCATTCAACTGTGTTGTCATGTAGTACAATCCTGTAATTGTAATGTCTTGTCACAGATTCAAGTAACTGTGTTGTTTTTTTTAAATATATACATGTAACTATGGTGTTGTTGATTCAAGGTTAAAAGGCTGTGCCACTCTTGAATAAAAGTTACTCTGTGTTAGGTTTTCTTATGGAAGCAAAAGTTACCCTACTTGTTTACTGTTTTTGGTGTTGTTGTTTTGTGTGTTTTTTCATATACACATTCGTGTCCCTGCGTTGTTATTTAATCATTTTGTCATTTAATATCTTCACGTAATTGAACTGTTTTAATACATTCCTGTCATTTAATATATTCATGTCATTGTGTTGCCATTTCACACATGCATTTAACTGTTTTGTTGTTTTTTATGCAGTCATTGCACCGAGTCGTTCTTTATTACATTCTTCGAACTGTAATGTCCTTTATTGCATTAGTTGAATCACATTATCCTTTTTACAATGTGTTGAATCACATTGTCCTTTTTACAATGTGTTGAATCACATTGTCCTTTTTACAATGTGTTGAACTGCGCCATACTCTATTTTTGTTTCTGGAATCATGGTGTCCATGACTGCATTCCTTCAATGTTTCTGGAATCATGGTGTCCATGACTGCATTCCTTCATTGTTTCTGGAATCATGGTGTCCATGACTGCATTCCTTCATTATTTCTGGAATCATGGTGTCCATTGCTGCATTCCTTTAATGTTTCTGGAATCATGGTGTCCATGACTGCATTCCTTTAATGTTTCTGGAATCATGGTGTCCATGACTGCGTTCCTTCAATGTTTCTGGAATCATGGTGTCCATGACTGCATTCCTTTAATGTTTCTGGAATCATGGTGTCCATGACTGCGTTCCTTCAATGTTTCTGGAATCATGGTGTCCATGACTGCATTCCTTTAACGTTTCTGGAATCATGGTGTCCATGACTGCGTTCCTTCAATGTTTCTGGAATCATGGTGTCCATGACTGCATTCCTTTAATGTTTCTGGAATCATGGTGTCCATGGCTGCATTCCTTCATTATTTCTGGAATCATGGTGTCCATGACTGCATTCCTTCATTATTTCTGGAATCATGGGGTCCATTGCTGCATTCCTTCATTGCATTGTCGGCTGCGGCTTTCAAACAAACTGAGCAGTTCCTTCATGTATTGTAGTAAACCGTGCTGCCCTGTGCCGCATTTAGCTAAACTGTTGTTGTTCCACATCGTATTGCTGTCAATTGTGGTGCCCCTTTTTTCACATTGTATGGAGCAACAGGTCTTGGGGTGGGGGTTGGAAGGAGAGGGGGGCGAGGGAGGGGAAGAGGGGGGAGGGGTGAAGAAAGGGCAGAGCTGGAGGGAAGAGAAATATAGAGGTAGGGGGTCGAGGGGGGGGGGGGGGTCGGGGACTAGAGAATCTCTTTCCCAAGGAAACCGTTTCAGCGGTGGCCATCAGCAGCAGCAAAAGTCGTGACTTGCTCTGGGTTCTGGGTTCAGATCTACGGCTGGAAGCCCGACCCCCACACGGATCCAGACGACAGCATGCCAAAAGCCCTGCAACACACCATCACGAGGTATTACCAGCAGGCAGGAAGGTTCATGCCTCCGTCCCTCGTCTGGGTCCACTGCGATGGGGAGGTGAGTGGCGCCCTCTGCCCGACACTTGGGGCTGTGTGTGTGTGTGTGTGTGTGTGTGTGTGTGTGTGTGTGTGTGTGTGTGTGTGTGTGTGTGATGTAGTATAGTGTGAGTGTGTGTGTGGTGTGTGTGTGTGTGTGTGTGTGTGTGTGTGTGTGTGTGTGTGTGTGTGTGATGTAGTATAGTGTGAGTGTGTGTGTGGTGTGTGTGTGTGTGTGTGTGTGTGTGTGTGTGTGTGTGTGTGTATGAGTGTGTGTGATTAGTACAGTGTGAGTGTGAGTGAGTGAGTGAGTGTGTGTGTGTGTGTGTGTGTGTGTGTGTGTGTGTGTGTGTGTAGGATAGTGTGAATGTATGTGTGTGTGTGTGTGTGTGTGTGTGTGTGTGTGTGTGTGTGTGTGTGTGTGTGTGATGTAGTATAGTGAGAGAGAGAGAGAGAGAGTGTGTGTGTGTGTGTGTGTATGTGTGTGTGTGTGATGTAGTATAGTGAGAGAGAGAGAGAGAGAGAGTGTGTGTGTGTGTGTGTGTGTGTGTGTGTGTGTGTGTGTGTTGGTCGTACCATGTCCTGAAGTTTGCACAGTTTAGGGGGAGATGGTAGAGATCATATCCAATCTTTGTTCTTTTAACGGCTGTTGTAAGCGAGCGTGTTTTAACAAACGTGGACGCATCGGCTGAAAGATGCTTGGGTGGCAAATTGGGTGACAAGATACAGAGACGGACAGACCGATCAATTCAGTGAATGCGAAAGCGAATGCTCTTTTTTTTTTCAGTTCAAGCCGAGGCCTGTTACTGGAGGGGAAGGGGAACACACACAGAAAACATATCACCGATACATCATGCAGCTGCTAACACACAAACATCCACAGCAAAGAAAACAAACATCATGTTAGAAACATCTAGCACAATCACTGAAGAAAATGTGCACCGCATAAAAACATGCTAAGACGTTACAGTAGTTAGTATTTTCTGTGCTTTACACAAATATTGTGCTAAACTGGAAATAGTATTTTCATTTCTTGGTGACCAGAGCAAACTCAATTTAAAATTACAAGGGTCGTTGTAGTACTTTGGTCTATACGAGGTTTTTTTCTTCTAAAATCCTCGAATAGGAATGGACTACAAAACAAGGAATGAATTTCATCTTCTTTAGCCAAATGACAGTCAGCAAACCAACTCGTTTTCCCTCTTGAACTATACCATAAAACGGTGACAAGCAATGTTGACAAATTCTGTGACAGATACAGAGGGACGAATTTAGTGATAGATACATGGACAAGCATGTGGGTTAAGTGATTCATACATCGTTGCCAGACAGACAGACAGACAGACAGACAGACAGACAGACAGACAGACGAATTAAGTGATGACTAAATGGAAAGCCAGTCAGACAAGACAAACACCACACGAACAAACAAACAGATGAATTAACCGATAGACACATGGACAGACAAGACAAGCAAACAAGCGATAGGCCGACGGACAGACTCGTAGACGGAGATAGAAATGATTGGATAAATACACGGACAACAGACAGACGGAGATAGAAATGATTGGATAAATACACGGACAACAGACAGACGGAGATAGAAATGATTGGATAAATACACGGACAACAGACAGACGGAGATAGAAATGATTGGATAAATACACGGACAACAGACAGACGGAGATAAAAATGATTGGATAAATACACGGACAACAGACAGACGGAGATAGAAATGATTGGATAAATACACGGACAACAGACAGACGGAGATAGAAATGATTGGATAAATACACGGACAACAGACAGACGGAGATAGAAATGATTGGATAAATACACGGACAACAGACAGACGGAGACAGAAATGATTGGATAAATACACGAACAACAGACAGACGGAGATAGAAATGATTGGATAAATACACGAACAACAGACAGACGGAGATAGAAATGATTGGATAAATACACGGACAACAGACAGACGGAGAGACGAAGGAACAGGTGAGCTGGGAACAGACAAACACACAAACGTGGAGACAGACAGGGACAGACAGACAGAAAGGAAGGAATGTGGGAAGGACAGAAGAAAGAACACACTTTTTTTCTGGGTTCAGAAAGGACTCTGCTCCATCCTGCAGCCCCCCCCCCACCCCCCACCCCCACCCCACCCCCCTCCTTTTTAATCGAGTAATCAGAGAGTACATGTGCGTTGAAAGAGGACGGTACGCAGATTTCAACACAACAGTGACATCTTTGTCAGTCACACACATCATCGGTATACACTATTAACCGGCAAAACAATTAAAAAAAAAAAGAAGAAGAAAAACAATAACAATGACAGCAACAATCATAACTGTCATAATAGTAATGATGATGATGATGATGACTAACAACAACGAGAACAACAACAACAATAATAATAGTAATATAATGATGATGATGATGATAATAATAATAATAATGATAAGAATGATGATGATGATGATGATGATGATGATGATGATGATGATGATGACGACGACGACGGCGATGAGGAGGAGGAGGAGGAGGGTGACAAAAATTTCGACAATAATAATAATAATAATAATATGATTATGATGATTATATTAATAACAATAACAAATATGATGATGTTAATGATAACAATGATGATAATCATAATGATGATGATGATAATCGCAAAATGTCAAAAAACAGTGTCCAGGATGTCTGTAATCTCTAACGAATCATGCCCCCTGTAGTACAGTGGAAGAGTTCATTACCAATGACAACGATTGAGACGATTATATCTAACAGAGACACGGCACAGAGGTATTTCAAAATATATCCCATCTGCCTCGTTTTAGTGTGATAATAAAAAATGAACAATATTTTCACAAATCCTTTCACGATCACCATCCTTGACCCATGAAATCTTTTGAAGTAAAAAAAAAAAAAAAATGTACATGTGCATTCGTTTAAGAGCCATCGGGTGAAACATATGAAGAAATATATCTAACAATCCAGGCGATGTCTGTAAAGTGCCATAAACATTTCTTCTAGCTAAAAGTGCCAACAGATTCCCTCCCCTTTTTTCAGGCACTCGCTGCTCTGTTCTTAGTGTATGGCGACACATATCTAACAATCCAGGTAATGTTTGTATTGTGCCATGAACATTTCTTCTAGCTAAACGTGCCAACAGATTCCCTCCCTTTTTTTAGGCACTCGCTGCTCTGTTCTTAGTGTATGGCGACACATATCTAACAATCCAGGTAATGTTTGTATTGTGCCATGAACATTTCTTCTAGCTAAACGTGCCAACAGATTCCCTCCCTTTTTTTAGGCACTCGCTGCCGCATTAAAAAGACATGACAATCACCTGGGCCTAATGCCCGGAACAGTCGTCCGAAAAGGTTCCTCCGACCCCCTCCCCTCCACCTCAGCACCTTTTCCAACCTCATTACTCATTCTTACTCATCCTTTCCACCCTTAATTGATTGCCTTCTTTGTAACGTCTTCTCTTTGTAGCCTCAGGGATTAACGGGTGTTCCATATGCGGAGTAGTTCCCCTTTGGTGATACTTGGAAGGACACATTCCTATCCTCATCCCCCTCACGCCCCCCCCCCCCCCCATTCTTTTCTTCCACCCCCAGGAAGACTTTGACAGCGACCTCCTGGGCAATGACACGGAGTACCTTCCGGAGCCAGGGTTCCGGGTGAGTAACTTCCCTTACCTCAACCAGTACCGCCATCTTCAGCCCGCCATCATGGTCAAGTTCAAGGGCGTGAGGCCCAACGTGGCCATCAAGGTGCATTGCAAGGCCTACGCCAAGAACGTCAAGTTCGACAGGAACACCTGGGCGGGAGGCTTCCACTTCGAGCTCTTCTACCGCAAAACCTAACGGACCGTCCGGCGAAAGCTGGATGATGGTTGTTTGAGTGTGACAATCTTCTTGTCACAGTTCAAGAGAATTCTGCTTTTATGCAACTGTTAAAAAAAAAAAACAACAACTGTGGATTGTAATCCCGTAATTTGTGCTTTTCTACACGTGCATATAAAAGAATTAATACAGGTTTTGTTGATTTTGGTTTCAATTTGATTTTTTTTTTCTTTTTTTTTTTGGAAAGGGGGGGGGGGGGGGGGGGGGCGGGAGATGGGGGCAGCTAATTTCACCCCCGTCCACTGCCACATGAAAGCCCGAACTGATTCCCAGTTTAGAGTTTTCCCACAAAGGCAGTTAGAGAGTATTACAGAACCCATGTTTTTTTTTTGTTTTTTTTCTTTAAATGAAAAACGAAGTCATTCACAGCAGTGGTAAAGGAGATTCATAGAATTGCCGCTTTGATTTGTGTTCTAGTTCAGATTGTTCTGCCAGCGTCAGTAAAAGCGATTAAAGCAATGGTTTTTGTACTTATTTTCAACAGTTCATAAGAAATAAAATAAAGAAGGAAAAACGCGTTGGTGATGTCTGTTGTTCTGCATTGTAATGTAACCAGACTGAAAAGATCTCCTTCACTTTCTCCCCCATTCAACAACGGAACCAGAAAACAATTAAAAAAAAAAAAGCAACAAAACAACACCCCTCCCACCCCTTTAGAACAGTGGAACCTTGTGATCTATTTGTAAGTCTTTTACAAGCGCAGCTAACCAAGATTCTCCAGATGTCTGTTGCCAAGTCGAAGCACCATCAGTTCGACGCAGCGGTCGATGCTATAGTTTCTGTGGACTAGGGCTTGAACCATCAACAAGATGTCAACAAATCTATCTGTCCACACACCGCAGTTATGGTTTTGCACTAAATCACTATGTGATCCATGTCAGCGTTTTGAGGCCTACCGTGAGTTTGAGCCTGCATTTCATGTTAAACTGACAATTGATCAAAAGAACAACTCCCCACCAATTGACTTACTTGACTTGACTTAGTCCTCTTCGCTCCTTGAGAAGCACAGGGCCTCAACAGCAAGCTTCCACCTCCGCCTGTCCCTGACACAGGTCTTGATCTCCCCCCAGGTCAGGCTGGAGGCTCTCAGCTCGTTCAGCAAGCTCCTCCTCCAGGTCCTAGGTGGAGCCCCAGATCCCCCCCCCCCTCCCCCCAAAAAAAAACTGAGTTGGTGTTAGTTTTGCTGTTGATGCTTTCCGTAACTAATGGGTTTTTTTTCTCGATGAGTGAGTAGTTAGCCCACTACACAACCCCCAGCCTGGAGGACCAGGGTGTATCGTTTCGTCTGGCTCCTACCCCACAGACCTGTTGAGCATGGTTGAACCTGCCAGGGGCCGAAACCACCGCCCACATAGCTCTGGGGGGTCATTGGAGCACGCAAGCCGCCCCACCAACGCCAAGGCGACACACCATCGGGGCAGCCCCACCAATCATTTCCCTTATTTTGGGAGGGGGGGGGGGGGGGGGGGGATTTCCACCGATGACATTACTTACAATCTTCCAATACATAACCTTCCTCGTAGTTGACGTCATATTCCAGGCCTTTGCATGCACCCGCGACCCTATCTTCGCGCCAGGTGGTAACCCCAAATAACCCCATTCCTTTGATTTGACCCCCAAATAACCCCATTCCTTTGATTTAACCCCCAAATAACCCCATTCCTTTGATTTGACCCCCAAATAACCCCATTCCTTTGATTTAACCCCCAAATAACCCCATTCCTTTGATTTAACCCCCAAATAACCCCATTCCTTTGATTTAACCCCCAAATAACCCCATTCCTTTGATTTGACCCCCAAATAACCCCATTCCTTTGATTTGACCCCCAAATAACCCCATTCCTTTGATTTGACCCCCAAATAACCCATTCCTTTGACGTAACCCCCAAATAACCCCATTCCTTTGATTTAACCCCCAAATAACCCCATTCCTTTGATTTAACCCCCAAATAACCCCATTCCTTTGATTTAACCCCCAAATAACCCATTCCTTTGATTTGACCCCCAAATAACCCCATTCTTTTGATTTGACCCCAAATAACCCCATTCCTTTGATTTGACCCCCAAATAACCCCATTCCTTTGATTTGACCCCCAAATAACCCCATTCCTTTGACGTAACCCCCAAATAACCCATTCCTTTGATTTAACCCCTAAATAACCCCATTCCTTTGATTTAACCCCTAAGTAACCCCATTCCTTTGATTTAACCCCCAAATAACCCCATTCCTTTGATTTAACCCCAAATAACCCCATTCCTTTGATTTTGATCTGTCTGCTCTTTACCATGGCTGGTCCCTTGATGGCCTTATGAAAGAAAACAACTTTCAGACACAATGAACATTCTCAAAGCAATGTCATCGCGCTAGTCTTTAAATACTCCACCCCTTAAATCAAGGCCTTGGTGCATTCATTTTTGGTGGGCAGCCACAAAATGGCAGGTGAGCAGGAGGTCGTTCAATCGAGTGACGTTCAGGTCCCACAACTCTCCTCCCTCCCTCTGCTTGTCCTGCTTCACCAAAGAGCGATTCCAGTGCCATCACTGTGGAATTTCTCATCAAGGCAACCAGCCCTTCCGAACGAACCAATGGTGAGGAAGCTGACAAACTTCAACGAATCACGTGTCTCCACACTGATAGTAGCAAAGCCAAACTAACAGAAGACAGGAACAGAGCGCAGCTTTACCGGAAACAAACCAAAGGACAAATAGACACACGGAACACAGCGCGAAGAAACAATTATTTTAGGCATTGTAGTAGCAGTGGTAGTGGTAGTGGTGGTGGTGGTGGTAATAGCAGTAGTGGTAGTGGTGATGGCGGTAGTAGTGGTGATGCTAGTTGTAGTGGTAGTAGTAGTAATAATAGCAGTGGTAGTGGTGGTAGTAAACTTAGTAGTAAGAAAACAAAAGGAACTGCCAGGAAAACAACAACAACAACAACAACGCTTTGATCTTGTCTCATACGCACCCATACATTTTCAGACATCAGTTAATAAACATTCCCATCATTGCCACAGAGGCATGAGTTTTGTAGGCTTAGATGGGAAACTTTCTTTTCTTTCTATCTGCGTACGCAATCTGATACTCCTGCAGACACTGCCTGTATAGACAGGCAGTGGAGTTTTGTGTGTATGACCGTTTTTTATCCCGCCATTAAGGCAGCCATACTCCATCTTCGGGGAAGGTGCATGCTATGTGTAACGTGTCATCCATACCAACGGCCAAACTGGCCTTCTCTTCCGAAAATTGGTGACGGGATTTTACGTGTGTGCAAGATGTTGTGCGTGCATTCACACACGGAACCTCGGTTTATAGTCTCATTCGAAGGACTGTATGGGGAATGGAGTCAGAACCAATGTTAACTCCGAGGGAAAAATCCGCCTGTACCGAAATTCGAACCGGCAACCCCAGGATCACGAGTCCGGCGCTCTACCAACTGAGCTATTCCGGCCCCCATATGGGACAGAAAAGCGCTCCTGATAATGGTTTTGTTTGTTGTAAGAACTCGTGGATTGACCTCCATGTAAGGCCATACATTTCCCTGCTGGATACCAAAGTGTTAGTGAGAATTATAAGCTTGCGGAGAAAGGGGAAGGCCTGAAATATTAGGTCTATATACTGGGTCACTTCTTCATCAACCCAGCAGATTAGAACGATTTTGCTGCATTTCTTAAATATTCGAAGTTAGTGTGTGTGTGTGTGTGTGTGTGTGTGTGTGTGTGTGTGTGTGTGTGTGTGTGTGTGCGCGCGTGCGTGCATGTGTGTGTGTGTGTTTGTATGTGTGTGCGTGTGCGCATGTGCGTGCGTGTGTGTGAGCGCGCGTGCGTGCGTGCGTGTGTGTGTGTGTGTGTTTTTTTTTTTTTTTTTTTTTTTTGCTGTCCCAACCTCTGCGCCACCTCAGAGGCAGTGCACCCACGCCGCTCATT
>CM065744.1:41633745-41643745 GCA_033310375.1 Conus canariensis
TACTGTACTGCTCTGTATTGTACTGTACTTTACTGAACTGTCCTGTAGACTATTACCCTGTACTGTATTGAATTGTAGTGTGCTGTATTGTATTGTAATGTATCTATTGTACTATATTGTATTAACTGCATTGTACTGTATTGTACTGTACTGCATTGCACTATACTGTTTTGTTCTGTACTGTGTTGTAATGTACTGTGTTGCGGTAGACTGTGCTGTATTGTACTATACTGTGTTGCTCTGTACTGTATTGTACAGTTATTGTATTGTACTGCCCTGTAGTATTTCATTGCGTTGTATTGTACTATATGTATTGTATTGTACTGTACTGTATTGCATTATGCTGTACTATGTCGTGTTGTACTGTACTGTACTGTATTGCATTATGCTGTACTATGTCGTGTTGTACTGTACTGTACTGTATTGCATTATGCTGTACTATGTCGTGTTGTACTGTACTGTATTGCATTATGCTGTACTATGTCGTGTTGTACTGTACTGTATTGCATTATGCTGTACTATGTCGTGTTGTACTGTACTGTATTGCATTATGTTGTACTATGTCGTGTTGTACTGTACTGTATTGCATTATGTTCTACTATGTTGTGTTGTACTGTACTGTATTGCATTATATTGTACTGTTGTGTTGTACTGTTCTGTATTGCATTATGTTGTACTATGTTGTGTTTTACTCTACTGTACTGTATTGCATTATGTTGTACTATGTTGTGTTGTACTGTGCTGTATTGCATTATGTTGTACTGTGTCGTGTTGTACTGCACTGTATTGCATTATGTTGTACTGTGTCATGTTGTACTGTACTGTATTGCATTATGCTGTACTATGTTGTGTTGTGCTGTACTGTACTGTATTGCATTATGTTGTACTATGTTGTGTTGTACTGTACTGTATTGCATTACGTTGTGCTATGTTGTGTTGTACTGTACTGTATTGCATTATGTTGTACTATGTTGTGTTGTGCTGTACTGTATTGCATTACGTTGTGCTATGTTGTGTTGTACTGTACTGTATTGCATTATGCTGTACTATGTTGTGTTGTGCTGTACTGTACTGTATTGCATTATGTTGTACTATGTTGTGTTGTACTGTACTGTATTGCATTACGTTGTGCTATGTTGTGTTGTACTGTACTGTATTTTACTGCAGGTTATTTTACTGTATTACATTGTTTTCTTTTGTATTTACTGCATCGTGTTTCATTGTACTGTATTGTACTGTACTGTATTGTACTGTACTGTATTGTACTGTACTGTATTGTACTGTACTATGTTAGTATGTACGGCGTTGTTGTTTTACATTCTACTGTTCTCTGTCGCACTGTACCTTACAGTACTGTTTTGTATTCCATTGCATTGTGCTACACTGTATGTACTATACTTTACTGCAATGTGCTGTATTGTAATGTGTTGTATTGTAATGTGTTGTATTGTACTGTGCCGTTTTGTACAATTTTGTATCATAATATACTATATTGCATCTACTGTGTTGTATTTATAGTATTACGCAATGTTGTACCATCACATTGAATTGCATGGCATCGTATTACGTGATGTTGCACTGCGTTCCATTTCTTTGTGTTATTTTTCATCGCAATGCATCGTGCTACATCTTAGTCGATTGCATTTCCATGTGTACTGCATTGCATTGTAATGTACTGCACTGAATTATATTGTGTTGTATCTGTTTGCATCGCATTATGCACTAGTGCATTGTCTATTGCATTTTCATGCGTACTGCATTGCATTGTAATGTACTGCACTGAATTATATTGTGTTGTATCTGTTTGCATGGCATTATGTACTAGTGCATTGTCTATTGCATTTTCATGCGTACTGCATTGCATTGTAATGTACTGCACTGCATTATATTGTATCTGTTTGCATATCATTATCCACTAGTGCATTGTGTAGCATGACACTGGATTGCATTGCACTGCACTGTATTACAGTATTGTGTCATTTCATGGTCACAGGCATCTCCGTGTGAAAGGTTGAGGACTATTTTGCTGAAGTAAGTCACAAATAATGAACTGTATGTTTTCATCCGAACAGCACCAACGTAGGTACTTATCTTTGATTTACATTCATTGTCTTTGAGATTAATGCAGCCATCAATCAGCGCCGTTTTTTTGTTTTTTTTTCCCAATGACACATTAGCGTTCCAGATCGCATGCATGGTGTGGCACTATGAAACCACCATCATCAACTGGATTTAAAAAAAAAAAAAGAAAAAGAAAAGTTAAAAAGACTTTGTGATAATAGCTGCTCCCTCGCGACCTTGACCTTGACACGTCTTCACTCGAACCGAAGAACAACATCACCAACGGAAACAAACAAGCTCCGCCATGTTTTCACGTTCCACCAAATGTACGGTGCTTAGTAGGCTGCCCGCATAAACCAACCAACCAACCAAACAAAAACAAACAAACAACGACCAATAAATAAATAGATAACTGAAATGAGTAAGTAAATGAATGCATAATAAACAAGTCAATAAATAAATAAACAAACAAACAAATACATAAATAAACAAACAAACAAATAAATAAATAAATAGACTCATGGATCCTTCAGTGATGCGCGTGGTCTCGTCTGACAATTTAATTGTCGCAATACTGATTCGTTTCTTTGCTTTTTTTTGTCAAACAAAAACTACACGTCAAAAAAAAAAAAAAAGAAAAAGAAAAAAGAAAGATATGAGGCGCTAAAAAGCTGCTGAAAAAGAGAGCAACAAACAGAGCTTTGAAAGAAGTGAAGTATTATGGATACAATGCCTCACTCGAGTTAGTTTTGGCTGAGGTCTGCGATTCTGGTCGGCTTAGCTCTAAACAGTGTGATTGGACTTGAATATGTATTATCATCAGACATGATGGTGATGGGGGCCGGAATAGCTCAGTTGGTAGAGCGCCAGACTCGTAATCCAAGGGTTGCGGGTTCGAATCGGCCGCCGGGCCGTTTCAGTACAGGGGGATTTTTCCCTCGGAGTTAACATTGGTTCTGACTCCATTTCCCATACAGTCCTTCGAATGAGACTATAAACCGAGGTTCCGCGTATGAACGCACGCATAACATCTTGCACACACGTCCCATCACCAACTTTCGGAAGAGAAGGCCCGTTTGGCCGTTGGTATGGATGACACGTTACACATAGCATGCACCTTCCCCGAAGATGGAGTATGGCTGCCTTAATAGCGGGATAAAAACAAAAACAAAAAAAACGGCCATACACAAAAAACTCCAAAACTCCATTCCCTTTGTTGGGCAGATGGGGTTAATACTTGCCTGTCTATACAGGGAGTGTCCGCAGGAGTGTCAGCCTGCGTACGCAGAAGAAGAATCAGACATGCTGGTGCTGACTTCATCACTTTGCACACCCCTTTAAAAAGACCCACCTGATTAAGATCTTAGCAAGTGGCTTGTTTTCCCATTTAATTTCGAGTTATACATGTTATATTTCTTTCCCATTTTCGGAACCTAGCTGTATGAATCGGTCTGGATACTTTTTTGTAGATGTCAATTTATTTGTCTGTGTATTTATTTTGATCGTTTTTTTTCATATGTTTTTGTTTGCTTCTTTTTTGAGTGGCACTCAGGGTGAGTGGTTATCGTCATTTTATCTATCGGTGTCAGGCGGAGTGAATCTGCACAAGCGAGACCCTGACGAACTGTGTGCTCAGTTTACTAGGGTCACTGTTATCGGTGTGCTAAAGGGCGGTGGGCGGGGGGAGGGGGGCGGAGAGACAGAGAGAGAGAGAGAGAGAGAGAGTGTGTGTGTGTGTGTGTGTGTGTGTGTGTGCGCGTGTGTATGCGTTTGAATGTGTATGTGCATGTGTATGCATGTATATGTACACACACACACACACACACACACACACACACACACACACACACTCACACACACACACACACACTCACACACACACACACACACACACACACACACACACACACACACACACACACACACACACACACACACACACTTTTGAAATGTCAGCAATGGAAAATCACATTTCTGTTGTCGGATTCGATTGTGTTGATGAAGATGGAATCTTTGCATGGCAGCAGCCTGCGCATTGACTGAAGCCCTGTGTATGAAGCTGGCATTCTCTCGGCACTTTCAGCCAAGGCTGGCGGAACAGTGACTATTGGTTAGGCCTGTGAACTGCCGAGAAGCCTTCTCAATAAGGCATGATGTGAGGCACAAACATTGTACAGCAGATTCCATGAAAACCTTGTTCAGAGACGTTCCACCTGATGCGATCTTTGAATTCTTGAAAGAGATTAACATTTTGTCATCGGATCTGAGATTTTATAGTGGAAAGATTTTTAGAAGATGTATTTTTTAAAGAGCTGTGTGAATGAATGACTTGTGAGTTGGTTTTAACGTGGTGACAGCCCTGATATTATGGCCCTTTGCGGTCGGCTGGGCTATAAGCAACATTACCTTACCTTACCTTCTCAACACTTTCCATACAGCAGAACTGACAGTAAGGAACTACAGTTAGTGCTGTGACTCCCAAAAACGAACCATGCAAAGCGACAGGTCATACAAACATGGCACCACATCTGGAATTACGTCCCAACAAGATCAGATGATTTCGCACAATGTTCGCCAGGCAGAAGAGCAGATAGAACTAAGGTATGACGAAATTCAGACTTGCGATGGGATTTATATCAATACATAGTGCCAAATATAGTAATATGGGACTTACATAAATATACGACTATATTTTTTCCAAATAAAGTAATATGGGATTTGTGTAGATACATATCGCTAGATATAGTAATATGGGGCTTTTATAGATACATAATGCCAAATAAAAGTAATATGGTACTTGTGTAAATATGTGTTGCCAAATAAAGTAACATGGCACTTATATAAACACATATTGCCGAATATAGTAATATGGGACCTATTTAAAGGCATATTGCCAACTATAGCAGTACGGGACTTATATAAATATATATTGCCACATGTAGTAATATTAGACTTATATGATACATATCGCCCGATACAGTAATATGGGGCTTATATAAATACATATTGCCAAATAAAATAATATGGGACTTAATTAAATACATATTGCCGGATATAGTAACATGGAACTTGTGTAAATACATATTGCCAAATAGAGTAATATGAGACTCATAATTATACATATTCCCAAAATAGCAATATGGGACTTATATAAATACATATTGCCAAATATAGTAGTATAGGACTTACATAAACACATATTGCCAAAAATAGTGATTATGGGACTAGCATGAATACATGTTGCAAAACATAGTAACATGGGACTTACATAAATACATATTGCCAAATATAGTAATATGGGACTTATACAAATACATATTGCCAAATAATACATATTGCCAAATGTAGTAATATGGGACCCATATAAATATATATTGCGAAATATAGTAATATTTGGACTTATATGAATACACACTGCCAAATACAGCAAAAGTTCACCAAGTAAGAAATGAAGTCATGCAGATTGCTCTCTGGGGAGTACTGAAGCGTGCTTTTGTGTCTGTACTTTCTGAAATAGACATATTTGCCGAAGATGTATAGATGTGTTTCGTATTGTGTATCCCAGCAGCGTTACTTTACGCCTTATTTTGTGTCTTTTGTATTTCGCCTGGCTTCTGTGTGTTTCATGATTCAAAGAATTACAGCTACATACAAAAACAGTACAATGAGCAGCCTAACTGGTTTGCATGATCACACATCTTTACAAAATGGAAAGGAATGCATCGAAAAGTTACCATTGAGGCAAATGAATGAATAAACGAATAAGTCAGAGATATTCAAAAAGAAACGGAAGGGAGGAGGTAGGGATAGGAAGACGAGAGGGAGGAAATCATCGTCGACATTTTCAAAAGAAATGGAACATCAACTTGATATGAAGCGAAACGTTATATATCTGATTTATATCCTCTTTAAAAAAAAAAAAAAGTATGTCAATAAATTAAATCTGTAACAAATATCTGGAACGTGCATTGACCAAACAAGTCAAAACTCCTTGTCCTGTTCTTCACCCTGCATCAATCTGTTGGGAGTGCCATGACTGGTTGAGCTTCCGTCAGTCTGTTTTACCAAAGATGTAGAAAAGGAAGGATCGACATTACAACTCGCTACACCCCCCCCCCTCCCCCCTTTGTCTTTCTCGGAGTCCCCTTAGCTCGTGCAGGGCACTATCCACGCGTCCAGGCGTGAGGACTGATCAGTAAGCGGGGCCGCCCTCCTAGGTAAACGTGTAGGCCAGCTTCTTCCCCTGCGTTGATCAGCGAGGGCAGCCCACTCTTTGAATGAACCCTTTGCCCTCCGGAGAACTGCTTTGTGTGCGTGTTTGAAACCCGACATTCAGACACTATCAGCAGTTAGGTGTAGTGAAATGCCTGCCAACCTAACAACAGCAGGCAGACACAGCCAGTCAAAATCAAGAAGAAGAATGGACAAATGCCCGTAATATGTACAACGATCATTCAGTAGGCGAAAAGCGAAGATACTGATCTTATTGCCTCGATGTCTTTGGTTTTTACTTTTTCACGAGGAAGGGAGACAATTCGGTCGCTCGTTTTCTTTTTCTCGCTCTTCCTGCGATACATACTACTGAACAGTATTATCCCAGTGCTCTTTGGTTTTCTTCGACACTGAGCTCTTTCAGTTTATCGCCTGTACAACTTTTTTTCCTCTCTCCATTTCATTCCTTTTCCCTTTATCTCTTCCTTCCTTTCCTCTTCCTTCCCTCTTTTCATCTCTTGCTTCTTCATTTTCCTTCTTCTCCTCCCCTTCCCTCTTTCTCCCCTCCCCCTTCCCCCCACTCTCCCTCCCCCCCCCCCCACATCCCCCCCCCCCCCCCCCCCCCCCCCATCTTTTTCCTATCATTTTCAGAGGTCAGGACTGCACAATCACGAGGGACGGAGAAGTAGGATGACGGGCTGCACGGCGAGAACAACGACCCTGATGATGATGACGACGACGACGACGACGATGATGATGATGATGATGATGGGAGGGGGAGGAGGGGTGGGGGCCCAGCCTCAAGGCACCGCTCCCAACGGCTGGAAGAATGGCTGGGACACCAGCGTCTGCAGCGACCAGACCAACAGTCCCGGTAAGGCCAATGCTGCTGCCGCTGCTGCTGCCGCTGCTGATGGTGATGGCAAAGGTGCTGGCGTGGGCGCGATGCTGGTGGGGTTTTGACGTGGTGGTGGTGGTGGTTGTGGCTGGGATGGTGTAAAAAAAAAAGATGTTGGTGAAGATGAGTAGGGTCACTGGGCCATAAAGAAGAGTGGAAATAAAAGCGACGAAGAAAGGGCGACAAAACCAAACCACGAGAGAGAGAGAGAGAGAGAGAGAGAGAGAGAGAGAGGAGAGAGAGAGAGAGGAGAGAGACAGACAGAGAGAGAGAGAGACAGAGAGAGAGAGAGAGAGAGAGAGAGAGAGACAGACAGACAGACAGACAGAGACAGAGAGAGACAGACACAGACAGACAGACAGAGACAGAGAGAGAGACAGAGAGAGACACACAGACAGACAGAGACAGACGGAGACAGACAGAAAAGAAGAAGAAGACAGAAAGAAAGAAAGAAAGAAAAAAAAAGACAAGAAGAAGGAAAAACAGAAGCAGAAGTAAAAAGGAAAAGAACAAGAAGAAATGGAGGAGGAGAAGAAGAAGAAGAAGAGAAAAAACGATTAGGAGGGAGGGAGGGAGGGAGGGAGGGAGGAGGAGGAGGAGGAGAGAAACAAACACAGAGAAAAAAAAAAACGAGGGGGAGGGGTTGGTGGAGGAGGGGGGGGGAGAGAGCGGAGGGGGGAAGGGAGTGAGGGAAAGAGAGATGAAGAGTGAGATGAAGAAGAAAGAAAAAAAGTTCTTTGTCCCAGGACCCGGTCTGCCCAATCTGCCGGAGTCGTTCAGTCTTCGAGTGGAAGCCAACATCATGCACCAGCACAAGACCACCACCCTCCATGAGTACTACGACTACAACGACAACATTGCTGCTGTTAGACAGGTGGGTCTGTTAGGATGATGATGATGATGATGATGATGATGATGATGATGATGATGATGATGATGATGATGATGATGGTGAGGAGGAGGAGGAGGAGGAGGAGGAGGAGGAACATTCTTTTTTTATGGGGTGATGATAATGATGAAAATGATCAACAGCCATCTGTATTTTTGTCATTCTCTCTCTGTCTCTCTCTGTCTGTCTCTCTCTCTGTCTCTCTCTCTGTCTCTGTCTCTCCTCTCTCTCTCTCTCTCTGTCTCTCTCTCTCTCTCTCTCTGTCTCTCTGTCTCTCTCTCTCTCAATTAGGGATGGTAGGTATGGTCCTTCAGGGGTAAATACTCAGAGTGTGTTCTCTATCAGAATTATAGAATAGTTGATATATCAACATTCATCTCCATCCTCTCTCTTACTAGTGATACAGGCTCTGTTCTCTATCAGAATTATAGAATAGTTGATATATCAACATTAATCTCCATCCTCTCTCTTACTAGTAATACAGACTCTGTTGTCATTAACATGTCATATAATATGACATGATATGATGCTATTGTAACTCATATAGATACCAGGCATATGTTTATACTGATTATGTACACCAAAGTGCGTGAAACGTTCTCATTTAGTTTTGCATATTTCCCTTCAAATGGTGCTTTGGCCTTTTTTGAATAAAGTTTCGTTATCGTTATTGTTATCAATACAGACTCTGTTCTCTATCAGAGTTATAGAATAGTTAATATATCAACATTCATCTCCACCCTCTCTCTTCCTAGTGATACAGAGTCTGTTCTCTATTTGAATGATAGAATAGTTCATATATCATTCATCATCTCTTACTAGCGATAGAAGGAGCAGCTTTCTGGTACTTGTCATCGAACGACATTTTCATTCTTCTTAGAGCTGTTAAAAATACTCCAGAATCGTTTAAAAGAAATTCACCTTAGGCTTAGGCACTTAAATGTACTTCTGCTCTGAGTGACGGATAGAATCAGAAATAAATTCAAATCTGAAATGATGTAGGAACAACAAAGAGACTGACACGGGTTTAAAAGCAATTTCACACAACTTGACTTGTGTATACAAGTTGCAAAGTGAGACGACTGCAGGCGGAAATCTAAACAAATCTTAAATAAATGTTAGTGAACCGCCAAGAGAAACGTGGACAAACGAGTCACAAGACAAAACACGACGCGTTTCGACCTCTTAGGTCTTCTTCAGGCAAGACACAAACAACTAAGATAACGAAAATGAACGAATTTGGCACTCAGCTTCGATCTCTTCACTCTTCAGCGCAAGGTAAGCAGGCGTTGAATGAAAACATGGAAATCTTTCATTTTGACTTTCATGTTATCATTCAACGCCTGCCTACCTTGCGCTGAAGAGTGAAGAGATCGAAGCTGAGTACCAAATTCGTTCATTTTCGTTATCGTATTTGTTTGTGTCTTGCCTGAAGACCTAAGAGGTCGAAACGCATCGTGTTTTGTCTTGTGACTCGTTTGTCCACGTTTCTCTTGGCGCTTCGCTAACATTTATTTAAGATTTGTGTATACAAGCTTAAAAGGTCAAAGTTCATAGAACTTCAGGCAGGAGAAACAACATTCAAGACAATGGAAACGAAGAATGAACAAGAATCACTTACCTTCACTATTAAATTTGGGCGCAAATGTCCACACCCCGCAAAACACGTGCAAATACGGACACCTCTTCTGGCCATGAAATTTCCATAATATACAGATAGGACGGGCGCATCACCACCACGGCGATTGTACGTGGGAAGCCAGACCCTCAGGACAAGGAAGACGGAGTGTGTGTGTGTGTGTGTGTGTGTGTGGGGAGGGGGGGGGGAGGGGGAGGGGGGGGGGGCTTTGTTTGTCGTGTTGAGGCTGGCCCAGGGAAGTAGCAGGGTGGTTTTTCTCGTGAAGCACACCACTGTCAGACAGGGAGAGGGAGGAAAGGAG
>CM065744.1:41648745-41661245 GCA_033310375.1 Conus canariensis
ACTGTCAGATTGATAACAAGAATACTGTCAGATTGATAACAAGAATACTGTCAGATTCATGGCAAGAATATTGTGTGATTCATAGCAAGAATACTGTGTGATTCATAGCAAGAATACTGTGTGATTCAAAACAAGAATACTATCTGATTCATAGCAAACAAGTAGAACTCTTTCTCCCATGGTCAAATCATCACAGGCCCATAACTACAAAGGACTGATGCTCACGAGAACAAATCACCTGGCAGAAACTGCCCACACCAAGCACACAGAACAAACCAAGGAGACAGCCCTCGAAAAGAATGTTCCAAACTTGCCAAATGTACGTTGTGCCTGACACAAGCACAAAGCAAGCAACAACACCTGGAGGAATGTACAAAGACAAATTCACGTTTCTTCAAGTCTGGCACAGCCTTTTTGATCTTGAAAGTAGTCACAAAAAAACCCAAAAAAAACCAGGGTCGAAAAGTCTCCAAGGACGGGGGAAATAGTGATTTGGGGCCACTTAACACAGTAATTATCCTAGAGAGGGCTACAACAACAACGTCCACGCACATCGAAAATTCCCGCCACTACTTAACACAGTAATTATCCTAGAGAGGGCTACGACAACAACGTCCACACGCATTCAACCAGCCTAACAAAGCATCAACACAGTGCCCCACGGCAGTATCATCTGAACGAGCCCAAGACTCCTGCTCTTCAAGGACTGTTTACAAAACAACCTCAGCTGACTGAGTATTTAGCGCCTACTTGATGCTCCGAGGTCCTAGTGGTTACATTCCTTCCCTCTCGCTATCGGGAAGGTTCAAACTCAGGAGGGTCCTCACCGCCTTATGTGCCATCTGTCACCTGACCACTTCAACCTCCTTGACACACTTCGACTGTATGCGTTAGGTGAAGGCGCACTGGTAATGGGTCTATTACCTATTTCTCTACCACTCATGGCATTCCTTGCCTCTAAAGGCCTTTTGTGAGAGGTTTCAGTCCCTTGACAAAAAGTAACAAGTAGAGCTAAGTTCTCTTTGATGGGAATGAAAGGAAATGGATCATTGTCCTGCTACAACCTACTTCCTATGCAGTGTCAACATGATGAATGATGAAGTCCTGCTGTTGGAACCAAGGCTGTGTGGTGTCAACATGATGAATGATGAAGTCCTGCTGTTGAAACCAAGGCTGTGCGGTGTCAACGTGAAGAATTATGAACTCCTGAGGGAACCAAGGCTGTGCGGGGTGTCCACATGATGAATGATGAAGTCCTGCTGTTGGAACCGAGGCTGTGTGGTGTTAACATGATGAATTATGAACTCCTGATGGAACCAAGGCTGTGTGGTATCAACATGATGAATGAGGAAGTCCTGCTGCTGGAACCAAGGCTGTGTGGTGTCAACATGATGAATGATGAAGTCCTGCTGTTGGAACCAAGGTTGTGCGGTGTCAACATGATGAATTATGAACTCCTGATGGAACCAAGGCTGTGTGGTGTCAACATGATGAATGAAGAAGTCCTGATGGAACCAAGGCTGTGTGGTGTCAACATGATGAATGATGAAGTCCTGATGGAACCAAGGCTGTGTGGTGTCAACATGATGAATGATGAAGTCCTGCTGCTGGAACCAAGGCTGTGTGGTGTCAACATGATGAATGATGAAGTCCTGCTGCTGGAACCAAGGCTGTGTGGTGTCCACATGATGAATGATGAAGTCCTGATGGAACCAAGGCTGTGTGGTGTCAACATGATGAATGATGAAGTCCTGCTGGAAACAAGGCTGTGCGGTGTCCACATGATGAATGATGAAGTCCTGATGGAACCAAGGCTGTGTGGTGTCCACATGATGAATGATGAAGTCCTGATGGAACCAAGGCTGTGTGGTGTCCACATAATGAATGATGAAGTCCTGATGGAACAAGGCTGTGCGATGTCCACATGATGAATGATGAAGTCCTGATGGAACCAAGGCTGTGTGGTGTCCACATGATGAATGATGAAGTCCTGATGGATCCAAGGCTGTGTGGTGTCCACATGATGAATGATGAAGTCCTGATGGAACCAAGGCTGTGTGGTGTCAACATGATGAATGATGAAGTCCTGATGGAACCAAGGCTGTGTGGTGTCAACATGATGAATGATGAAGTCCTGATGGAACCAAGGCTGTGTGGTGTCACACATGATGAATGATGAAGTCCTGATGGAACCAAGGCTGTGTGGTGTCAACAGATGATGAATGATGAAGTCCTGATGGACCAAGGCTGTGTGGTGTGAACCATGATGAATTGATGAAGTCCTGATGGAACCAAGGCTTGGGTGTCACATGATGAATGATGAAGTCCTGATGGAACCAAGGCTGTGGGTTCAACATGATGAATGATGAAGTCCTGATGGAACCAAGGCTGTGTGGTGTCCAACATGATGAATGATGAAGTCCTGATGGAACCAAGGCTGTGTGGTGTCAACATGATGAATGATGAAGTCCTGATGGAACCAAGGCTGTGTGGTGTCAACATGATGAATGATGAAGTCCTGATGGAACCAAGGCTGTGTGGTGTCAACATGATGAATGATGAAGTCCTGATGGAACCAAGGCTGTGTGGTGTCACATGATGAATGATGAAGTCCTGATGGAACCAAGGCTGTGTGGTGTCACATGATGAATGATGAAGTCCTGATGGAACCAAGGCTGTGTGGTGTCCACATGATGAATGATGAAGTCCTGATGGAACCAAGGCTGTGTGGTGTCAACATGATGAATGATGAAGTCCTGATGGAACCAAGGCTGTGTGGTGTCCACATGATGAATGATGAAGTCCTGATGGAACCAAGGCTGTGTGGTGTCAACATGATGAATGATGAAGTCCTGATGGAACCAAGGCTGTGTGGTGTCACATGATGAATGATGAAGTCCTGATGGAACCAAGGCTGTGTGGTGTCACATGATGAATGATGAAGTCCTGATGGAACCAAGGCTGTGTGGTGTCAACATGATGAATGATGAAGTCCTGATGGAACCAAGGCTGTGTGGTGTCAACATGATGAATGATGAAGTCCTGATGGAACCAAGGCTGTGTGGTGTCACATGATGAATGATGAAGTCCTGATGGACCAAGGCTGTGTGGTGTCACATGATGAATGAGAAGTCCTGATGGACCAAGGTGTGTGGTGTCACATGATGAATGATGAAGTCCTGATGGAACAAGGCTGTGTGGTGTCAACATGATGAATGATGAAGTCTGATGGAACCAAGGCTGTGTGGTGTCACATGATGAATGATGAAGTCCTGATGGAACCAAGGCTGTGGGTGTCAACATGAGAATGATGAAGTCCTGTGGCCAAGGCTGTGTGGTGTCAACATGATGAATGATGAAGCCTGATGGAACCAAGGCTTGTGGTGTCACATGATGAATGATGAAGTCTGATGGAACCAAGGCTGTGTGTGTCACATGATGAATGATGAAGTCCTGTGGAACCAAGGCTTGTGGTGTCAACATGATGAATGATGAAGTCTGATGAACAAGGCTGTGTGGTGTCAACATGATGAATGATGAAGTCTGATGGAACCAAGGCTGTGTGGTGTCACATGATGAATGATGAAGTCCTGAGGAACCAAGCTGTGTGGTGTCACATGATGAATGATGAAGTCTGATGGAACCAAGGCTGTGTGGTGTCAACATGATGAATGATGAAGTCCTGATGGAACCAAGGCTGTGTGGTGTCCACATGATGAATGATGAAGTCCTGATGGAACCAAGGCTGTGTGGTGTCACATGATGAATGATGAAGTCCTGATGGAACCAAGGCTGTGTTGTCAACATGATGAATGATGAAGTCCTGATGGAACCAAGGCTGTGTGGTGTCCACATGATGAATGATGAAGTCCTGATGGAACCAAGGCTGTGTGGTGTCAACATGATGAATGATGAAGTCCTGATGGAACCAAGGCTGTGTGTGTCACATGATGAATGATGAAGTCCTGATGGAACCAAGGCTGTGTGGTGTCAACATGATGAATGATGAAGTCCTGATGGAACCAAGGCTGTGTGGTGTCACATGATGAATGATGAAGTCCTGATGAACCAAGGCTGTGTGGTGTCCACATGATGAATGAGAAGTCCTGATGGAACCAAGGCTGTTGGTGTCCACATGATGAATGATGAAGTCCTGTGGAACCAAGGCTGTGTGGTGTCCACATGATGAATGATGAAGTCCTGATGGAACCAAGGCTGTGTGGTGTCCACATGATGAATGATGAAGTCCTGATGGAACCAAGGCTGTGTGGTGTCACATGAGAATGATGAAGTCTGTGGAACCAAGGCTGTGTGGTGTCAACATGATGAATGATGAAGTCCTGATGGAACCAAGGCTGTGTGGTGTCACATGATGAATGATGAAGTCCTGATGGAACCAAGGCTGTGTGGTGTCACATGATGAATGATGAAGTCCTGATGGAACCAAGGCTGTGTGTGTCACATGATGAATGATGAAGTCCTGATGGAACCAAGGCTGTGTGGTGTCACATGATGAATGATGAAGTCCTGATGGACCAAGGCTGTGTGGTGTCACATGATGAATGATGAAGTCCGAGGAACCAGGCTGTGTGGTGTCAACATGATGAATGATGAAGTCCTGATGGACCAAGGCTGTGTGGTCAACATGTGAATGATGAGTCCTGATGGAACCAAGGCTGTGGGTGCACATGATGAATGATGAATCTGATGGAACCAAGGCTGTGTGGTGTCACTGATGAATGATGAAGTCCTGATGGAACAAGGCTGTGGTGTCCACATGATGAATGATGAGTCCTGATGAACAGGTGTGTGGTGTCCACATGATGAAATGAAGTCCTGATGAACCAAGGTGTGTGGGTCACTGATGAATGATGAAGTCCTGAGGAACCAAGGCTGTGTGGTGTCACATGATGAATGATGAAGTCCTGATGGAACCAAGGCTGTGTGGTGTCCACATGATGAATGATGAAGTCCTGATGGAACCAAGGCTGTGTGGATGCAACATGATGAATGATGAAGTCCTGTGGAACCAAGGCTGTGTGGTGTCCACAGGATGAATGATGAAGTCCTGATGGAACCAAGGCTGTGTGGTGTCAACATGATGAATGATGAAGTCCTGATGGAACCAAGGCTGTTGGTGTGTCACATGATGAATGATGAAGTCCTGATGGAACCAAGGCTGTGTGGTGTCAACATGATGAATGATGAAGTCCTGATGGAACCAAGGCTGTGTGGTGTCACATGATGAATGATGAAGTCCTGATGGAACCAAGGCTGTGTGGTGTCACATGATGAATGATGAAGTCCTGATGGAACCAGGCTGTGTGGTGTCAACATGATGAATGATGAAGTCCTGATGGAACCAAGGCTGTGTGGTGTCCACATGATGAATGATGAAGTCCTGATGGAACCAAGGCTGTGTGGTGTCACATGATGAATGATGAAGTCCTGCTGGAACCAAGGCTGTGTGGTGTCCTCACGATGAATGATGAAGTCCTGCTGGAACCAAGGCTGTGTGGTGTCAACATGATGAATGATGAAGTCCTGATGGAACCAAGGCTGTGTGGTGTCAACATGATGAATGATGAAGTCCTGATGGAACCAAGGCTGTGTGGTGTCAACATGATGAATGATGAAGTCTTGATGGAACCAAGGCTGTGTGGTGTCAACATGATGAATGATGAAGTCCTGATGGAACCAAGGCTGTGTGGTGTCAACATGATGAATGATGAAGTCCTGATGGAACCAAGGCTGTGTGGTGTCCACATGATGAATGATGAAGTCCTGATGGAACCAAGGCTGTGTGGTGTCCACATGATGAATGATGAAGTCCTGCTGGAACCAAGGCTTGTGGTGTCAACATGATGAATGATGAAGTCCTGCTGGAACCAAGGCTGAGTGGTGTCAACATGATGAATGATGAAGTCCTGATGGAACCAAGGCTGTGTGGTGTCCACATGATGAATGATGAAGTCCTGATGGAACCAAGGCTGTGTGGTGTCCACATGATGAATGATGAAGTCCTGATGGAACCAAGGCTGTGTGGTGTCCACATGATGAATGATGAAGTCCTGATGGAACCAAGGCTGTCGAAGCATAACCAACTGAAAAGTGTAGCAGCAGCAGCAGTGCCAACATTCCTTTAAGAGTGTTGATCAACCACAGGATTTACCATTCTAATTTAGCTGCAACAGAGAGAGAGAGAGAGAGAGAGAGAGAGAGAGAGAGAGAGAGAGAGAGAGAGAGAGAGAGACAGACAGACAGACAGACAGACAGACAGACAGACAGACAGACAGAGAGCGACAGACATGCAGACAGAGGACAGAGAGAGTACACTATGAAAGAAAACGGGCAGAGAGAGAGAGAGGTATGGGCTGACCAGCCCAAATATTGCTTCTAATATCACACCCGCCATACACACACACACACACACACACACACACACACACACACACACACACACACACCACACACACACTCACACACACTCATACACACACACACACACACACAACACACACACACCCACACCCACCACACACACACACACACACACACACACACACACACACACACACACACGCACAAGCACTCACACACTCACTCATACACACCACACACACACACACACACACACACACACACGCATGCGCGTGCGCACGTACGCACGCACACACATACACACACACTCGTGTGTGTGTGTGTGTGTGTGTGTGTGTGTGAGTGTGTGTGTGTGTGTGTGTGTGTGTGTGTGTGTGTGTGTGTGTGTGTGTGTGTGTTTTCTACATTTAAATTCTGGACAATCGCTTTTTTATGTTAAAGGGGTTCTCACCCATTTTTACAAATCTATTTTGACCAAATACACGGTTTTGGTATGTGGTCGTATTGCGAAATCCAGCCCCGAATCAGCCGCCTGTGCTCTCATCTTGCAGTGAGAGCAGCACTTCCTGCGGACTGGGAAAGCGAGAGGCTGAAACAGGAACGAGAGCCTCGATTTCGATAAAAGGGGTATTTCCCGATTGATGACGTCGAAAAGCCAAGTCGCTCTTCGTGTTCCGCTGTAGTGAGATGGGGCGAATGTGTGTTGTGTCTGGTTGCGGAATTTCATCAGGAAATAAGCAAAGAGTAAGCGTTCATGCTTTTCCAGGTGCTTCCAGCCAGTTTAGGCGATTGTGGATAAATTTTGTCACCACGAGGAAAGATTTTGTTCTTCGGGACAGTTATCATGGCATTTGCGGTCGTCACTTCGAAGAGCACAGTTTCCAAGACCAACACACCTGGAAGGTAAAGGTGGAAGCTGGAATTCGGGTCCGAAGACAGCTGAAAGAGGATGCTGTGCCAACTATTATAACAGAAAAAAATGTATTAAAGCACTCTCTGTTCATTCGCCAGCTGCAAGTGCAAGCCTCAAACGCAACAGTGACACGGATTCTGTCAGGAGCAAGAGAGCCAAACTCAGAGACGTAAAGAAGGTAAGGTTTGTGGAATGGGTGGTTGATCTTTTTGTGTTTCATTTCATTCTCAGTGTGTGGTTGGTTGTAAAGATAGTTGTTGGTTTTTGTTGAGTGTTGGCATCAAACTGAAACATACATTGTTACTGTCATAGTGGCAGTCAGTCAGTCACACTGCCTGCTGCCACTGAAACTGTTGCATGTTTGTGATTGATTTTTTCCCCTGCTGTTACTGTTTCCAACAAAACTGAAGTTACGATTCTTATTAACAAGAAAGTGTCCATGTCCACAAATAACAACTTGTTGGACTCCAGTGAATAATAGTTTGGGTTTTTATTTTTCAGGACATTGCTGAACATCAAGCACCCTGCAAGTTCAAGTTTCCGCCCAACAACCATATGCTTTAGTAAGTGAATTATTTATCAGTATTTGGATACAGGATGGTGACTTATATGCAGGTGTGGTATGTCTGTGTGCCATAAACTGCCCTGGTAAGAGAATAATGAGCTTAGATCTGCAGCTTAGATCTGATGTACGGCACGTCACGCATCAGTTTTTACAATAACAGCCAGAATCTTTGACTGCAATATATTGTAAAAGACCCCTCAGATTCTAATTGTCATTGTGGAACTTCAGAATTTAAGTGGAGAGAGTGAGATTGAAAATGAGGAATGTGAAAAAAGGGTGTGTGTGGGGGGGGGGGGGGGGGGGGGGGGAACTGAAAGTGAACAGCTATTGAAAAGATTTCTACAGCAGGGAAGAGAATTAGTGTGGTGATGCAGTAGCTGACAAACTCCTGTTCAAAGGAAAAGGCATTTTCTGATAGATCTAAGCAACTGAAGGAAAATGTGGTTTATCACATAATCATTTTAAAGTTATTTACATACTACGGTAATGTGTGTGTGTGTGTGTGTGTGTGTGTGTGTGTGTGTGTGTGTGTGTGTGTGTGTGTGAACAGATGTATGTACTGTGTCGTGCGTATGTGTGTACATGTACATAATATGGTCAACCTGTAAAATGTCAAACTGCCTGGAAAGAAACACAAGCGTCTGATGGCGAGGGAGGTGGTACTGTACAAGGAGCTGTAGGTTCAAACTGGTACGGCTGAACTCCATACACTTCAGTGAAAATTTCACGTTCGATGTCCTCTTCGTTGGAACTTGACTCGTAGCTGGGAGCATCTGCCATTATCGCCGGAAAATAGTTGAGTTTTACGTCCTCATAGCGAAAGCTTTTAGAGACATGTCTTTCATTCACGGTAGTCTTGGCATTTATACGTCACTTGCGGAATCCCCGACTCTCGTCTCTTTCCGTACTGTGCTCGGCAATCTCCGTGGCGAGTCACGATTTGGCTACTTGCACGACCCGAAACACGGATAGAAGTGAGTTCCAGAAGAAAAGTAACACGTACATCGAAACACTCTCGATCATACTTTTGAACAACCCAAACATGCTATTTAGGGGTGAGGACCCCTTTAATCTGTCTTTTGGATTTACGACGGCGAAGAAATTGTTGGACAGACAGACAGACAGACAGACCAACAAACACACAAACAACACACACAAGCGCAAACAAACACCACGGAAGACACAACCAAACAAGGCCTCGCCATCGCTTTGCTTCATCTCTCTTCCCCAGACGACCAGCAGTGGAGCAGTATCTCGGGGTTACCTGTCCCTGTTCGCTGTCACGTGACGGGGGTGCGCTGGATCAACCAATCGTATTCCTACCCCTTCGAGCACATATACGAGTTCTACGACTTCCAGGCCGGCGTGACCGGAACTGACCGACACTTTGAGGTCTGGCTACACACCCCAGTTGGGATTTTGACTGAAGCACTATGTCATCCATGAAAACATTGTGAGGCCAGGCGTAAGATTGAGCCCGCCTTTGACGTTAAACTGATCATTGATCTAAACAACATCCCCTCCACACACACACACACACACACACACACACACACACACACACACACACACACACACACACGCGCGCACACACACACACACACACACACACACACACACACACACACACACACACAACACATGCCCACACACACACAACACACACACACACACAACACACGCGCACACACACACACAACACATGCGCACACACACAACCACACACACACACACACACACACACACACACACACACACACACCACACACACACACACAACCACACACACCCATGTTTTCACTTTTTTTTTCGGGGGGGGGGGGGGGGGGGGATTTCCACCGATGACATCATTCATAATCTTCAACTACATGACCTTCCCCTTAGCTGACGTCACACTTCAGGCCGTGACCCTCTCTTTGCGCCAAGTGGTTCCTCCCAAATAGCCCCATTTCTTTCAGTTTAATCTGTCTGCTTGGAACCACTGACCTGTACCTTGGTGGGCATATGAAAGCAAAAAGCTAAATCAACTTTCGGACACAATAGAAATTCTCAAGACAATTCAATTGTGCCTGTCTATAAATACCCTACTCCTTAAGCAAGACCTTGGCGCTTTCATTTTTGGTGTGCAGCCTCTGATCGTCTGCCTGTCCATCTGGTCACAGCTTGAATGAATGAATAATGATGAGTGAGTGATGTGAGTGAGTGAATAAAAGAATGAACGAATGAATGAGCGAACGAGAACTCTGTTGTAAAGACGTGTCAATCAGTATTATTTCAGCGGGAACAATAACTTTTATGGTAAAAAAAATAATAAAGAAAGGAAGGAAGGAACGAATGAATAGATGAACGAACAAATAAATGAACGAATGAATGAATAAATAAATAAACGATGAACGAACGAACAAACGAACGAACGAATGAATGAATGAATGAGTTGATAAACAAATAATGAATAAACGAATAATCGAACGAACGAACAAACGAATAATTGAATGCATGAATGAATGAATGAATGAACAAACGATTTGAATGAATGAATGAATGAATGTACGAACAAATAAATGAATGAATGAAGGGACTAACGAACGAACAAACGACCGACCAACCGACTGAACGTATGAATGAATGAATGAACGAATGAATGAACGAATGAATGAGCGAATGAATGAACGAATGATTGAATGAATGAATGAACAAATGAATGAACGCCTGCTTGTGTGTCAGGTGCCTACCAACACCTACTGTTTCACGGAGGGCAATACCAAACCTCTGCCGACACTGCCCCCAGCCTACAGTTTTGATTCCGAGAGTCTGGACCTGATCACAAACACCATCAGCTACATCAGGGTCTGTCTGTCTGTCTCTGTGTGTCTGTCTGTCTGTCTCTGTGTGTCTGTATGTCTGTCTGTCTGTCTGTCTATCCGCCTGTCCATCTGTCTGTCTGTCCGTCTGTCAGCCTGTCTGCTGGTCCGTCTATCTGTCTGTCTGTCTGTCTGTTCGGCTATCTGTCGGTCTGTCTGCCTGCTTGCCTGCCTGTCTGTCTGTCTGTGTACCTGTCCGTCCGACCGTCCGTCTGTCCGTCTGTCTGTCTGTCTGTCTGTCTGTCTGTCCTGTCTGTCTGTCTGTCTGTCTGTCTGTCTCTCTCTCTCTCTCTCTCTCTCTCTCTCTCTCTCTCTCTCTCTCTCTCCCACATCCATCTCTCTCATTTCATTTTTCTTTCTTTCTTCTTGCCCTGCTCGTCTGTCTGTCTGTCTGTCTGTCTGTCTGTCTGTCTGTCTGTCTGTCTGTCTGCTGTAAAGTCTCGATCACATCAGTGTGACTTCAGCGATGGACAAGTCTTCTGAGACCCCTCCCCCCCCCCCCCCCCCCCCTCCCAAGCTCTGCAATCTCACATGATCTCTTCAACGGAATGTCCACTGTGCACAGCACTGTCACAAGGTCCTGGGAGCATGGGGTCACATGGTCACAGCGTTTGTCTGCAGAGCTGCCGCTCGTGAGTTCGAACCTCTGCCGCTTGAAAACCCTCTCTGTCTCCAGCCACGGGTAAATGCGTACCTCATTCAGTTCAGAGAAGGTTAAAGGCGGAGAAGAGAAAGGATGGGCTTCGCTCTCCATCGTGCCGTGCTCCAGACACTGTCAGGCTCTAATAGGTCATTGCTCTTACATCCATTAGTTAAGCTTACGGAACCTTTTCTTTTTTTTTTCTTTTTAAATTACGCATTGAAAGGAGGGATTCTTGAAATATGTTGTGACTCGGAGATTAGCGCACATTCGTAAAATGTGTGTGTGTGTGTGTGTGTTGTGTGTGTGTGTGTGTGTGTGTGTGTGTGTGTGTGTGTGTCTGAGGGCGTGCGTGCGAGTGTGCGTGCGTGCGTGCGTGCGTATGTGTGTGTGTGTGTGTGTGTGTGTGTGTGTGTGTGTGTGTGTGTGTGTGTGTTCAGGAAGAGTATGACAACACAACTCAGCTGTTGAGGTTTGATTACCGGGAAGCCCCCTCCGCCCAGGGACCTTTCGGCAGCCACTACGTGTCCCAGTACCACGACTTTAAGACAGGTACACCTGTTATACATTGTGTCCCAGTACCACGACTTCAAGACAGGTACACCTGTCATACATAGTGTGCATACCTTAATCACTGCGACTTCAAGACAGGTACACCTGTCATACAGTGTGTGCATACCTTAATCACTGCGACTTCAAGACAGGCACACCTGTCATACATTGTGTCCCAGTACCACGACTTCAAGACAGGTACACTTGTCATACATTGTGTGCATACCTTAATTACTGTGACTTCAAGACAGGTACACCTGTCATACATTGTGTGCATACCTTAATTACTGTGACTTCAAGACAAGTACACCTGTCATACATTGTGTGCATACCTTAATCAATGTGACTTCAAGACAGGTACACCTGTCATACATTGTGTGCATACCTTAATCACTGTGACTTCAAGACAGGTACACCTGTCATACATTGTGTGCATACCTTAATCACTGTGACTTCAAGACAGGTACACCTGTCATACATTGTGTGCATACCTTAATCAGTGTGACTTCAAGACAGGTACACCTGTCATACGTTGTGTGCATACCTTAATCAGTGTGACTTCAAGACAGGTACACCTGTCATACATTG
>CM065744.1:41666245-41673745 GCA_033310375.1 Conus canariensis
GCACGTGTGACGACTGTCACTTTCTTACAAAACTTCTAACCATATGGACTCACTGTCCTGTACCAAATGCGTACGCCACAGATACAGTCTGCACGCGCACGACACCCGCGTCGAGAACCATGACTCGTAACGAAAGTGAGAAGACACCAATATAAGTTGAATAGTCACTACCGTACTCCAATATAAACCACTCGACCACAAATCCGCCTTGGCCCTACTGCACAGTTAACCGATTCCAATGCTGTGCAGGTCAACTACGAAATCGTAAATCAATTTCAACGAACTATTACTATTTATGACTGAAATTGAGCACAATCCCTTTATGATTCACGCAGACACATCCGCACCTGACTCATATTATGATCCTCAACAAAAAGCAACCTCGTATTACCTTCTCATTGAACACACGGAAATTAACCTAGACAAACCACAAACAATATCTACATCACCGCCCATCAACGGTTATTATATCGAACCCACATTGTCTAGCCAAACTGTCACATGACAATCGAACTCAGGAACCACTATGTACACTACTTACAGAATATACCGAAAAGAGGTAACAACACAAACCGGCTGACAACAAATTTCAATCACGGAACCAAGACATCATACCAGACAACCAGTATACGCAACGAACACCATACAACTAATCCCAACATGAGACAACTACAGTACAACTCGCCATAATACAAGACAACACGACGAACTACAACACAACGAACCTAACAGATCACCAACCTGGACATACAGACGATCAACCACACCAGTTCTGCAACTGGCTGACAGTGGCTGCCAACAAGGACGACACCGACTCAGCACAGGCCAAGGGCACCCAACCCCGACGAGGACCTGGCACTAACTATATGACTCGAAGTCACTCTTCAAAAACTACCGGCGCTGCCGCCGCACCTACAAGGAGTACGTCCACTCCGACGAACACCAGGGACCGAAGTGAAGCTACCCGAACACATTCCGCCCTGGTCGGAATCAAGCGAACTCTACTCACCACACAAAACAACGATTGGTCAGAGCAGTGTATCCCTCCACAGAGCTGACACGCCTGACCAACGGACTAGTTATTGCTCGTGCAACAACACGACAATTTACCACAACAACTCACAGACTTGACAACACAACAACAGCCGATATCCTGCCCCGCCTTCTCTGGTGTAGAACCAAAGTAACAAAAGGGTAACAGTCGGGAACGAAACCAACCACCCGCTTCCACTCCTTCAATAAGTGAAGACCGGAATGAAAGAATATTGTATGTCCTATTTCCCCAGGCTCCTACCTAGCCTAATCTTTCTACCTAACCCTGAGGAACTTAACCTAACTGTAGCTAACTAAACCCCAACTCACATACGCGCGAGCGCACACACACACACACACACACACACACACACACGCACACGCACACACGCGCACACACACACACGCGCTCGCACGCTCTCTATCTTGAACCACCACTACTCTTAAACACATGGACGTACTGATTTAGTACCGCCGATCGGTGACACACCCCCCTGCCTAAGTTTTAACTACAGGTTAAAACAAACAACTACTTCTCACTCGATCGGCGTTTTAGCCACACTCTACCTATAACACTCCAATTCTCTATCACTCATTCTGTCCTACTGTTACTTTTGATGCACTCCAAAACTTCCATCCCAACAACATCAACCTTTAAATACATCAACAACCACAGGTTACATTAATCAACCTGGACTAACTCTGCCTCACACGACCTTAACGCAGGCACTTATGGGCAGCCGTTACACTACGCACTACATATAAATTCCATAACTGAGGGGGCTCCGATTACGCACAACTGCTGTGTAACACGTGCCATAAATACCACACCTTCAGTAACACTTTGCTACGCCATTCTCTACCAAAGATAATAACACATGCATAGCTTCGACAATGTCAACCTCTCACGACACAGGTTAATGGAACCCTCAGGTTTCCTCTCTCTCTCTCTCTCTCTCTCTCTCTCTCTCTCTCTCTCTCTCTCCTCTCCTTCTTCTCTTCTGTCAATCGACTCAAGAAGTCTGCCGCCACATTGTCACTTCCAGACACTGCCTGCACCGTAAACTGGAATGCCTGCAGCTGCAGTGCCCACCTTGTGATCCTCCCACTAGTACTCTAGACCCCACAGCTATCTTCTTGGGTTTCGCCGTCAAGTCAAAATGCCGCTTGTACCTGCAAGCTGCCGTTGCCAAGTTCTCCTTTGCCAACTTGCACGTCTTAGCTATTTTGTTCCTTAGGTTGACGACGTACTCTGTAGCTGTGCAGAGCTCTTGCCTCTCGGGTTGCAACCACCGATCTCTCAGTATCTGCATGGGCCTGCGCATCAGTGGCATCCTTACAAGGGGAACTCTTGAGACTCTTCCCTTGTCCACAGTACGCTGACACTGGAAGCATGACTGGCAGTACCGACGAATGTCAGCATGCATGCCTGGCCAATAAAAATGGCGACCAACTCGCTCCTTGGTTCGGGTGGTACCTAAGTGACCAGACATGGGTACGTCGTGGGCTAGCTTCATCACCGTGGTCCGTAGTTCAGCTGGGACGCGATCTGACTCGCTACGTCCTTGGGACCCTCAAACCGCCGGACCAGTACACCAGACTTCCGAGCGTACTCGACTCGTCCAAACTTGGTGTAGAAGTGCGTCCCTGCTTCACACGCACTCCAAGCCTTCCTCAGGGTTTCATCCTGGTCCTGCATCTGAATTAACTGCTGGGTAGAGGTGTTCAGAATGCATTCCTCGACGGGCAGTGGTACGGGTTCTTGCTGCTCCCTGGCTCTCTGCGCGCGTGTCTGCACTGCCCCTACCAATGCCGGGTCTGCGTATACAGGCACACGTGTCCAACCGGGATCTCCTACTCTCTTTGCGAAGTTTCCGATCAGGACTTCCTGCACAGGGCTATTCATGACCAAAACCTCCAACTTCCCTGCGATGAATGGTGACTTCAACTCTACTACCGCCACAGGTAACACAGACCTACATCTGGATTCAGCCAACACTACTGGGACTGTCTCTCCTGTGTACGCATCTGCCGGTACTAACCACTTGGCCACTACGGTGTGTCCGGCACCAGTGTCCCGTAATCCATTGGCCGGAGACCCATTAACTTCTACAATGCACGCAGGCTCGTACCGCTGCTCAGCGCATGGGCGACACAACGTAGGGACTACTCGAGCTTGGGGCTGGTCACAACAATGAACAGCTCCAACAGAATGGGGCTCAGGGCATTTCCTAGCGATGTGGCCTGGCTTCTTGCAGTTGAAACAAACTATGGTCGATCTAGGCCCTTCTGATCTCCTGTTCAGCTGCTGTAGTGCACCATCACTCTGTTGGGATCTCTGTGTGGGCTGGCTCCCTACTGTTTCGCGCCTATTACCCAGGTTGGGCTGGTTAACTGTTCGGTCTTGCCTCGCCTTCCTCCCCAATCTTTTGGCCTCTGCTAAAACAGTAGCTTCCGTTGCAAGTTGTTCAACAGTTTTCGGGCATGTCTTCCGTACCTCGATCGTGAACTCTGGGGACAGCAGCTGGTAAAACTGTTCTTGAAAAAGCAGATCCTTTATATCCTCTGCCACACTCTCATCCTTGCCCGCTGCCGCACACCAGAGGGAAAACCACCGCTTCATCCTTCCCAGCATCTGGCCGAAAGTCTCAGCAGCGTCCTTCCTGATGCTCCTGAACTTTTCCCCGGTAGGCCTCAGCATCTAGCCTGAAGTGGCTTAACAGGGCGCTCTTTATCTGATCATAGTCGCCTAACTCATCCGCACTTAACCGCATCACCGCTTCTCTAGCCTTTCCTCTCAGCAGAGACATCAGACGTGTGGGCCATGAGGTCTTGCTCCACTTGCACATCTGGGCTACACGCTCAAATTGGGCGATGAAAGCGTCCACGTCGTCGTTCTCTCCCAACGGCTCAAGGTGGACATGCTTCGTTTCCTCCACCTCAATCAAGCGTTTCCTATGCGCTGCTTCATCTAAGGCCTGTCTCTCTTGTATGATTAGCTCTCGCTCTCTTGCCTCTAACTCGGCTTCATCTCTTCGTCTCTTGAGATCTAACTCGGCTTGCCGTGCCTGAGCTTCTACTTCCCTTATTGCCCTTTCTTCCTCCATCTTCTTCCTCTGCAGTTCCAGTTCCACCTGTCTCGCTGCTTTCTCATCTTCGATCTTCTTCTGCTTCATCTCTAGTTCCCTTTGCTTAGCAGCTTTCTCCTCTTCGATCTTCTGCTTCATTTCTAGCTCCCTCTGTCTATCAGCTTTCTCCTCTTCTATCTTCCTCTGCTGCATCTCTAGCTCCCTCTGCCTAACAGCTTTCTCCTCTTCTATCTTCCTCTGCTGCATCTCTAGCTCCCTCTGCCTAGCAGCTTCCTCCTCTTCTATCTTCCTCTGCTGCATCTCTAGCTCCCTCTGCCTAGCAGCTTTCTCCTCTTCATCCCTCATCTTCTGCCTCACTTTCTCCTCCATCCGGAACTCCAATTCTGCTTCTCTCGCCGTCTTCTCATCCTCATTACGTACTGAGTCTGTGATGAACTTGGCGAGGTCTCCCCCAGCTAAACCCATCGCCGCTCCCAACTTGGCAAACTTTGCATAAGCCCCCGTCCCCTGTTCTTGATCCACCCCCGCTCCCTGGTCACTAACCTTAGGTTTGGTATCCGCCACAGGGGCCTGTGGATCCATGACACTATCGGGGTCGTACTGCGGATGGGCTCGGGTGTGTTTAGACATAGGGTACCCCTACCACCACAGAGCTAACAAGGGACAGTATCCAATATGAGCGCAAGTAGATGTTCCTAACTACGCGCTAGCCCCTGAATCAACTCAGCACAAGTACACAATACCCTCAATGAGTCACGCACCAAGCATAACTCCACCCACACTTGTGTACCTCATACATATACCCCCATGGGCTCCAACCCATATAATACTACCAATGCACTGTCTGGTCACTGACTGAATCACGTGACACCCTGTGTCCACCGTCCACTGTGCATGCGCACCAGTTGCCCACAGTCACAGGCCTCACTGTCTCTGGTAGGCCGCACCCACACGATCACAGTGCATTTGCACCCCGCAAGTCCATATGCACTCCCAGCACACCTTAGTGTCACAACCCTGCGCACCCTTGTGCTTCCCACACACAGTCACCTGGGCTTACTCTGCCCTTAATCCCCACAGGATATCCGAGCACACAGCGTGCACAGTCACGGGCCAGGTACCACTCTACCTACTCACTGGGGTATACCATATGTAAGGGACTCAAAAGACACCTGGTACCTTCCGGCACCTCACCTACACTGTACGGTGTAATCACTCACACTTCCAACAACCACTCAATGTTTATTGACCATTCATACCTCACCCACACGGTAGCGCCAACCCATTCACACCAACACAAGTGCCCCGCCCTATGCCACTGGAAAGCTGCCTGAAGTGAACAGGGACACTACGTACCACCTCCCAGGGTACTGGTACGCTCCCACCAACCACCTGCTTACATTTCACACAACGTACACACCGGACACAACACCCCCCTTACCTCCCTCCTAGCTACCTATCACCTACCCAGAACCCCTTATGGTACCCCGCATCTCCACCAAAGTGTCACGGTCGCTAAGCCGGACGGCCCTACCACCCTTACCCACGCCTATCACACACTAGGTCAGACAACACAGCACACTAACACAGTTTTACAATCACGCACGCTTCTTTATTTCACACACACTCTATGGCGCCACCACTCACGCACATCCACAACTGCACACAAGTATCCCAATTCCCGCTGACTCACCCTACTCTACTATAATGACCTGGAAGACCCTAACCTAACCTGAAACACCAGTTGCGGTATATTACTGTGACCTGGGGACACAGCGATAGCCCGCACACGTGGTGACTAACTACTCGGGACAAGGATTTACCAAAGGGACTCTAATCTCTTAACGACTGCTACCACCCACACCTCTCCCCAGGACTCACCCTTCTCTTTTAACCCGGGACCACTACCAAACTGGTCGCTGCATCCCTAAGGGAGGCAACGACAAGTACCCTACACTGTGCCGGCCACTACGTCCTAAAAGGAGGCAGTAGCTAACACCCCTAACCCTACTGCCTAACGCTACACCCCTTCTATCACCAACATGGGACAACCCATCCCGGCCCGGAAAGCTCCAGTCCTCGGCGCTGTACGTGGCCCCTCACAGGCTGACACCTCCCCGGAAGACTCTGCACCCCGGCGCTGACCGTGGCTCCTCCGCGGGCCGACACCCTCCCCGAAGACTCTGCACCCCGGCGCTGACCGTGGCTTCCCGCAGTCTGACTCCTCCCTGCGATGGGCACGACACCCAACGTACACACACCAGACGCCCTCTCGACGGGTCCGGGGCTCGTAGGACGCCTCCTCCTCTGAAGGCCCCGCCGGACACCAAGGGTGAAAAGGCCTGGTGCAGCGCCCTCTCACAGGATGCCTGAACAGGGACGAGGAACCAGTGCCGGAGAACTCCCGGAAGAGCACCGGTAGCTGGAGGAGAGCTGCCCCACAGAAGGCAGACGGCCTGGGTGGTCTCCTTCTCCCGGAAAAACAACAGGCACTGGAAAGCGCCGCTCAACTGCCGGCACGCGGCAGAAGACTGCGGTGGTCTGGCCCCAGCCTCAGGACGGAACAGGATACCTGCTGACACAACTGTAGGCCACTACTGTAATGTTGCTACTACCCGAGTCATCAAGGCACTTAGGCTACTTGGTAAAGCTTTAACTCTCCATCTCCCTTGCCTACTTCCCACTCAGGCATGAGAGTGACCCTTGAATTTCGAACACATCCCCCAACCCATTATCTCACTTTGGGGTTATCAGACCCATTTCCTGCCAACCCTTACAACAGCGGTAAAACAATACTCTCCCTGAGCCAATCCACGCTATTACATATGAAATTATGAATCACACCCAATTCTCGGAGAAATAAACCAATCTAAGCGATCCAACACGGACTCCACGGGCCCCCTTAGGACATACTAAATAATCTAGGAAATGGCCAATTTCACAAGGAAATGTCTCCACACAATAACCAGTAGTAATACACATCTCTCAGAGAAAAAAAAAACATCGATTTTTAGCGGTTCACAGTTCCAGCATGTTCACACAAGAGAATCGGCTCGCAGCCACAATCCTTCACATTATTACCCCTCTTTGCACTGTCAATTATAATCATATATCAAAAACAACATGATTTGTTCGCCAAAATTTCCATCCAGCACCTCACTCTCATGTCATCTCTTGTCAGATAACCCAGTGGTTAATCCTTGTTATGCCAACACAACCACACTTCATACAATATTACCTGCTGCACATCATCCGTTTTTATCCTATCGACTGCTAAGCTACTCGCCTTAAACTTTACCTTTCCCTTCTTTCTGCTTACTAAAATTCATAACTGGGTTGCCTCCCCACAACCTAAGATATCTTTCTCCAACCCCGTTCT
>CM065744.1:41678745-41688745 GCA_033310375.1 Conus canariensis
ATGAATGGTCAAGAAGAAAACAAAAAAGATGGAAGGGGAAGGTAAATAATAATGGCATCTCTCTCTCTCTCTCTCTCTCTCTCCTCTCTCTCTCACACACACACACACACACACACACACACACGACGCGCGCGCGCGCGCGCACGCGCACTTGCACACGCACACGCACACGCACACATCATGAAAAATAAGTGTTATGATCATTGATGCTATGAATTTATTGCTGCTTACTGATAACTGATTGTTCGTTCTCGTTTTGCCTTATAACCACATCATGTAAATGTAAAAGAAAGTATAAATGTTGATATTATTGATGCATTGTAATTGTCTAATTATCATCCTTAGCAGTTTGTTGGTTAATTTTTTACAAAAGGAATGTAACTCTCTCTCTCTCTCTCTCTGTCTCTGTCTCTGTCCTCTCTCTCTCTCTCTCTCTCTCTCTCTCTCTCTCTCTCTCTCTCCTCTCTCTCTTTCCCCTTCGATAGGAGGATCGCTTATTCCATATCTGTGTGTGCTGATTCTTTTCTTCTTTGTCATCAATTTCTTTGTTCTTGTTTGTTGTTTCAATCGTTTCTTTTTTCCTTTTTAAAGTCATCTACGCCTTAACTGTTAATGGATGAACTTTTTAATGTTGTGAAGATATGTGTGTTTGTTAAAAGTTTTGTAAGTCTTAGTCACTAGTCATACTTAGTCCCTTAACGGGGCAAGGGCCGGATGAAAAAAGCATGTGTTTGCTTATCTGTTACCCTTGGAAATAAAGATTATATCATCAATCATCATCTCATCATCTCTCCTCTCTCCTCTCTCTCTCTCTCTCAGACTATCTCCTCCAATCCCTCTTCCTTCTTCTCTCTCTCATACCTAATTTTCTCTCCTCCCTCTGTTCCTTCCCGTTTCCACTCCATCTCCCCCCCCCCCCCCCCCCCACTCCCCTGCCCTTCTCCATCACCTCCACGTGTAATGAAGTTTTAAACGTGTATAAAGCAGAGAAATGTTTAATTCTAGACACACACACAGACACACACAGGCACACACACAGACACACACACACAGACACACACACACACACACACACACACACACACACACACACACACACACACACACACACACACACACACTCAATACAAAATCATTAAAAAAAAACAAATATAAAATCATGATGCCTTCTTTCTTAATTTCTTTCTGTCTTTCTTCTTTTTTTTCTTTAGTTTGTTCTTTCTTTCTTTCTTTTTCTCTCTTTCTTTCTTTTTTCTTTCTTTCTTGCTGTCTTTCGTTCTTTCTGTCTTCTTTCTGTCTCTCTTTTTTCTTCCTTTCTTTGTTTCTGTCTTTCTCTTTCTTTCTTTCTTTCTTTCTTTCTTTCTCTCTTTCTTTCTCTCTTTGTGTCTTCTTTTTTTCTCTCTCTCTTTCACTCTTCTTTTTTTTGTTCCTTTCTTTTCTGTCTTCTTTCTTTCTTTCTTAATTTCTCTCTTCCCTTCTTTCTTTGTTCTTCAAACCATTGTCCTTTGGCTCCAGCCTCAACAGCCTGTTCACACCCAGATCAGCTTCTACGAATACAACGTGGGGGAACCTAATTTGGAGACCTGGGATTTAAGCCCTTGTTTCGACTCGTCCAAGTCCAAGAATTACGCCTTCCTCGTTCAGGGTACGTCATCGTGTGTTTGCGTCATCCTTCTGTGACGTCAGCGTTTGATTTCGTTATGGGCTTTCTGATATCGTATTGCCGGTGAAACGTCATGCTGGGATGTGGTTTTTAGGGGTGATGTTGTGATGTGTATGGGTGGGTGAGGTACGTCATGCTGGGATGTGGTTTTTAGGGGTGATGTTGTGATGTGTATGGGTGGGTGAGGTACGTCATGCTGGGATGTGGTTTTTAGGGGTGATGTGATGTGTGTGGGTGGGTGAGGTACGTCATGCTGGGATGTGGTTTTTAGGGGTGATGTTGTAATGTGTATGGGTGGGTGAGGTACGTCATGCTGGGATGTGATTTTTAGGGTGGACATATGGGTGGGTGAGGGATGTGTGTTTTTTAGGGGTGATGTTGTGATGTGTATGGGTGGGTGAGGTACGTCATGCTGGGATGTGGTTTTTAGGGGTGATGTTGTGATGTGTATGGGTGGGTGAGGTACGTCATGCTGGGATGTGGTTTTTAGGGGTGATGTGATGTGTATGGGTGGGTGAGGTACGTCATGCTGGGATGTGGTTTTTAGGGGTGATGTTGTGATGTGTATGGGTGGGTGAGGTACGTCATGCTGGGATGTGGTTTTTAGGGGTGATGTTGTGATGTGTATGGGTGGGTGAGGCACGTCATGCTGGGATGTGGTTTTTTGGGGTGATGTTGTGATGTGTCTGGGTGGGTGAGGTACGTCATGCTGGGATGTGGTTTTTAGGGGTGATGTTGTGATGTGTATGGGTGGGTGAGGTACGTCATGTTGGGATGTGGTTTTTAGGGGTGATGTTGTGATGTGTATGGGTGGGTGAGGTACGTCATGCTGGGATGTGGTTTTTAGGGGTGATGTGATGTGTCTGGGTGGGTGAGGTACGTCATGCTGGGATGTGGTTTTTAGGGGTGATGTTGTGATGTGTATGGGTGGGTGAGGTACGTCATGCCGGGATGTGTTTTTAGGGGTGATGTTGTGATGTGTATGGGTGAGGTACGTCATGCTGGGATGTGTTTTTTAGGGTGGACATTTGGGTGGGTGAGGGATGTGGTTTTTAGGGGTGAGTGTTGTGATGTGTATGGGTGGGTGAGGTACGTCATGCGGGATGTGGTTTTTAGGGGTGATGTTGTGATGTAAATGGGTGGGTGAGGTACGTCATGCTGGGATGTGTTTTTAGGGGTGATGTGATGTGGTTTTTAGGGGTGATGTTGTGATGTAAATGGGTGGGTGTGAGGTACGTCATGCCGGGATGTGGTTTTTAGGGGTGATGTTGTGATGTAAATGGGTGGGTGAGGTACGTCATGCCGGGATGTGTTTTTAGGGGTGATGTTGTGATGTAAATGGGTGGGTGAGGTACGTCATGCCGGGATATGGTTTTAGGGGTGATGTGATGTGGTTTTTAGGGGTGATGTTGTGATGTAAATGGGTGGGTGAGGTACGGGTTTACTGCTGGGTTTTGCTTATGGATGTGTTTTGAGGACATATGACTGGTTGTGGCATGTCCGTTGGTCTTACGATCCGTTGCTTCAGGAAAATGTCATGGTTGACGGTATAAGCTTGTTTTCATTATCTGACAATCATTATCATCATTATCATCATCATCATCATTGTCATCAACATCGTCATAGTCGTAGTCATCATCATCATCACCATCACACCATCATCATCAAGATCACAATCATTATCACCATCATCACCACCATCATCTCATCATAATCATCATCATGGTGGTGACGTCAGACGTAGCCAGTGACCTGCACTGTCTATGTGTGTGTTGTTGGCAGGGGAGGGGGGGGGGTTACAATGACTGACTGTGTGTGGTGCAGGGGAGGGGTACAATGACTCATTGTGTGTGTGGTGGCAGGGGGGTACAATGACTCACTGTGTGTGTGGTGGCAGGGGGAGGGGTACAATGACTCACTGTGGTGTGGTGGCAGGGGGGGGGTACAATGACTCACTGTGGTGGGTGCAGGGTGGGGTACAATGACTGACTGTGTGTGGTGGCAGGGGGGGTACAATGACTCATTGTGTGTGTGGTGGCAGGGGGAGGGGTACAATGACTGACTGTGTGTGGTGGCAGGGGGAGGGGTACAATGACTCACTGTGTGTGGTGGCAGGGGAGGGGTACAATGACTCGACTGTGTGTGTGGTGGCAGGGGGAGGGGTGACAATGACTGACTGGTGTGTGGTGGCGGGGGGAGGGTACAATGACTGACTGTGTGTGGGGGTGGGTGGGTGGCAGGGGGAGGGGTACAATGACTGACTGTGTGTGGTGGCAGGGGGGGTACAATGACTGACTGTGTGTGGTGGCAGGGGGAGGGGTACAATGAGGGGGCGGGGGGTGGGGGGGGGGGACATGCTGATGTTTTGGTGGCAGGTTGGGTACAATGACTGACTATGTGTGGTGGCAGGGGAAGGGGTACAATGACTCACTGTGTGTGGTGGCAGGGGGAAGGGTACAATGATTGACTGTGTGTGGTGGCAAGGGGAGGGGTACAATGACTCACTGTGTGTGGTGGCAGGGGGAGGGGTACAATGACTCACTGTGTGTGGTGGCAGGGGGGTACAATGACTCACTGTGTGTGTGGCAGGGGGGTGCAGTGACTCACTGTGTGTGTGTGGCAGGGGGAGGGGTTACAATGACTCACTGTGTGTGGTGGCAGGGGGAGGGGTACAATGACTGACTGTGTGTGGTGGCAGGGGGGTACAATGACTCACTGTTGTGTGTGGCAGGGGAGGGTACAATGACTCACTGTGTGTGTGGTGGCAGGGGGAGGGGTACAATGACTGACTGTGTGTGTGGCAGGGGGGGGGGGTACAATGACTACTTGTGTGTGTGGCAGGGGGGGGTACAATGACTCACTGTGTGTGGTGGCAGGGGGAGGGTTACAATGACTGACTGTGTGTGGTGGCAGGGGAGGGTACAATGACTGACTGTGTGTGGTGGCAGGGGGGTACAATGACTCACTGTGTGTGGTGGCAGGGGGGGTACAATGACTACTGTGTGTGTGGTGGCAGGGGGGGGTACAATGACTGACTGTGTGTGTGGTGGCAGGGGGAGGGGTACAATGACTCACTGTGTGTGGTGGCAGGGTGGGGGGTACAATGACTCACTGTGTGTGGTGGCAGGGGGAGGGGTACAATGACTGGTGGTGGCGGGAGATGGTACAATGATGGCACGTGTGGGTGAGGGGGGTACAATGACTCACTGTGTGTGGTGGCAGGGGGAGGGTACAATGACTACTGTGTGTGGGTAGCAGGGGGAGGGGTACAATGACTCACTGTGTGTGGTGGCAGGGGAGGGTACAATGACTCACTGTGTGTTGGTGGCAGGGGGAGGGGTACAATGACTGACTGTGTGTGGTGGCAGGGGGAGGGGTACAATGACTCACTAGTGTGTGGTGGCAGGGGGAGGGGTACAATGACTCACTTGTGTGTGGTGGCAGGGGGGTACAATGACTACTGTGTGTGGTGGCAGGGGAGGGGTAATGACTCACTGTGTGTGGTGGCAGGGGAGGGGTACAATGACTCACTGTGTGTGGTGGCAGGGGAGGGTTACAATGACTCACTGTGTGTGGTGGCAGGGGGAGGGGTACAATGACTGACTGTGTGTGGTGGCAGGGGGAGGGTACAATGACTGACTGTGTGTTTTGGTGGCAGGGGGAGGGGTACAATGACTCACTGTGTGTGTGGTGGCAGGGGGAGGGGTACAATGACTGACTGTGTGTGGTGGCAGGGGTCAATGACTATGTGTGTGTGCGGGGTCATGACTACGTGTGTGCAGGGGGTCATGACATGTTGGGTGGAGGGGGTACAAGTACTGTGTTGTGGCGGGGGCAATGATCTGGTGGTGGGGGGACATGCTCACTGTGTGTGGTGGCAGGGGACATGACTCACTGTTGTGGTCGGGGTACATGACTATGTGGGGCGGGGTAATGACTACTGTGTGTGGTGGCGGGGGTACAATGATACTGTGTGGGTGGCAGGGGTACATGACTACTGTGTGTGGCAGGGGGAGGTACAATGACTCACTGTGTGTGTGGGAGGGTACAATGACTCTGTGTGTGGGGCAGGGAGGTACAGACTCACTGTGTGTGTGCAGGGGGGGTACAATGACTATGTTGTGTGTGCAGGGGTACAATGACTACGTGTGTGGTGGCAGGGGGTAATGACTACTGTGTGTGGTGCAGGGGGGTACAATGACTGACTGTGTGTGTGGCAGGGGGGGGAATGACTACTGTGTGTGGTGGCAGGGAGGGTCAATGATACGGTGTGGGCAGGGGGAGGGTCAAGACTACGTGTGTGTGGCAGGGTACATGACTACTGTGTGTGGTGGCAGGGGGTCAATGACTCACTGGGGGGTGCGGGGGGTACAATGATACTGTGTGTGTGGCAGGGGGTACAATGACTACTGTGTGGTGCAGGGGGGTGCAAGACCTGTGTGTGTGGCAGGGGTACAATGACTGACTGTGTTGGTGCAGGAGGGGTACATGATACGGTGGTGGTGGCAGGGGGTAAAGACTCACTGTGTGTGGGGAGGGGAGGACAATGACTGTGTGTGTGGGCAGGGGGACAAGACTACTTGTGTGTGGCAGGGGGAGGGTACAATGACACGTGTGTGGGGCAGGGGGTGGCAGGGGAGGGTACAATGACTGACTGTGTGTGGTGGCAGGGGGGGGTACAATGACTCACTGTGTGTGGTGGCAGGGGGAGGGGTGCAATGACTGACGGGTACAGATGATGTGTGTGTGCAGGGAGGTAGTCTGGTGGGTGCAGGGGGTCAAGCGAGGTGTGGTGCGGGAAGATACTTGTGGTGGCGGAGGTAGACTACGTTGTGTGGAGGGGGTCAATGATCTGGTGTGTGCAGGGGGAGGGGTACAATGACTACGGTGTGGTGGCAGGGGGGGGGTACAATGACTGCTGTGTGGTGGCAGGGGGGGTAAATGACACTGTGTGTGAGTGGAGGGGTGAAGAGGGTACGTGGATCTGGGTGTGGTGGCAATGGGAGGGGTAGATGACGTGGTGTGGTGGACAGGGGAGGGTACAATGTCGACGTGTGGTGGTGCAGGGTGAGGGGTCATGACGTGGCGGTGTGGTGGAGTGAGGTGTGTGCCACTAGGTTGGTGATGGTGGGGGTGGCAGTGAGGTGTGTGTGGCAGGGGGTGTTGCAGGAGGGTACATGTGCTGTGGGGGGAGGGGGGTACATGATCACTGTGTGTGGTGGCAGGGGGGGTACAATGACTCACTGTTGTGGTGGCAGGGGGGGTTACAGGACTGACTGTGTGTGGTGGCAGGGAGGGTACAGTGACTCACTGTGTGTGGTGGCAGGGGAGGGGTACAATGACTCACTGTGTGTGGTGGCAGGGGGGGGTACAATGACTCACTGTGTGTGGTGGCAGGGGAGGGTACAATGATGACTCTCTGTGGTGGCAGGTGGAGGGTGCACTGACTCACTATGTATGGTGCATGGGGAGGGTACAGTGACTGACTGTGTGTGTGGCAGGGGGTACAATGACTCACTGTGTGTGGTGGCAGGGGGAGGGGTGCAATGACTGACTGTGTGTGGTGGCAGGGGGGGTACAATGACTCACTGTGTGTGTGGTTGTAGTGGGGGAGGGGTACAATGACTCACTGTGTGTGGTGGCAGGGGAGGGGTGCATGACTCACTGTGTGTGGTGGCAGGGAGGGGTACAATGACTGACTGTGTGTGGTGGCAGGGGGAGGGGTACATGACTCACTGTGTGTAGGTGGCAGGGGGAGGGGTGCAATGACTGACTGTGTGTGGTGGCAGGGGGAGGGTACATGACTCACTGTGTGTGTGGTGGCAGGGGGGGTGCAATGACTACTGTGTGTGGTGGCAGGGGGAGGTACAATGACTGACTGTGTGTGGTGGCAGGGTGGGGGTGCAATGACTGTTGTGTGGTGGAGGGGGAGGGGGTACAATGACTCACTGTGTGTGGTGGCAGGGGGGTACAGTGACTCACTGTGTGTGTGTGGCAGGGGGTACAGTGACTCACTGTGTGTGTGGTGGCAGGGGGTACAATGACTCACTGTGTGTGGTGGCAGGGGGAAGGGTGCATACTGTGTGTGTGGTGGCAGGGGGTACAATACTCACTGTGTGTGGTGGCAGGGGGGTACAATGACTCACTGTGTGTGGTGCAGGGGACGGGTGTGTGGGGGGCGGGGGTACAATGACTCACTGTGTGTGGTGGCAGGGGGGTACAGTGACTCACTGTGTGTGTGTGGTGGGCAGGAGGGTACAATGACTCACTGTGTGGTGGGGGGCAGGGGGGGTACAATGACTCACTGTGTGTGGTGGCAGGGGGGGGGGGGGTACAATGACTCACTGTGTGTGTGCAGGGACTGACTCACGTGTGTTGGTGGCAGGGGATACAATGACTCACTATGTGTGGTGGCAGGGGGGGGTGCAATGACTCACTGTGTGGTGGTGGCAGGGGGGTACAATGACTCACTGTGTGTGGTGGCAGGGGGATACAATGACTCACTGTGTGTGGTGGCGGGGGGGTACAATGACTCACTGTGTGTGTGGTGGCAGGGGGGTACAATGACTCACTGTGTGTGGTGGCAGGGGGGTACAATGACTCACTGTGTGTGGTGGCAGGGGGGTACAATGACTCACTGTGTGTGTGGTGGCAGGGGGATACAATGACTCACTGTGTGTGTGGTGGCAGGGGGGTACAATGACTCACTGTGTGTGGGTGGCTGGGGAGGGGGTGCAATGACTCACTGTGTGTGTGGTGGCAGGGGGATACAGTGACTCACTGTGTGTGTGTGGCAGGGGGAGGGTGCAATGACTCACTGTGTGTGGTGAGCAGGGGGGTACAATGACTCACTGTGTGTGGGTGGCAGGGGGATACAGTGACTCACTGTGTGTGTGGTGGCAGGGGGGTACAATGACTCACTGTGTGTGGTGGCAGGGGGTACAGTGACTCACTGTGTGTGTGGTGGCAGGGGGGTACAATGACTCACTGTGTGTGTGGTGGCAGGGGGATACAGTGACTCACTGTGTGTGTGGGGTACTGGACTCACGGGTGGGTGGCAGGGGTCAATGACTCACTGTGTGTGTGGTGGCAGGGGGATACAGTGACTCACTGTGTGTGTGCTGGCAGGGGGAGGGGTGCAATGACTCACTGTGTGTGTGGTGGCGGGGGATACAGTGACTCACTGTGTGTGTGGTGGCAGGGGGAGGGGTGCAATGACTCACTGTGTGTGTGGTGGCTGGGGGATACAGTGACTCACTGTGTGTGTGGTGGCAGGGGGAGGGGTGCAATGACTCACTGTGTGTGTGGTGGCAGGGGGATACAGTGACTCACTGTGTGTGTGGTGGCAGGGGGAGGGGTGCAATGACTCACTGTGTGTGCTGGCAGGGGAGGGGTGCAATGACTCACTGTGTGTGTGCTGGTAGGGGGAGGGGTGCAATGACTCACTGTGTGTGTGGTGGCAGGGGAGGGGTGCAATGACTCACTGTGTGTGTGGTGGCAGGGGGAGGGGTGCAATGACTCACTGTGTGTGTGGTGGCAGGGGGAGGGGTGCAATGACTCACTGTGTGTGTGGTGGCAGGGGGAGGGGTGCAATGACTCACTGTGTGTGTGGTGGCAGGGGGATACAGTGACTCACTGTGTGTGTGGTGGCAGGGGGAGGGGTGCAATGACTCACTGTGTGTGTGGTGGCAGGGGGAGGGGTACAATGACTCACTGTGTGTGTGGTGGCAGGGGGAGGGGTGCAATGACTCACTGTGTGTGCTGGCAGGGGAGGGGTGCAATGACTCACTGTGTGTGGTGGCAGGGGGAGGGGTGCAATGACTCACTGTGTGTGGTGGCAGGGGGAGGGGTGCAATGACTCACTGTGTGTGGTGGCAGGGGGAGGGGTGCAATGACTCACTGTGTGTGTGCTGGCAGGGGGAGGGGTGCAATGACTCACTGTGTGTGTGGTGGCAGGGGTGTACAATGACTCACTGTGTGTGGTGGCAGGGGGAGGGGTACAATGACTCACTGTGTGTGTGCTGGCAGGGGGAGGGGTGCAATGACTCACTGTGTGTGGTGGCAGGGGGAGGGGTGCAATGACTCACTGTGTGTGTGGTGGAAGGGGGAGGGGTGCAATGACTCACTGTGTGTGTGGTGGCAGGGGGAGGGGTGCAATGACTCACTGTGTGTGTGGTGGCAGGGGCGTACAATGACGTGGTAGCGGGTGACCTGCCCTACTTCAAGTACAACGTGCTGGGCAGCCTGGAACTGGCCATGGGCGTGGGGCCTCTCAGAGTGGCCCACCTGGATGTGAGGCTCAACCTGCTGCTAGGGCTGCCCTTTGACCCTGGCTGC